>JAOYRR010000011.1:0-485136 GCA_038994665.1 Podotricha telesiphe | reverse complement strand
TGTATGTTTCAACAGTAGTAATACTGTAAATTCAAAGTGTGTATGTATGTATACACATGCGCTTGCGACGTCTCAGAAGTGGTATTCAGAATAGTGGACGGGGTCGAGTGATTCCTTACACGTCCAAGATGCCGCTAACGGTGACCGATTGTTCTAAACACAAAAACCTATACTGGTCGTGCGTGTCCTACTTTTTACTGCGTACGCTATAAGTATTTTATTATTGTTAAGCTAAATGCTTAAAGCAGTGATCCTGGAATTATAATTATATATTTTATTAATTTTTTTATCACAGTCATCATAATCCGTTGCTAGTTCCTTTTCCTACCAAATTGCAAGAATGAATAATTTAATGTACATAAAAATAGGCAAAATAAAATTTATAGCATTCAATTTAAATTTTACTTTGTAGGAAACAAACTTACATTGCTATTCACGGAAACGTAGCTTTGAAATATTTCAATATTACATTTGAATAATATGTAACTATAATTAAGTACGGTAAATGTCAGTTTGAAATATATTGGCAATATATTGATATCGTATCGTAATTACATAGTTTCAATTTAAATTGGTCAAGTATGTCACAAAGCCATAGTATTTAAATAGCCTTTGTTGACATTCAATACTGAACACGTAATATATCCAGGCATTAATTAATCGGTTTAGGGCTCATAGCAAATATTACAACACACGAGAACATTCATTTTCGCTTCAGTAATAGCCTCCCTCAAAGTAAGGTCGCATATTTTAAAGTTTCGAAATGACGATATTCTACCATTTGTATACATCCTCTGCTTAATGTCTTTATTAACATAGATAGGAAATTGCATGCAAACCGAAAGTCAATGAAAGGATTGTAAGCGAATAAAATTCTAAATGTTAACAAGAAATACACTTTCAATTTTATTTTTTTGATTATTATTTTGAATGCTTAAGCTAATAATCTATACTTTGATAAGACAGAAATAAAAATGTTACAGACACATTTATATTTACCAAAAATAATATTTAGACAGATAAAAAAGTAATACAACAGTAATACAATATGAATCTCAATACCTACGTAGTTACTGGACACATTTGAATGAACCTTTTTTGTTGCACAGCTCTAAAGTCTAGGCAGGCTAGAGAGAGTAGAGAGAGAGTATTATTTATTTCAAAGAGTTGATTGAACATCTGGTGAAGGACCAGGATAGACCAGCTAAATTGTATGAAATAGGTAAATGTCGCATTAGCAAAAGTTGTTCAATGTGATTGGCAATTGTCATTGACAAATAAAAAAATCGGACATTGAGGCTATTGTGGCGTATTGGGTCAGTGTTATTTTTAAACACTTTTTTTAGAGAGTATTTTTTTCAATACATACATAAATACTTTCGTTATAAATTTTTTACATTATGTATTAAAAAAGAGGATCTTCACACTTTTCCCTCGTGCTCGTCTTGTGATAAATTCCATAGTTATTATATATTAGTTGCGTACTCAACGCAGTATAATGTAAAGAGGAAAACTTAAAATATAACAACATATTCAAGAACTTGCTTCTATAATTTATTCCTTCCATCTAACTGAGGATTAATTGTGGGAAAATATACACAATACACGCGTTACCCTTGAAGTTTAATCTTTGAAACTTTAAAAACACTATTTTATTTTATCGTATGTATTTAATATGTTGGTTTTTAAACTCACGGTAATGGTAAAATACTCACATTTAAAATTAGGCTTGATGTGTTTATTATTTATTATTTATTATTTCAATATTTTTTTAAAAGTGTTCCGCAATGAGCAGCGGTTAGAGTCTTTCAGCGACTGAATATCTGTTTCGTTTCGCCTTAATGTTCTTAAGACCATGTCATCGAGAGCTTACTTTACCTTTGAAAGAATCAAAGATAAGCATAGCTCTTAGCTCTTTCTGCGGCACCATTTCTATTTTTTATGTATCATCCATGTGTTGTTCACACACTTAGGAAATAGAAAAATATTTTTAGTAAACGTATTAAATTTTGAACGCCGCGGGTTTAGAACCCGAAACGTTAAAATCCTTATAAGCTTATTACAACATATTATTGTTGTAAGCATCTCTGTATAGAAAAACATTTTTAGAAAATATATACATATTTGGAACACAGCGGGATACGAACCCGCGCCTACTGGAAACCGTCCAAGCGCTCTGACCGCTAAGCCGCTATGCGTTCTATATCCGGCTATGTCAAATGTTTATCATATAATGTATAACTTAATTTTATTTTACCAAACCAACCACCGTACCAAAGTGATCTCAGCTAAAATTATGATAAAATGCTACGAGTAATTGATTACTAATTTCAAATTAATTTACTAAAACATGAATAACTTTTAAATTTATAAGTACTTACTGCTCTTACAGTGAAGGTCTTTTTTATATATTTGAGATTGAGAATCCGATCGAAATTGTAACATAATTTATATATATGGCATTGACATGGCTTATAAATATCAAAATAATAATATATACATAATAGGCACATATATATGTATGTAAAAGCAAATACACATAAATTTACAGCTAACATGTAAAGCGTGAGTGGTAAAACAATTAACGAAATGAGGGCACTAAGTCATTAAATAAAGGGACGAGTAAAATTGAAGGAACACAAAAACTATTTGTCATTGCCGACCCCGACGTCATGTTTATTCTAAGATGGCTCGGCTCTACTTTGCTGATTTTTAGTATTGTGTGTAACACCATCTTTATATGTAAGAAGGAGACAATAATATAAATTGAATTTAAAATAATATGAAGTAGTTTTAGAAGTGTACGCGATAGGTTTTATTAATATATTTTTTTAATAAATTTGGGTGCTACAAGTGTTGAATTTAGTACCAAAAACAGAATATCTGTCAATAGGTATTTAAAAAAATATTTCACACGCTTTTGGAAATTATTTAAACATAAAAATAATTATAAAACAAAGTTATGCAAATGTAACGACACCCTACTGACCGTATGGAGTATGTTGCACAGATGTCGTCAAACATCTCCAAGTGACTGATTTATTGGTCACTTGTGTCGGGGCTAGGGTTTCTGACTAAACATTTTTTTACGACAGGAAGGATTTCTGTGCAGGTTTGTTAAAGTCATAAATAAATCGTAATGTGAGGTCCGCTACTGGGCTATGGCAAAGTTGGATTCGTTGAGTGAAAAGTTGAGTCAAGTTCGAATGAGTGTACTTTATGCTTGTTAAATTTACGTACGACCTAATTTAAAAATGCCGAACCCATGCACGTGTAAGTTGTCAACATTTACAATGGGAACTCTTTCAGTTAGGTGCACACCTGCGCACCTGACTGAAAGAGTTTTGTATGGCGTCATTTTTTTTATTTTTTCTTGCAGACAAAGTAACAGTTGACTGATTAAACAAAGGTTTCGCAAAAATATTAATTGGCAATTTTAATTAATTCAGTTCACTCTAAAAACATCAAAGGAATAACGGAAAGTATATACTAGATTTTCTCTTTGTAAAATATTGACCTGTGTTGGTGTATTGTTGCTTGACAAAAGTAATATTACCGATATATTTCTGGTCAAATGAAACAATTAAATATTGTATCATTATCAAGTACCTTGATCAGAATTCTTAAATACATTTTACATAAAAATGTTATTATAAATTCTAATCTTGGTAATTCGAACAAGTGTTTGTCAAATGAACGATTGTTTGTCAAATGAACGTTTGTTCATTTATGATAGATATAGTGTGTGGTAAAGGATATTAGAAACACACACTATACAGTACTAACTAGTATGAATTTGAATAGGGCATACATCTGTTAACGTATTCCTGGCACAAATAGACCCTGAGAGACAGCGCATTCAATTATTAACTGCAATTCAAATGGTAACTGGAATAGCAAATATCGAATATCGAGTAAGCTGTAACCACAAACGGATTTACTACTCCGCCTGTTACAAATGTTACTCCAATGGTAGATATTAGCAATCTACCCTTATATGAATATATAGTGAAATAGATGTATACGAATATACATTCGTATAATGGAATATATCTATTTCATGTTTCTTATATTTAGCAAATATTAAAAAATTTATACATAATAAAATTGCTGTAGAGTTTCCCACATTTACAAAAAAATAACGTTATTTATATCAGAACACAAATACGTATCTGAAAGAAATGAAATTGTTAGAAGTGGTAGAAAATTTGTCACGGTCGCGTAAAATAGGCAATAGCAGATGATAGGTACTAGGATATATTTTTAGTACATAATATAGGTATACTTTTTAGCTGTATGAAACATACTTGTTATCTGTATCCAGCCTTTACTTGATTTTATCTTATAATGTGCTAAGGTGTGGTTAATAATTCAAAAAACACAGACTCACGTACACAGATGCTTGGTCATACTCCGAGGAGTTTGGAGGTTGCTAATTTAAAAGCTACAAAAAAGCTTTTGTTCTTATGCTTTACACTAAAATTGAAACAATATGTTTAGCACATGTGTTGTGGTGCCTAATACAACATGTGACGAATCAACATGTCTTAATTGCATTCTGAGAAAATTTCGACTACTCTTTTCTTACATATAGCTAATTCTTTGTTAAGAAAAAGGTCCTTAACTTTAAATATTATAATAATAAATATATTTAATTTTATTCTTGGACATTAAATAAACTTAACTTTGAGTTTAGTGTTATGGTCACTGCCATTTATATAATTTGTGTTTGTCATATTTGATGAAAAGTCAAGGATTTCTATTGAGTGCATCGAGCTTGTACGCCCACGTGCGAATATGTAAAGCCAGTTAGTTCCCCATACCTCAGTGGAGCTCTAAAATGTTTGAAGCACGCCCATTATTATTCACGTTAATTCACAGAAGGAGTTTTGTTATTACAATACATTGATACGTTTTTGTATCTTTCTAATAGTATTAATTACCATTACGATACGATTCAAAAATGCATTTTGTAAACGACGTCCAAATTAGAGAATTACAAAAACATATTAACTAATTTATATTGTTTGTCAGTATAGTATATTATATACTTTGTAATAATTTGTATGACAGTTACTTAAGTTTAAAAAAACTACACACACTTTCAAAAAATGATATTTTTTTTCGGATTTAATAAGCTTTATAAATACTGAGAATGTATTCACAAGACTATATGTATGATATTTTATAGTAACGTACGTTTTAGAGCTTTTGAATAAAGGACGTAGGTCGAAATCACGTACCTGTTTTAATTTTATTATTATTCCCGCATACATATGCAAAAATGGTAGCCAACATTCATCTATATCTACTATAAAAAAGATATTACAGTGAAATAACAATCGTATGGGTTTTTGATCACAAAAAGGTATTAGTCTATTAGTGCGACTTAGCGAGTGTGAACAAAAAATATTTTATAAGTTCCTCAATATAGCATTTATGTGACCTTTTGGATGACGTAATTTTCACCTCTAATTAAGAAAACTTACATCTTGTAACACAATTTGAATCACAGCATACACTGGTGCACTTTGAATTACAAACTGAAGCTGTGAGTGAACTTATACTATCTGAATTTTATAATTGCCACATTTTATTTTATAAAATATACGTATTGCTTAACGTTGTCTGGATTCAATTGCTTATGTTCTCGGTAACTATTTTGTAATAAGATTTGTTAGAAAGTTTCTTTGTTTTTTTCATTTTAGTCACGTCTGATTTGTTGTAAAATTGTACAAGGATTTTTTTCTATAAGAACGATAACATTAAAAAAGTATATGTTCGATAGCTCCTAAGTGCAAAACAAGAATACATATTGTGTATATCATTTAAATATAATAATTCTCTCGTTTGCGAATTGAATCCATAACTATCGCATGAACTATCAGTTATTATCGATCTACCGCAATGACGTCATGATTTTAATATTCTCAACATATTTACGACCAGTTTTTTGTTTTTTCAATTTGATGTATATTAAATCATGCTTAATAACTATACTATCCCTTTCTATCGCAGGCGGAATCCTAGACGTGGTTGTATTTGTCTCTTTCATTAAATTCTAAATAACGAACATTGTAAAGAAATTTCACATTTGGCCGATTAGGTATTATAAATTGATGCTTGGAAAAATCGATTCGTTGTGTAGGTTGCCGTAAAGAAGCTTTTATAATGTACGAATATTATATTATTTTTTAATTACTTACACTTACATTATTTAATATGACCACTTATGTATGTATGTATATATGCAAGTATGTATGTTTGTTTTCATGTATGTATGTATGTATATTTATGATTTTATGTAAACATTTTGTCTGCTAATAGGAATTTATTACAATATAAAGTACAATATAATTGATGCAATGCAATGTTATATCTTGTGGTAAATCCTTTAATTATTGGTTGCCTGCCTTTTATTACTAGATTGCTTCTAGTAATAAAAGTAATAAGGTCGATATTGCACATATAATAACATATTTAGCTTAAGTTGTAATACATATAGTAGTATCTTTTGAAACCTATCAAGGAGACAGAAAAGACGTATTACTTGTCGGCTTACACAAATATTGACCGGCCGTTTGGATCTTTATTACCCAGTAGCACGTCTACCCGCGGAGAGCTGCAACTACTGAGGCTTAAAATAAATCATTTATTAGATGCAAGCTGTTTTAGTAATAAATTTTGCTAAAGTAAAAGGTGAAGTTTTGACGACTTCATGAAATAGTTGCGCGTGTGGGGCATTATGTCGTAAGACGATAGATTATCACAATCTGTTCAACGCACATCATGATCTGACCCAATCGGTAATTGAATCATTTAATGAAAAGCGGCTATATCGTGATATCCTCGATGATTTGCCACGATAATGGCCACAGAAACAAGTTGTGAGAATCGCACTCATTGACCAAACTAAATATTTTGTCTGTCTAAATATAATAATTTTAAGATTTAACAAAAAAATAAAAACAGTTAGTAATGAATTTTAAAGAATCTCCAAATTACCTAATTTTATTTCATCTACTCTTGTTAGCTACTAGAATAGTGTATTTACATTTTTTGTCAGATGAAAAATTGGGCGTCAAAGTTGGACGTTAAGGTACCCGTGATAATTTAGCTTGATTATAATAAATGGTAAAAATGTACTCTATATGCCGGGAACAAATACAGAATATTGATAAAAATATATATATTGTAACAGCTAACAGTTGACTTGTACTATATTATCCATATTTCAATCAATAACCCCAGACGTGTAGTCATTGTCAAATAATATTTACTCTTATAAGACGATAATGTGACATGAACCTAGATCAATTGTTCATTAAGTGTGAAATGGTTATGAAGCACATTAGAGCGCTTTACTCAATCTTATATTAATATTACGTCAGTGAGACCTTGGACTTATATAAAATATACTTTAAGCACCAATGTAAAGGGAGAAGGAACAAACAACTACATTTCAGCTTTACGCTTCCGGTATTGTAATAAAGGGCGGAGGGAAACTAGTGCCAAGTCCACTTTAATACACACCAATATATATATACATTGTTCATCTACCGTATACTTCAAATAGTTTTAAACTTCAATTTTTTTTTAAGATGTTTGTTTGCAATAAAACATGCGTGTACAAATTTCTCTATCAATTTATATATACATTTATATATCATTAAGTAAAATTTAACAACAATTGTAACAGTCCATGTAGAATTGTGACAATTAGACAATTTAGCTATGACTTCAATTAATTATTTCAGGTAAAAGATATATAATATACAAAACTAAGATATAGTCATTAACGAGCATATGCAGGACAGCCGCTAGTTGAAGTGCGTTTGTAAAGTCATACACGCACGTCGGTAATTTATACACTTCAGTTCAATTAACACAACATTCATTGCGGCAACTTGTCTCAGCTTAAGCACTGGTCACATTGTTTCTAAACATATTTTTATAAGATGGCTCTGGTAAAAAAGCAAGAGATTATTTCATAAGGTAACTCTTAGATCTCCATCAGACCTTAACATCCAGCTTTACATATTTTATATTTAGGCCGTGATCGAGCAAATTAACAATTGTATGTCTAAATACATACACAAAAAATATATCAATACTATCATATTACAAATGTATAACAACGCCTATCCGTTTCCTTCTCAGGGCTATACGATCGAAGCGATATAACAGAAAGTTTGTATATAAATATGATTTTATATTAACACATTAAATCAATAAAATAAAAACAGACAGACGTTCATTGCAGAAATCAGTAAATTCCGGCAAAAGTTATAAAAAAGTTTTAATATAAATGATTACGATATAGCATGTATTAATTCACTTCTTGAGTTTATATGTATATTCTATATTTTATAAAAGGACTATTCTTATTTTGAAATATGAACAGCTTTGATTTGCTGACAATAAAGAAACAACATCATATTATTTTTCAATCTAATTTAGAATTATAAAACGAATGCCCTATTAAGGTAAAAAGTTCATCATGAAGGAATATAATGAGTACAGTAGCTAAGAAACTTCATTAGAAGGCAAAGCGCGTCGCGTTGGGCAGGAAAAGTACACACAGAGTGTAATTATCTACAACGTAACTTTTCAAACATGTTTAGCAAATGTTATATCTTTCCTTTATGAGATATTACTACAAGCGTTTTCCAATGACATCTAAAGTGGAATTGGTTTCTAAAGATATAAAAAAGATGCTTAATATTTCTAATTACTTCTTCTAAATCTAACTAAATCTTAAAATTACGGTATATATTTGTACCTATGAACATACAAAGTTATTTATATATTATTAAAAACATTTTGTATTACTTTTTAAAATTGATTTGTATTACTTTTTAAAATTCATTTATTACTTTTATACGGACAAGCAAAGACTATTATTTGACAGTTTATTTGACGAATTTCACCGTGTGTGGACAAAATTCTCGAAAAATGAAATAGTGTTCGCTGACCACATAGATATATATATATATATATATTATACGAAACATTATTTCAGTTTTATTATCTCCTAGGAAATATTCATACGGTGTCTTCAGGGTTTTTTTGAGTTTTAGTTTAAAGCTGAACAAAAATGTTTACAGCTTTCGATAATTCTAATAAATAATGTCTAACTAAGACTGCAATACCATCAGCATTGAAATTGCTAGTAAAGTTATTTTACATTATCGAACACTATGATAGAATACGAGTAACCGCTAGATATGCCTACCTCGATATTTAGTTCATTATAATAGTATCGATTTTCTTGGTCCAGGTGTGTGAAGGTCAGTCCAGATAAACCTTGTAACTATGATTTTATAAATTAAATTAAATGATAAATACAGGCGAAGTTAATTATTATAACATAATTTCATAGTAATTAACTTCGCCTCTGTTATTATCTACTCCGATATATATGCCATCGTCTTGTGGGTACGATTTCCACTCGGGTAAGTGAATACATTTAAATTATTTATCCGCTTTGGTTACAAGACAAAGCGAGGGCTTGTCACGGCACAATGTCACGGAATCGGGCGGAAAATGGAGAACGGACTGTCTTGACACTAGTTTTTCTCTGCCTTAGCTTTTTTTCCGCATAGCGGGGTTGCTGAAAATGCGGGAAAAAGCGTGAAGTTGTAGATAATATTATAAGTACTTAGTATCCTTTAAAAAATTAATGGATTAACACATACCGCGACTAAATATATTTTTTGAAGATCATTACAAAATAAAGTACGTTTGCTAAATCTTTCATATGTAGAGTTATCGTAAGATAAAGATAAAAAAAACTACAACAAAATATGTAAATAAAAGCGGATTGTATAGATAGTTCTATATTTGTAAAATGTAATATGAGGACTATAACTGATTTTACTGCAGCTGCCTAAATACAAGTCCACAGTAGACTATCGTCACAAGGTTAGAGACGGGGTGCAATTTCATACTCTAGCGTGGCGTATATTGTTATCTATATCGCTAAGCGCCCATTTTTATTTGACTCACACTACAACTGATCGCTTTCCTGAACCACTGAACACTTAATCTCCTCTCGAGCACCAGTGAACATGCAAGGTTATCCATCTTGAAGCGTCTCGTGAGTGAAACCATTCACATAATATATTGCTATACAGGATTATAGTAAATTGAATGTATGTGATTAATAATAAAAGCAAAATCTGCAAATTGCAAAACCTGAGGTTCATGGGAGACTTATTTACCTTTTATATCATGTCTACGTGTAGTTCAAACGTATTTACAGAAGTTACGCGTAAATTAGTTTACGGAAGAACTTTACAGCTTTCGTAAATCAGGTGAAATATTGTTCAACCCAATACCGATATAGAGCAAGATCTAATCTTATACGAAGCAAGTTGTATATTAGTCTAAGCCATTATTGGCTTATTTTAATTAATTGCACGTCATCACAGGAGATCGTCATTTTTAATAATAAATGAAATTTTATTGTTATTGTTAAGGGGTTCGTGGATCGGAAAAATAAAGAAGACCAATATAAATCCATACTTTATTAAACGACGTCGGCTATGTCTATTCACAGAGGTCAATCGAGCGATTTTAAAATACACACAACTGATACTATTTTAGTTTGGACCATGGAATCACTTATTCAGTATATAACTCACTGAATATTTCTTACTGAATATCACTTATTATATCCTTTATTTTCTTTAGGTTCCTTCGAAGTTTAACTATCTACATAATCCTTTAAAAATACATGTATACACCGCCAATGTGCCTAGAAATTAGCAGCATTAATAAAATCAAATTAATATTTTTAATTACCGAAGTACGCCAAAAACGTCATAAAATATACATAGCAAATTAAACCTATTACATTATCTATTTTATCTCATGGATCGATAGCCTTAACATTTATAAGTTTCACATTTTAATAAAAAGGTTCTATTACACAAATCGCGTTTAAATTGATAAAGCCATTGTGAGATTGCCACAGAATTGTGCAATGGATATTGAGAGTGACATCGCCAGACTAACTACTTAGGTAATTGCAGGCTTTTGGCACGACTTTTCTCTGTAGCAAACAGACATAATAGATATCGAGAAATTGGATTAGTGTTCTTACCAGCGCAGTACTAATAAACCTATTTAAAAATAAAGTAACTTTGTAATTATATAATTCGATTTTTATAGGTCGATTCGATTTTTATAGGTCGAGTGTTTCTTTGAACGTACATTCTTTATCATGTGTACCATTGATTATTATCAAATAGAGAACTGGCATAACTACTTTAAAGTAAAAGGTTTAAATTATTATAATATAAAAATATCAGACACGTTTTATCTTTGTTGTTTTTGTTTTGTTGATTAGGCAATAATTACAAAATATTCACCACATTCATACGCAATACTTATTCACTTACTTTAACGAACGCATTATTTTATCATCTAGTCAGTGATTTATAGAGATTACTAAAGTGGATTCCACGTAAACAGAATTATATAAAATCAATATCTACATCCTGTGTGCACTAATAGACGCATCAGTCAGTCATCAGCCCTTATATTTTTGAATATACATAAGATTTTAAAAAAGAAACCAACCAACTTGGATGGCGATGTTTGCGCTTTAAGTGCATATGACATTACATGGAGGTAAAAATCCTGAGTAAAATATTATATATATTATAATATAATGTACATTTTCTTCAAACTTAATTTTCAAGGCAGTCAGCTCAGGTAACTAGAGCTGGCAGGAAATTAAACAGTTGCTAATAAACATTGCATATCCTATACAAGTACAAGTGAGTATAATATGTGAACGAATCAATAATTTAAAGTACGACCTGGACCTGGACCTGACATAAAATGTATAGTACTCAACCTATAAAAGTAAGTAAAGTAACCTATTGAAGTGATCATTACATTTTTCTTTTTCTATATTTAATAGAGAGATGCAATATATCACAAAGAAAACTGATTACTAAATATTAACCATATTCTTATAGAGAGAACGTAGTGTCAAGCACTCCGCCCGCAGCTTTTCTGTCCTGATTACGTGTTGAGAGACGAAACTCTTCTCTAAGCAGGAAAATGGCGGAGAGCACCTAGACTCACATTCCGTTTTCCATTTTCCACCCGAATTCGAGACATTGCACTTTGAGTGGCGAGCAGAGCGAGAGCAAATAAATGAAAATAAATAAGTATATAATAGTAAGAATCGAACTCTCATCAATAATTAGAATACAATTCTCAGACACTACCACAAATACCAGAATATATGTATAATTGTTTTTGTTTGAAATAGATAAAGTCTAAAACTACAGGGAAACTGATTTTAATATTTGATAGTAAAATTTTTCACTAAAATAAAACTAATATTATCAGCGAGTAACATAAGTTATATATACGACGCTACCATAGTAGCGGAGCTCCAATGAAAAATATTACAAAAACATATAATTCTTTTTGCTCTTGTTGGTTTCCATTGCGTGCGTCGTGTTGATGGTTATAAAAATTTTAAATTTAAAAGTATCACAAAAATCATGTTAGACGGAATTGTTCCTATTAAAAAAAATTAAAACAAGTCCGCGGTAATACATATATAACTTTGAAGGTTAACTATAACACTTTTTATGGTAATAAAGTTTCTTTTAAAATAATGCTTTATTTCTGGAGGTTTTTTCATAAGCACAATATACATTATTTTTGAAATAAATACGTTGTTCATTAAATATTTGAATTTGAACGAAGTTATTTATATATTATTATTTAATTTCAATGAATATGACAGTTTGAGAATACCGTAGCAGCAAAATAATAGTTGGAAAGGGCGGTTTGGAGGCTTATGCAGTACCGAGGCCGGCCGGCGGCTTTAGCGAGACATTCGAAAGATTTAACTTTTGAGTTCAAAGGAATATCTTTTATTTTGTAACTGACCATTGAACCGATTTAAATGAAACTCTACGGTAATATAGCTTATAATTCAAAATAACATGAAATTACACATTATAAACAGTATCTATAATTTGACTAATTTTGATTTGAAAATCCTGCACTCTGAGTGCTACTTTGGGTTGCGCATACTAAGCCGTTGGAGTTAGTGTGAATATAATGTATCGTGGGATTGTATATCTAGAACTATAGATCTAAATAAATTTTCGCGACAGCACATGTGTATATTCTATGTGGAAGCGATAATACAGCCTATTACAATTACAGTAAAATTGGATACTTTATTACAATGCATATTTTAGAGTAATAATTAAATTCTTATATAAATTGATAAATTTGTCTCTTGTAAATGAACTTTGCCTTTACCACAAAGTAATTTAAAAGAATAGTTCAAAAGTTATCACGATAAGATTGACATGATAACTTTTATCAACACATTATTTAATAATATTTTTATACGGCAAGACCTAGTATACCTAGTTATTACTTATTATGTATTTTTTTATGAAAAACAGTTTTAGATAATAAAAGTTGATATTAAAAAATATTAAGAAACGAATAAAAAAAGTTTCGTGTAAAATACATCCGTGCACCTCCGTAGGACTACGTAGAAATTTTAATATGAACGTGTACATAGAACGAATTTGCAAAATTGTCTAGAACGTGGACTTATTCCAAGATATCAAATATTGCTACGTTATTTTTTTATACATTAGTAAATATTTCTCTTAACCCAAGTTTTTTTTAATATTTTAAGTAATCACTATATATAAACAGAAATCTTATTTTATTCCCTAAGTGACTGACTGACATCCCACAGTCAAAAGTATTAGCCGTAGAAAATTATTTAACATGTAGAGTATGAAAGTGCATAAGAGAAGAAATTGGGAAAAAATCAAAGCTATATATAATATATGTATGCCTGCTTCTATATTTATAGCAGACAATTACTATACAGCCAAGGCTTTCGGCAAATGTAACACAAAACGTACAATATATAAAGTATAAATGTCGCTACCATTCGGTCAGTTCCTAGAGTTCCTAGATTCCCAAAAGCGTCCACTTCAAAGAGAGAAAATACTATTATCCTTTTGAATCTTTGACGCATTTCGTCGAAAAGTGTGGTGATAAAGTTATGCAAAATTAATTTTAGGGTTATATTTATCCAAGACTACTGCAGAAAATGTAACCGGATGACCTTCGTACAGTAACCACGGTCGACAAGTTCGAAGTCGATGTCGTTTATCAAGTTGTATTTATTATTTAATTTTAAGCACAAAGCAACTAAAAACTATATATAGACATCCCCTACACATGGAATTCATTTTACTATTGTATGTATGTATGTATGTATGTATGTATGTAAGGTTGACTAACATTGTATTCTAGTCATTTAGGACAAATATTTTTACTAAGATTAAATCACACCTTGCAAGCCCGCAATCTAACATTGGCAGCAAGTTATTACGTAGGTAAAAGAAAAAACTTCTTTATAATCACGGTTATTTCCACGGACTTTTTACTTCTGAAACTGCTAATTAACTATTTGTTAGATAATTAAAGTTTACCTACTATTGATATTTTGAAAAGGTTATATATATATTCATACCTATGATTTACTTAAATAATATATAATTAATACAATTAAATTAAGCTTCAATAATAGAGACAGGGACAGAGAGTACATTCTATATATACGACCGTTTCCGTGTATGTGCAAATATAATTAATTTGTGAATTTATAGTAAATAAAAGAGGCGACCTCAAATAAATTCATTTTTATAGGAGACTACAAGCTCAGATTGGTTGCGTTAGTGAGTAAAAGTTCGCAAACGATTCTATGTAACGGTATAAGGCTATTTTGTGGCTCTCGCACTTATACGCTTGAATGGAACCGGGGAATACTGACCTTGATTCAAAATTTAAAAAAAAAGTCAGTTTCAAATTCAATTACTTTGGCAGAATTTTTACATTCTGACTAGTTGTACCCAATAAAAACATTTAATAATGATAGAAAATATATGAAAGAATCGATACAAACCAGCAGGAGTGTTTGTTATTAATAATGTACATAATAAATGAAACGTATCAAGAACAGTCGTTCATTAATATGAATTAGCTATCCATATACAGCTATCGTGCGAAGAATCGTCTACTTTAAAACTTTAACTTATAGAATGATAATTCCCTTTAAGTATAGGTTTCATTTTCAGTTTAATATTGTGAATTCTAAAATAGAACTCTTTAAAATATTTAAGATCAGACATAATACTTCTTTACACTTATAATGCACCCAATTGTCCTCAAAAAATTGATATATTTTGTAATATATATATATATATTAGGAAACTTTTGAAATCAAAAATAAAAAAATGTTATTCAAATAAAAATGAATTAGGCGTTTAGGTTTCATCCGAGCTCCGTCGCTTCTATAACGAAATACAGTGCAAGCTGTCATAATGTGAATTTAAATTTAAATGTAAATAACATTAACGTGTGTTCATATTAATTCAAGGAAACCACAACTAATCGAAAATATTGTTTTTTTTTTGTTTTTACGTTTACTTTTTATTAGTGTAATAAGTAATTGGTGTAACTTAAATACAAATAAATTTCATAAATCCGATTATAATAAACGTTCTTTCTTATTGTGATTAATGTAAGTCGAATCATATTAAATAGATGCATGGAGTGGAGTTATTTACTATATCACACACAGTTTATGAAAGTCATTGATTTCATTGAAGTGTTCAATTAAATTCACTACAAATAGTTTCGAAAACCGGTCTTGTAATGACGTCATATTCTCAGCATCTAGTGACCGGGTTTCCGATAGCTACAATGTCATATTAGCTATAGCTAAAATATTACAGTTACTGAGCTTCAAACAAAATAGCTTATCGGAAGTGGCATTTTGTTTGATGATAAATAAAATAAATATTTTAAGTTTATAACTTAAGGTTTTGCGTTATTATAATTCTTACATTAGTTAATGTAAGTTTCAATATTGATTGCTAAGTGATCTATTTTTTATTAATTATTGGAGTAGATGCTTATTTGCATAAATTCGTCCCATAAGCTAGCGCTAATTGAATACGCAGTTTCAGCGTGTAGAGGCGATAGACTCACGCAATGACGATAACTATCCTTTAACCCTGAATAATTAAAAAAAAAGTTGATCTAACGATATTTTCAGTACACGTTATGTATATCGATATTTATTTTTTCACTTCACTTTTGCTAAACTGAAATGCCGTATGTGTTTAGTATGTTGTCCCAGCAGTTAAGATATATTAGAAATATTAATCATTAATTAGTTTGTTAATTAAATACATTAAAACACTTAAGTAAACTTAGCAACTGCTTACAACTTGTCTTTGATATACATGTATCTCATCAAAACATAAATGTGAAATGAGAGCCAAGCAATGAAGACCCGAACCTTTCAATTCGGAAGCGCACAGCTGTCTTAAATGTGCATAAATTATCATTACACAGTGTAAATTTTACGCAAATAACTTAATTGGTGCGAGAATTAAAGCCTCAAGATGCCAGTCAGAGGCTTAAGTGGTAAATAAGGCAATCGAGCGTTTTTCAACGTTTACCAATATCTTGTTATCGGATGAAGCTCGTTTTCATCCTAATGGGCACGTAAATAAGCAGAATTGCTGCTACTGGAGTGCAACGAATCAGAAAGGCAAGCATCAGAAACCCCTTCATTCGCCTAAAATTACCGTATGTAATGGCTGCGATGTATGTGTGATTGAATTATCGGCCCTTAATTTATTGAAGTCAAAAAGGGACGTGCAGTTACAGTGAGTTTAGATCGTTATATGGAGATGTTAGACGACTTCTTGGTGCGTGAACTGCAAACATTTTCTAGCTATAACCAAAGAACATGGTTTCAGCAGATAGAGCAACATCACACAAGTCCAATACGTCTCTGCCAAAAGTTCGCGGAATTTGTCTCAATTGCATTCTCCTCTCATTGGCAAATTGATCTCCAGGAGAGGTGACATAAATTGGCCTCCACACAGTACAGATTTAACCAATATGGATTTTTTTCTTAAATCTAAAGTTGCTTTATTTTAATCAATTCACTAAATATAAACTTTCTATTTGACAGACACTTTGTGTATAGGAGATGAGCTTACACTATCACTGTCCACTAATTACTATTGAAATAATAATTAATGCTAAATCCTAGTCATAATAACGTAATAAATACTAAAGTCGAATATTTTACTCTTAGTTATAAGTATTTGAAAGTACTAAAAGTGATATGTTAAGATTATAAAAATTTAAATGAAGACCTTAAAACCCACATAATGACCAGCTATCAGCAATTTTGATTTACAAGCACTATAAGTAAGTGTTCCTAATAGAATAAATTAATTGAAAGTTATAATAAAATTACCAAAATTTATTAGTTTCTGATTTTTTCCTTTGTATTCTCTCAACTATTTTTTAACTTTATAGATCATCTGGACGTGGGTAATAATTTTATATATTATATATAATAGGTCAGTCAGGTGTTTATGAAACACATATATACATATGTGCTACAAATTGTTGCAAGTATTAAAATGTGAGCCAAATTGACATGTCTATGTGATATAGTTTTTGAGTTATGAAGGGGTGAAAAGTGGCTCCGAATGGTTCGTGTAATTACAGACTGTGTCGCTCGCTAGCTCTGTTTTTTTTATGTGGCTTGACACGCTACCGTGTGTATATACGTGTGTATATGTGATGATATAGGACCCGAAAAAACAAATCTTAATCATTGTTTAAACATTGGCTAAAAGTTAAAGTACTGTATCAATAAATACTGAACCACGAAATACTTCCAAAAACGGTAACACAGCTCGGATAAGTAATAGATAATAGGTATATTAAATAATTGTCATTTAATATGTCGGTAAATAATATTAAGCTTCTTTTGTCATTATTCACTGCTAAAAAAATATATCGAACACGCTAACGGCGTTGTTCAATTGTCGAAATGATACTTCATATTACTTAATTACATAATTATTTAATAAGCTGTATCTAAGTTATAGACAGAACCTTGTTGATAAATAATTTAGATTGAAATAGAATATTATTTCAGGGCCTTCGTGAAGCAGTGAAACAATGTCTGACTGTAAACGCAAAGTTCGATCCTCACTCAAAGAAATGGTTCATTTCCCTGCTCTGTTAGACAAATGTAATATTTCTTATTCAATTATGTAAATTCATTATTTTTATCATCATTCATCATCAATGCATTTTTATAAATTTATAAAATCCTTTTTATAAAATTCTCGTGTTATATACTTTTAAGGTATTATTGAGGCACTAATATAAAAGCGAAAACATAGACACATTCGTGTCCTTCAAAAGATTTCTATCAAAACTAGTTGGTCAGTTACAAGTCGCTCTTGCATGCCCCGAGGCCGGTTTTAAACTTTCTACGCTGACAAATTTGGCTAATCTTAGCGCGATACACGGTATTTATTTCATTATGACTATAACTTTACACACTTTGCCTCATATATTTAATTAAATAAACCTATGTTATTTGTTCAAATTTATATATTGGAACGATTTACAGATTACTTTATGTCTATCTGTACATAATATATGAAGAAGACATGTGAGTCAATAGCTGTATAGGTATAATATATTAGGCTAGAATATAAGAACTTTTCAATAAGTTTAAAATCTATTTTAGAATACAACCAATTTTTAATATACCTAAAGCACGTACCGTAATTATAAATTTTCCAAAAACCTTCAAACTACCGCTAGCAATATTTTGCAAAATTATAGTTCAGTTCGAGCTTATGTTTATGAAAATAGTTCAAATTGTTTAAAACTGTGTAACGACCTCTTTTGTGAAACAAAATGTACATAACACAAAACAAACTCTAAAATCGTTAGAACTTCTTCATCACGAAAGTATATTTTTGTTGTTTATGAATAAAATAAAACTACTGTAAGCAATACCGTGCTGGGATAAAGCTTAATTGAGATATTTGTTTACATTTGTCGGGAAAATGTGAACTGTACGACTTTGTAGGTATATGATGTAACAATCTATCTATTACATTTGAATATTGTTACTTTGATATTTGTAGTAACAATGTCGATATTGACGTCTAAAACAAACAGCGTAAATAGGCACTGTGATTAAAGTTAGCAACACAATCCAACTTTCCGAGTATTAAGCATTTTAAATTTGTTTGTTGTTCAACGGTCAACTTTAGTAATTACTAGTTGCATAGTTGCGTACTGTACTTAATATATTTCTCTAAATCGAGAGAGAAAATTTAAAATTATTTAGTAATGAATGCTTTCTATTTGGTCCTTATACATAAATTGGAAATAATTATTTTGTTCATTAAAAAGCTTTGCTATTTGTACTGCTACATTTTTTGGTTGGTCATGCACTTAGTCTATTCAATTAAAATCCAATTATTATTCAAAGCGTATAACGTAATAAAAACCAAATATCTAATTAATTATTAAAGCGCTTTATTAATGATTCCTAAACTGTTTTCTTATATATTTGTGATGTTAATCAGCTGGCACATCTATCTGCTAATGTGGTATCACAATATTGAATTAATTTGCAAGTAACCTTAACCTTCACAATAATTTTACGACTTTTTAAATAAATTAGCCTGTTTGCGACTCTCACTATTATTAGATTTATTACCTTCGTAGGATATTCTCATTATTATAGAAAATCCTTTACAACATTTCTTATTACCTTTTTTCATAAATATTATGTTTTTCGCTAACATATTTAGAAAATGTATTATTTAAAAAGTTACTATTTATTTAAATATATTATATTCTATTTTAAAATTCGTTATATGTCTATTGAGTTTGTACAATTTTGAATGTAGGTGCAAATTAGGCACGAGACCGATATATAAAACGTAGCTACAAATGGTTTTGATACGTATATCAAATCCTATCGATAACTTAATTTTTATAATCATAATAAAATAACTACACTACGAGGTTCAGAATTTCCAATATGTGTACTATATGATAAGGAAAATTCAAAAGTGTTGAAACGCAAATCGATGCACTTTATTCATATTCGTTGCTTCACTTTCAAACTAACTTCATACATTTTATTATATGAAAAGAGATAGAAAGGGTGAGTTTTGTAATTAGTTATGAATTTAAATATTTTGAAGATAATTACATTTTATAAATAGGAAATAAACTATTATTTTGTGAAAGCCACTACATACAACAATAATAGATTATATTTAAATCAAAAATTAAAATATAAATAGATTATTGCTTGCTATTTGTATAATTTTTTAGATCAAATATGGCGATTATTAAATGTGCCAAAATAGTTAATGATTTTGAAAATGTTTTTGTCATTTCTAAGCCTAGATAAGCATAAAGGATAATCAAACATTTCACTTTTTATTTTTAATCTTAAACGTTTATTTTGAAATTAAATAAATAATACTAATTATATAAAATAATTTAAAGAGAATATAATAGTTTATAGTTATGTTTTAATTCTCGTTTACCATATCGATATATCTCAAAAACTTATACCTATCGGATATGTAACCGTTACAGCTAAATCACGAAAACTCCCATGCCTAGTGCAAATGTTAAAGGGTATCGAGTGCCGCCGGTGACCGAGTAGGCTATATCGTTCAGTGGAACAGAGGGCCGTGGCCGGTTTCACACAGACGCGAGGAGAACACACACGCCAGCGCGAGAAGGATAAGTGAAAGCGTCGGGCGCGGGGACAAGCCAACCGACGTCGAACGTTCAAAATAATATATCATTCATTTTTGCTTAATGAAAGTGAAGTAATTATGATTTTTGCACTAATAGCGCTAAGACATTTACATGTCCTTTAAAAAATCATGATATTTTAATATTTATTGTTAGGTAAACATTAATTTAGATATATTTCGCAACATTTTGTTAGAGACAAGAATATTAAAATTCTTTTTGCAAAAGCTCCGGCTATTATGAGTCACGTCTACACGGTTTCTGTAATGGAATAAAAAGTTCGCATTTAAATATTTTACCTTGACTTGTAAAATATCTACATGTGATCAATTTTCTAACGAAGAATTAATCATAATTTGTGAATTTTGTATCAGAAACATGAAACAATTAATAACAAAAAGCAATTACGAGGCAGTTGAACGGGATTTATTAAATTTGCTTCCTAGAATTATTATATGAAAGTGTCCAAAATATAAGCCACCGGGTGGTGGTGGATCAGTCGTACAATAGTACGTGGATTGCTTGTTGATAACAACTTAACGCATAATTAAATTTTGACGTTTACCTATTGGTAAACGTCAAAATTATACTTCAATTTATTTTGTATTATATACTTCGTCGAGTATATTTAAAATTAATTGATTTTCGACCGCTTTTATTTTGTGATTGTCGGTTCACATTTATGCAATTTTTTTAGTTTATATTGTAATATTGCATAGCATCTTAACTGTTAAACGTAATTATAATATATCATTATGCTTAATTGTTTGTCATTAGCAGTACTTGTTAGTAGTTTTGCAAGTTTATTAATGTTAATAGGATTTAAATTAAAAAAAGAATCAAGTCGTTTGCAAATTAAGGACCGTATCTGTATATTTTCCACACAATAAAGGAAGGAGTCGCTTGCATTGTTTAACTCACCTTGGGCCAGAGCCGGCACGAGGGCACCGCTCCAAATAACAAGACATATACTTAGAAACATTTTGCAACTGTCTCTTTTAATGATAGCAAATATGTTTATATGAATTTACACTCTAGCATATTATAAACGCACACGTACACTCACATATATAGTGAATAAAATTGTTTTAGGATGTTGCGCGAAAGTAAAAGTTTCCCATTTGCTTTCCGAACGTAGCGGCACAAGAGATCCGGGTAAGGCGCAGAACAACGTATCGGACATGCGCTCGCGACGGACTGCCATGGCCGCCGCACCCGCCGGCTGCCCCCACCGTGCGGTGCCTTTCACCGTTACAATTCTCAGCCCGAAAGACTGTGTTGAGCAAGGCTATATGACGATTGACATTTAACAAAAACACCACATTTGCCATACGGAAATAGCTTGCTAAAGCAGTAATTTCTGTTAGAGGCAATAGAGATGATAGAACAGTCGAGGCAGGTGATAGAGCCAGTCAGTAAAATAAGCAAGCTTTGTTGTACAAAGTGTACTACTTTGCTAAATTTTCGCCGAAGTTTAAACTTTCGACGAAGCTATGAATTTCGAATATGCTTTATGTCAAGTATTATCTTGTTCTTCTATCATGTTAACATTAGGTTTATTTAGTATTAAAGTTTATTTAAGTTACTGTTTAACTTACATCAATATATATATATTAAACTCGCAGACGTAGCTACCGGGTGAACAAAGCTGAAATTTGGCTACATATCAAGGCTTGGGGGGAGTATAGAGGAGCACTAAGAGAATATATCCCGTAACACCTATGGAGATGGGAAAAATAACATTTTATATACTACATAGAGATGAATGGAGGAAAGAAAAATGGAGAAAAAATTCCACGCTGACGATGTTGCGGGTTAACTAGTTAATTGTAATTCTGTAGCAAGCTATTTTTAGACACCCTTACATTTTTTTCGTCTTTGGCAAAACTATAGGGTAGGTAGGAGGGTGTAGTTCATGTATGGCGTGTCTTCCTAGCTTCCGTCATTATTCAAAAACTGCTTATAACAGAACTTGATAAGATAGATATGGTTCATCTTCTTGAAGGTAATATTTATCAGATTAATCACAAATATTTTAGTTTTTTAAAATATATTCTGAATAAACAACTACACGCCTACAATCCGCTTAAAATAACTTCGTAGGTAAAAGTATAAAAAAATACGAAAGCCAAATCCAATTACATTTCATATATTCATATATATATATGTATACTTTATTATAGTACTTACGTAACTAAAAATCACAAACTAAAATGAAGCCGAAACCTAATATTCGATACCAGAATATAATTGAGCATCATGCTTCGTTAGATTTTACAAACAAACACATACTGGGCAAATATCAAATATCATCTGACCGCTGGTCTTCATCGAAACCACACATATTGTGCCGGTGTGATTTAGGAGATCTACGTAGTTAGAGAAACACTATGTTTTAGTACCAATACAGCTTTTACAAACAAAATAGTATCTTGTGAGTTTATTCATATATATATATATATATATATATATATATTAAACTGAAGCTTTACTTATATTTTGCATAGAAGTTAGTTAGAAAATTGTATTATTAGCAATACCAATTAAATCAACCTTTATGTTACATAAAAAATATAATATAGCATAAAAGCAAGTTAATAATTGTGTTAATGCTTTCCGGAGTTCGTGTAAATTTCATAAAGAAAATTTTAAAATCTAAATAAAACGGTGTAAAAGGAAAGAGACCGCTACTTTTGTTTTGAGAATATTCTAATGATATAAAATTTATATAATGTACACTCTTAGAACGAGCTTTATATACTAAAAAACTTTAATAAGTTTTAAGTTTTTTACTAACAAAATTCTAAAATAAAATAACTAAATTGTCTTATTTATTTTAAATTTTTTTTAAAGAGGTATTTTCTTTTGTTCCTAAGATACTTTTCGCTCTCTGCAGACAACGAGGACCCTTCCATAGAAAGTTAATATCTGAAGAAAAGCTTCAATAAAAACTGTATTTAAGCCTAACAAAAAAGTGAGCCAGTTCTTGAGACCAGTGAAAAGTTGACCAAGGATGATTCGCGGGGCTATTGAAATACAAAAAAAGCCAAATTGCCACCTGGGACACAATACTGAAAACTTTGAAGTCTCAATCCGATCACACCAGAGAGCAAGATACAGTCAGCTCATTCTGCAAGAATCCAGGGCAGTACGCGAGGCAACTAAAAAGTCGTTGATATAATAACTTTATCAAATGACAGACAAATGCAACTTCAGTCTACCTGTGACCACGGACTACTGTAAGGTGTTCAAAACGTTCTAAAATGTATTTTTGGATAGCAATATTATACGCGATTAATCTATATAAATAGTTTAATTTCAAAATATGTAGTAATCGTGAAAATCAAAGAACTTTAAAAATATAATTTTCAGCCAGTTTTCAGTCAGGAATTTATAGAATACTGTACCTACATTTTTAACATTTTTTAAAGTGTTAATCACACAATTAGGGAATTGAAAATCATATTTTTAGAACACGTCTCTTGTAAACCGTCTAATATGGTTTACTTTACCTACAGTTCGCTGATTTGATATATAAGATTTCTTTATTTTTATTTAAAGTATGTCGAGATATATATTATTACGGTCAAGACAATAGAGTACTACCACGTGTACTTTATTAGTAGATTTAAACTTGGTATTGAGCATGAAAAAAGTAAATACAAAAAGTAAGTTTGCCTTATAACTGTCTTCACGATAGAATCTTAACTTAGTTCTCAGTAAATAATTAACTCCATCAATTTAATTGGTTCCGACTCGTTTCTTAAAATAACTTAAGATTTATAGCACCGCTGCTTAAGCTTTTCGTAAAAGTATGACAAATTAGAGACCGCAATTCGATTTTAACCTTTTTGTTTCTTTACTTATTTTCATAGTAAATTGCTCTACATAATATTACTGCCGCCCCGCAGCATGCATTATTATTATTATTAGTATTAGATATGGAATATTTATGAAGAGAATAAAGAAAAGATAAAAAGTAATAAATAACTCTCTAAAACAATATATTCCTTGTCTTTTATATATACAAATAATAACCGGGTGATAGTTTTTTATTTGTCTACATAAAGCTCACCTATACGAATAATATAATAAATTTATAGTGTCGCTGATGCTGTTTCTCAAGAAATCTCTGTTTTGAGCTTACTCAAAATGTAGATATTTGTATAAAATTGTACATAGAATACAATACTCACTGACGCAACAAGTCCAATTTACTTCCGTAGCCGTCTCAGATGTAGCTATAAGATTAATTAACGTCACGTCACACGCCATCGTCGATTAGATTTCGGTATCTCGAAATACAATTTAAATTTGATTATATTAAATTTTTACATATTTCATTAACTTAATGTTTTTTTAATAAGGCTTAATCGATCTTATAGCACTTTTATTTTTAGTATATATTTTTTCGTTTATTCCAATTAATAATTTAACCAATTTTTTTTTTATAATTCATTACACTATTATAACCAAAATTAGGACTGGCTATAAGTTATAACGATATTACGAGTAAGTGTTCAAAGTCAGTTAGTATATTGTAATCTAAACATTAAACATTATTAGAAAATATCGATATCATATACGCACTAAGTTCTCGAAATTGCATTCACTTTCAAGTTCCCATTACACAGGCTAAATCAATATCTCTGACTGTAAACACAGGGGCGGAAGCTCGCCACCCTTAGTTGCATTTGATTGATCAACTAGTTTCCACACGAGGAGAATTTCAGATTGACATCATCAGTCCTTTTTGTTATTATAAATATTTTAAAGTAATTTTGTTAATGAACAATTGTTAACTGTTTTATATATAACATTTTCATACATGTACAAAAAATACTCAGTAGTATAAAATTCTCGCTAAGCTGTTTTGGTTAATTGTATTAATTAAGGTGACATGTAATTATTTTTATATTTTCGCTCTTAGAATTTCGTGTCAGTAAGTTCAACATTTTTAATTTGTATATGTCAACGAGAAATATCAAGTGTAACCTTATTCTTTTCTTTCATCAAAATCCCATGGTTTATGTTTCAGTCCTCAAAACCGCTCAAAAACAGTCAAAAGCAATTATACTCTACTTAAAATGGCGGAACTCGATGACGCGCTTTATCTTACATTATATCGTAGATAATATTTCAAATGTCTTCCGAGTAGCTTATTAAAATAATAGTTCCCTTTCTGTCAATAAAATTTTTTGAAAAATTTGTATTTTTTTTTTTTGTTAAGTAAATGTTGTTTAAAACGGTTTTTAACAAAATAGCAACAATAATTACTTTTAAAGCTGTATAAGTTTTAAAATAAAACAACAATAAGCTTTAACAGACCGCAAAAAATTAATGACGCTCATTGACTATACTGTTTGTTTTTAACCCCTAGAGAGCATCAGCCAAAATTATTTTGAACTGGTTAGAATGAAAGTGAGGTAACCTAGCTTAAGAATCTAACATAGCTAATCAAAACTGTTTCAGACGGAGTTTTTTAACTTGCTCAATAAGGTTTACCTAATTTTGATAGACAGTTATTATTGCCTAAAGTATATGGTCTAAAGTGTTCTTTTAATTGATTTTGCTCCTTTAAGCATCGTGTTATCTAAGAATGGGTACACAATGTTTATTACATAGCCATATACGATTATTTTTAAAAGCAATCTTTCAAAGCATATTTTAATGATACGTCGTATTTAAACTAACCAATGCGTTCTTATTGTGTTTATAAAAAACTTTTTGACATTGTAGTTGTAAGGAAACCTGCAAAATTAAAACCCTAGTACCTAATGCAAATTATAATCAGTGTATAATTTATCTATTAAAATAAGTAATGTGTTTCTTAAAGTAATCTAAATGATATCACACTTAATTTTAGTCGTAACTAAACAAAATACAACTTTAAGGAACGTCCTTCAACACGTCTGCTCAATATGGCATTTCTGCCCCGATAGAGTCGTTCCCTTGCTAATCTTACCTTCGTTTGACTTCGGAAACAGTTCGGCAACCGTCGTCTATGGTTTATTATGAATGAAGTACGATTGTAAGAACCTAACTTTTACACCAATAGAAAGAAGCCCCATGAATATTTTGTACCTAAAAGAAATATATTTTTTTATATACTCATCTAGGAGGGCAGAACACTCTCTTCGTATAGAAAATATGACAGCGACACCACTACCACGAGACCTAAAGTGTACCCACTACCTCACATTCACTCACAAGGAGAAGAAATCCTTAATCACTCAGGGATACGGTACGGGAATGGGTTCAAAGGTGCTAACGATCCACGTTGCAGAAGTGGACACAAAGACGTCAAAATTGCAGCTGCATGACAGCGTCTCGTACGCAGTCGTCGCGATAACACGACACACCAGTGCTCCTAATACAGTGGCCAGGACGACGCGGGTAAAAGACGGAAAGCAACAAGGGCGACGACCAAAGGCATTGTGGAGTATAATTTAAAGATGGCCGTAAAAGATAGGAACAAATCCGTCATATCCTCTAATATAGCGGTAATGCTATCCACATCCTATTCTATCCTTATCCCTATCCTTAAGTAAGAAATATATTATTACAATAGTAAGATATATGTAATAGATTTACGTGTGTATTTGTGTTTATTTTGAGCTGTATTGTATATAATAATTTAGGTTAATTACATTTTCTTTAAGTTTCATGAAATTTTAAGCAAGGCAACTAATTTACAGAAACTGAACTCCCTTAGGTTATATTTTTCTTCTATATTTATCTTATAAGCCTTAGTTCTGAGTACTGAAATTTTAAAGAATAAAAAAATATAATTTATAATAAAGGAAAAATATTCCTAGAAAGGTACAGACCATAAGTACGTTTTGTTAATAAAATTGTAATCAATAAGAATAAAAACATTTAAAGGTCATAATTACAATATTTGCAAAATAGCAATCCCCATATACTTTAAATTTTAAGAAGAAAATAAAATCTCCTGATAATTTCGATCCTTACGTTAATTGGCCTCAATAGCACCAGAGCTATCCATGATGTCAACTCACCAGGATTGTCATAATGGGCAAAACGATATACACCTCTTTACAGCTTAGCTCAACACACTGACGTTATGTCCGACACATTACGCCAATAAAAGAAGATGGTCTAGTTACAGGTGAATTACTGTCCCCCCAAACTCCAATTTGAGACTGTTAAACTTGGGTTATAGCTTGGTTATAGAGTTTTCTTTTTAGAGTTTGCTTTATATATATATATATATTGCATGTGGCCTCTGCACGTTTAATTTATATGCCACACGAGCGTTTCTAGTCAATAGTCTTCAATATTTTCAACATTTTTAAAGTGTTATTCACACACAGGAAATTTAACAACATATATTAGAAAACGTATAAAACTTTAAACGCAGCGGTATTTGAACCCGCGCCTCTTTAATATAGCCTTTATTTGGGTTATATTAATAATTGATTTTTATTTTCGGAAGTACATATATATTATTATTTTTAATTACTGTGACAAAATTAAAACCCTGAAAGAATTTATTGGCAGAGCGAGCGATGCTCCTTGTGATCTTATGGTTCAAAAATTTGACAGCTACATTTATTTAATCTATTTCCGAAAAATTGTGTGCCCAGGTTTGTCAATATACAAATATTTTTGAAAATTCAGGATTTGGAAAGTTAGTACTTAAAGTTCCAAGAATGGAAAGTTATTTCTTGTTAGCCTTTTTTTTTGTTCGAGGGTTCACTGTTCTTGAATATTTTTCATATTACATGGAAACCAATAAAGAAAAAAAACGTGTGTTGAAATTTTACATTTTATTTTTTATTTTTAATTTTACATTTTATTTTAAATTTTAAATTTACAAGTAATTTTGTAAATTTTGTGTGAACTGATAAAGTAGTTCTCGTTATTTGATTTAGTTATGTGGGTGTTTAGGTAAATAAGAATCATGTAATATTATTTAAAGGTGAACTTTGATTCAGTTAAAATCCCGTCAAAGACTCGATTTGTGAGTAAAAGAATTTATTTCTATGCCAAAATTAAGTATCAGGCATTTTACTAGTAAGGAGTAGTAGTAGTCTACTTTTAAAACTTTATTTTTGTTGATAAATATATTTTTTAGATTTATTTTATGGTAAACAATTGTTTATTTATGCTGCACCATTCTCTGATGAGAACATATGGTATTTAAAAGCTCATTTAAATTCCCTCCCTACATATATAGTAATTGAATCTGAGAAATTCCCATTGTAGCACTAAATCAATTATTTCAGCAACAATTCAGGCCGTTCTATGCTTAATTAGGGAGATGAGTTGTATGCTTGGGATTCTTGTTAATTGAGGGTATGAATTTCAATAATTATTGGCATTAGATTATAGTAATTTGATAGTATTTGTAGTTCGCTTGTACTAATTAGCTGGAGGTTGTTAATAGAATATCTGGAAGTTACAAATAGCTTTATGTATAGTATGTAGGAACCGTGTGACTAAGGACAGACATTTTTACCACAAGATTTACCTTTTCATAAATTCTATTAACATCTAGGACATGGCACGCAGCTGCTACGCGAAGCGTCTTTGACACCCTCGCCACACTTTATTATTTTGTCATTCTTACTAACACCACTTACAAAGGCACTAGAATAAACTGAGGATACTGGTGTTTCAATACCCCTTGAAAGTAAACCTAAAGCTCTTGGGTAGACCCCTTTTATTCAATCGCTACACTCAAGTGTCGATAGGATAATGAGACACCTACAGTTTGACAACCCAACCCACACTTCGTTCACCCTCAGGTATGTGGATGCAGAGCGCGCCGTAATTGTCTGGTAAATTGTAAAGTCATAGCCCTTTCTCTTCATCTGACAGTCACACAAGTCACGACCAGATCTCACATCTAATAATTTAGTCAACTTCGCTTCCATCTCTCTTTCCACATTTCACAAAGCTATTTATAGCTCCGTTTCCACTACCAAGCCTGTAACGTGTTAATTGGCACTAGCTTGCTTCGCCTCAGGAGAACATTGTAGCATGGCGTGTCATCAGGATATGGCTGGTCACGGTAAACAGGATTAGCGTGAAATGTCCATATTCCTGTTATTCTTTTAAAGACACTTTTATTCTTTTCAAGACTGTTATTCTTTTAAAGACATAACAGACGCTAGTTTATTTGTTGGTTTGCCTTATAGAATGTAAAAATGAAAATGCTTTGAATATAATCATATCATGTATCAAATACACGAAGTCAATCTCTTATTTTCATATCGTCGTCTTATTATATTCATATCATTCATAATATGTAAATACTACCAAGTAGTTTTATTGAACAAATTTGACCTCGTTGAATTAAGAAACTCACTAAAATTTATAGAAAATAAAAGAAACAGTAGATTGAATATACTTTATTTTTAAAAGATTACAATATCCTCAAGAAGAATTTTTCATCTTACAAAAAAGGAAAACTAAGAATGAGGAATCGAGCCACAATATATAATAATTTATATACATTTGAAAATATTTATAATAAAAATTGAACATATAAATTTATTTGATTTATAACATTAAATTTATTGTAAATATTTAAAGATATCAAAAATATCCGTTTGAATTACAAGACAGGAATTTTCATTCAGCAATAAGTTATCTAAAATGTAAACATACATTTATTAAGGATGAATAACATCTTAACTACTATGACAATGATCATATATAAGAGTACTCGTATTAAATTTCCATAATTAACAGTACATTTGAAAGAAATAAAATAACATTGTTTCAATGTTATCTATTATATAATAGATTATTTTTATTTTAACACTTAAGTTCAAAGCAAGAATTAGGAAAATATTATATATTATTATGAATTACTACCGAATTAAGTCAACTGTATTAATATATTAATTATTAATATAACACAAAATATAAATGTTGTAGACACATATTTAAAGTAAGATCATTCTTGAAAAATACAAGTTACCTAATTTAGAATAAAAATGCAACATAATTATTTATGAAGCAAAAATAATTACATCATAAAACTATTAGTTTCATTTTTCGTTAAAAATAGACTCTCTTATCATTTAACCATCCGTATCAAAATACATTCTTCCATCATATAACCTTCGTATAAGGTATTCTTCTATTCTGTGTGCAAAATATCCTTCTGTGTGTACACACACTTCCAATTTAATTTTTATCTCTTTCTTTCTTCTTTTTCATTGAGAAAGTTATATAAAAATGATTTGAATATTTAAACATGTTTACAAAAGATTAAATGTTTGAAATAATCCGCTGGACGGAAGAAATATGAAAAGAAATGCATAAATTATAATATTTTTTTTGTTTCATATAAAAATACGTGTTAAGATAGGATAATATACGTTATTATTTTATCAGTCGTTAATAAATGAACGACTATAAAATATATTCTTCAAAAAATAGATTTATATACAGTCCTAGTTATAGGATTCTTGATCAAATATATTTTAGTATATTATTTAAAATATGGCTCACATAAAAACTTCTCATTCTTCTACTATACCACTCTATGATCCCATCTTCATCTTTGTTCCTCAGTGAAAAAATTTTTTTTTATAAATTTGCGCGTCTCGCTTCTTTGAAAGTGCTTAGAGCAATAACTATCATATTGAGTGAGAAAACTATTTACTTAATATTAAAACAAGTCGGCAACATGTACATAAATTCAAATAGACTAATATTGTATCATATTATTCATGTATGATATAATCCATAAGAAAACATTCAAATTCAAAATTCAGGCATTGCTATGTTTAAAAATGCAAAAAAAATTATTATGTTGAACAAATTAATGATCTCCATTTGTAAATCATAATAAAAATTTATTCTTGGCTTACTAAGCAGTGCCTTAGCAAATTATTCATAAAGTAAAAGTTGCTCAATGAAAATATGAAACATATAATTTATCCTTCATTCAGAGTTAGCATTTTTTTTTATTTAATCTATGAAACAGCAAATATTATGATATATTAATATTAAGCCAAGTGTTTATATTTTGCACGTTTTAATTTAACGTATTCATATTTATCTTGATAAAGTTAGTAAAGTTTTTATTGCACTTGGATTTTAATAAAATACAACATTTAATAGAATCAATCCTAAGTGAATCAAATGAATCCGAACTCCTGAAATTAAGTTTTAGCTTTTATATAAGAATATTGACACAATAATGCAACGAACTTTATACTCGTGAGGTGTGAAGTTTGAAATAAGTTAACTCTCACAATTCCCGAGTTTCGCAAATGGCGGGAGTGCCGCGCGATGTGCTTCTAGTGTTGACGGCATGGTGCAGTATATGTACTTTAATGTCAGAAGTGCCTCTTCGATAATGCATACTGCGTCCGTGGCGTCCAGAAAAAGAGCTAGACATAGAACTCTTACAGAAGCAGTAGTTGAAGAGATGAGCATAAGCCCGACGGAAGCTGCGGTTGACGGTTCCATATATAAAGCTAGTAATTAAAGAACGTAATATTCCAATCCATGCCGCTCCATAATATTTGTTGTCAGATGTGCCAGGGTATTCATAGATAATTATACAGTAAGGTAACCAGCATATTACATAAAGCAGATAGCAAACAATATTAGACGCATTCATGGCATTGTCTCGTTCATACCTATGAGATCTCTTGTAGCGTGTGTCTATCCGTGCACGTCTACTTATTGCAATTGATGACAATATCATACATACGATCGTTATAAAACCAGGTACCACATGGAACACCATGCTTGTGGTAATACGGAAGTAGAAATTGCCATAATGTTCACGCTCGCAGTAATCGTAGTCAAAATCCATGAAAACGCCGCAAGCAGCCAGGAAACAACTTATACAAAAGATAAGTGATGTAATTAATCCAATTCGCATAGATAAAAAGATCCCGTATTCTTGATTGGAATGACAAAGTCTATAGTAGTCATCAGCGGCCACAAGCTGTAATAGAATTACAATTATAGCTAAAAATGTTTTTTTTTTTATATAATTAGATACACTTGTTGTTAGATCACTTACCAGAAAGTAGAAGCTGTAGCAATAAGTCGAAGTTATAGCCAGAAACTGTAGTGTTTGGCAAACGGGCAGGTTATCCCATTGACCAGAAAGCAAGACAACCGTGCAAATGGGCATTATACCCGTTGTTATAAGCATATCGGCCAAGCCGACGCAGGCAAGAAAAACATAACCTAAAACAGAAAAGATTGATATGTACTTTATGTTTTAATGGTATGATTAAAATTGAAATTACTGTATATTTAACGATCTGGTTTTTGACGCATTTTTGTGGAATTCACTCGCTAAGTTTTAAATAAAGGACGTAATTATATATAAACATATAGTATGTACAAAAAATATTATATATAATGTATATGCGCATATAAAAATAGGTACAATATAAATATGGTAACACATTAACGTTCATCATAGCAGCAGTTCTTAATTTACTTTTGTTACAATAATTCATATATTGTAAAACAGTCGCATGAGTATTTTAAAACAGTCGCATGAGTATTTTAAAACAGTCGCATGAGTATTTAAATAATAAATGAAATTTAAATATTAAAATAACAAAAATATAATATTTCAGTATAATAGTTCAAAACTTATAAAATTATGTATATGATATATAATTATAAAATATATTGAATAAAAAATAAGTTTTGCTCAATCGCTTTTTATTGCGTTTTCATATTATAAGCTTAAATCATAAAACTTTAATATTTATTAATAAAATATACATCTTACCAAGGCGCTTCAGGGTGTGCTCAACAAAAAATGAAGAGATAAAGAACCAGTTCAATGTACACCCCAACATTGAACTGGTTACTAAGAACAGGAGTCGACTTATTATAGGCCATGTAGAATCTAATATCACCGGCGATATTCTTTTATGGAATTCGCTGGTGATATTAAGAGCTTCCACCCCAAACATGAGGGGTGGTGTGCCTGTTGACATTTTGAAAAATTAATACTCATAATATCTTCTTAGTCGCCGTTGATATCGCCGGTTGTTATAATAGGGGTTGAACATCAGTCCTAATTTAAGTCCGGCGTAAACAACAGTAGCTACAATGATAACCACAAAGAGTAAAGTCATCTTGGTATAAACTTTGGTATATAGTTCACAAACTCTCAATTTAGTGCGAAGTTCGTAATTTTAAATATATTCTTTTATTTTATTTAACTCATATCATTGCTACTAAAAATCAAATCCAGTTACGAAAAACGAGAAACGAGAAAAAATAAATTCTAATATTTAAAGAAACACTTGTTCACGGTTAAACTGAAATAGACTTTTCGCGGAGCGGACACAGGACCAGCACGGGACGAACACAGAGTGCGCCTGACTGCAACTGGCTGCTGCTTTTCCCGAAATGAGGCTTGCTCCAACAAGCAGGCGCAACGATGGGCGTTCGGGGCGGTGCTATCAGCTTGCACACAATAACAAATTTCCGAGAATACCGTATTAAGTGTGAGCTTTTCATTAAACGCCCCCTCACCACCACTACTGCTGGGGGCCATATTTTCCGATAAAAACCCCTCTACCCCTTCCTCTAAAGCTTTACTATTATAAATTTATATCTCGAAGAAATCAATGATATTTAATTGATACTCATAATTATTACCGTTTATCTATTAGTTATTTTTTTATAATTGTCAGGTCATATACATACGTATAATTAGTGATATATAATATTTTACGTTACAATTAGTAACAATTTACATTTTCAAATATATCAATTAAAGAAACAAAAAAAACTACTGTAAATACGGTTTTTCTTTTTTACTCTGAAGAGGTTTATTTGTGGTAAGCCCGATATCCACTTTCGTTTCCCATTGTCGCTAAATGAGTCGGTATAGTTTTCACCTAGTAGTTTTAAGTTTGTATGGACTCGGAAACTCAATGTCGATCCTACGAACATATATCGAGCCCGTATAGTACTATAGTAGAGCCCTGGGCAATAGTTTCTATATAGTTTTGTATACATTGTAGTAACTACATATTTATCAATTTATATTTACTATAATATTTGGGATATAAATGATTTCATTTTCTCAAATTTTGTTAATTTATATTTGGATTTATTTATTTTTATTACTGACTAAAACGATTCAAATAATACAACGTAGCAATATAAGTTTTTCTTTTAAATATGTCAATTCACATGCACTACAGTCTGTGGGGAATGCATCACAGTGCTAGACGTTCATAATGTATCCATCAATATATATACATTATTTAGAGAGAAAACACGAAAAGGAACTTTAAAGAATGAGACAAGTATTTAACACTGAATGATTTTTATTTCTCAAGGGGATTTAAGACAGAATATACGGCGATATTCTTCAAATTATATTGATTAAAGGCATTTTAAATTCTTAACAGGTTTTAGTATCTTTTATTTTTTTAAAAGTTTTCGGTCAGTAAATTTTAACTTAAATTTGGATTTTTAAGATTTGTTTTGTTAAGTGTTATTCACATACTTAGGAATTTGGAAAACATATATTTAGAAAGCTTATAAAAATTTGAACGCTGCGGGATTTGAACCCGCGCCTCTTGAAAACCGCTCAAGAGTTTGAACGGGTTTAAATCCCGCTGCGGTTAAATTTTATACGTCTTCTAAATATATGTTTTTTAAATTTGGATATTGATTTACTGTACAATTTTTTCGCTTTACACAGAAACATGGAACAAATATGAAGAATAAATAAGGTTTTCCTCTTCTTATAAGACAGATGACGAACACCGTAACGTGGCAACGGTATATACTTACGTAAATAAATATGCTTACAATACCTATACCTAAAATACGTACTCGAATATTTCGCTGTTTTTCCCGCATAGGCAGAAAGAACCTAATGACAAGACACTTCGTTTTACTCTATTCTATTCGAATACTTAATAAAATGTAATATAATATTAATATTAAAATAATATAATCTATGTACATACATAGATTCAGATTCAATACGCTTTGCGCAATAATACTATTAAAGGTAGTTTTAGAGGTACGCAGATAAAGATGTAAAGATGTATGTGCACTTTCCTAACTAATTAATGCAGATTATGTTCTTTATTAATTAATAAATATACATTATGAAAGTGCTTTTAGTACCTACCAATTGAATACGTACCGATTGCCCCACAATGATGAAATTTAAAAGCGGCAGATGCTGCCGCTTTTAATCAAACGGAGTTCCTATTCGTCGATCGTAAATCTGTAAAATACAAACTAGTTAAAATTTTATATTGTCTATACATATATATCATAGTATTTATGACGTTTTACAAATAATAGAGACTACGAGTTTCTGAAACAATTAAAAAGTAATATAGTTTAAATAACTGAATAATCAAAATTATATATTTGTTATAAAAGTATTTTAGTTGCTTTCTCGAAATTTGGTAAATGGCTTTAAAATTCAAAATGAAGTTCATTTAATAAAAGAATAAGAATAATAATACTGTCAGCAAGGACCATGTTCATGGAGACCTTCACCATATCGATACAATTCCTTTTTTAATAAAATTTGTTGTGATTTGTTACACCTGGGTCGGTTTATAATCACTGACATATATGTATAATATATATTTCAATCTCTATTTTTTATTTATGAATTTGTTATTATCACTTATATTTTCTCGTACAAAAAAATAATCCTTGACAATATAAATATAACTTGATTATAAAAGTAATTAAGACTACAATGACAAATGTTTCTAAAGCAACAGTATATTCCTATTTTTATTAAATATTGAATAGTAGTGTTAATATTTTAATGTTAAAATTTTATAATCTAATATGCGATTATATTACCGTGTTGAATGTATATAGATCTGGCAGTCTAGATGTAAGCTTGCGTATATGTTGAGATATAAAATGGAATGTGCGTTTTGTGTATAGTAATTTGCATAGCTGTACACTTACATTACGTTACGGGGTTACTTCAGTCTGTACGTTCTATGCGCTCAGTAATTTTAAATATAAGAAACACATTCTTTCACTATTTTCAAGTGGCACCAAAATGTGTGTAATTGAAATCAATGAATTATCCATTGGCCAGACACATGTTGGCATAATGGCACCGTTAATATTAAAGCTAAATTTCTAATGATTGGTAACTAAATGGGGTATAAATTGCTGTGCTAACCGAAATATAACATTTATCATAATTTTTATTTCCCTTTTTATTTATATTTACTTTATAAAAATAAATTGAAAATGGTTGACATAAAACCACCATATAACTGTATCGTCGTGTAAATCCAACGCTTTAGGCAGACATTTTCACTCGACTAATTTGATACTTATCATTATATTACTGCCAAATTAGACAAAATATTTGTAAATAGTGTTTTATGTTATTCTGGCGTATAAGCTATATTACTGTAAAGCTTAATCTCAATCCATCAAACACTTTCACATTTATAATATTTGTGAGATACTCATATGATTTTTTTAGCAAAAGAGAATTTTTACAATTTCATTTTGTGAAATATTGTTTTATTTGTACAATAACAATGTTTATAGGTTTGTTGACGTACATACATGGAAGATAAAATTTTGTAAAGTTTTTTTGTAATAGAATATGGATTTATAATTTTTAAATTTTTGGTGATATGTTTGATAATTTGTAGACGTTTATCTCTGGACTACTAAACGGATTTTCAAAGAAACTTTTATTGTATAACTAATAAGCCTGGGCGCCAAATAAATGACAATTTATAACTAAAGAAACTTCCATTATTGAAATACTATAATTATACAATGTCTTCGTTTCAAGATATTAACGATGCACTTTGTTTTTGTTATGTACAGCATTTTGTTTAACCACTAACTCTAACAAATTTTAATAAATATAAACTCCATGCCTATCGTGATTTGAATCTATCACGTGATTCAGTCAGAAACATACCAGCTGCCCCTATGATTATGTCGACATTCTTTTTTGAATAAGTAATATGTAAAAAGACTTTTGTCGATAATGCATGTGAAATTGCTAGAACCGTAATAGAATTATTAATTTGTAAATTGATGATGAAAGCCGTAACGGCCGGTTCACAGGCAATATAATGATAAGTGACGGGTGAAATAGTACCTACTGTCCTGCACATATAATTCATGTATATTCGCTATGGTTAAAATGTAAGGCAAATATTTTTTATTAAAATGTTACTATTTTTATCAAAAATATTCGCCTACCTGTTTATACAGCTTGTGGTCAGTTTGCAAAGCATACAATAATTTCGGATGTTATTTTGTAATAAGTTCATTTAAGTAATCATTTAAGTAACAATTTTATGTAAACTTGGAAAAAATATAAGCTTATAATTTTGTTAGTAAATTTTGCCCCCAAATTTAATAAGTACATAAAATAAGTAATAAAGCCTCGACAAAAGTTGTTGCACTTTTTGATGTATAAAAATTAAAATCTAGAATATCTGCCTAGCTTAAAGATCGGCTACAATGTACTATGTATATATGGAAAACATGTATGTGTAAAATAACAGAAGCTGGGGAGTACCCACATGTGGTGAAGGCGGTAAAATTATTATTTTGGAATTAATACTAAATCCACGTATAGGAAACTGCAACCTATTAAGAATCAAAATATATAAATAAAATCAGTTTCACTAATTCTCCACGTATTATAAATTTATAAAAGTTTTCAGTGAGCTATATTTAATTTATTAGCCATCAAAGCTTCTTTAGCTCTTAAGCCGACACTGCAATTATGACTTAATCTACGCTGGTATTATTGGACTTAGTAGTTTATACAATTAATTGAAATGGATTGTGACAAGATATGTAAAACATATTTCTCTTTATTATTTGATTTTACGATGTAGGCAGAAAGTATTGTTGTTACATATTTCTGGGCGCCATTGTCGGCACTAAACCGTGCGGCATATATATGTGTATTATTAGGTATAAGTATATTCGCTGTAACAGAATTTGAACCTCAATATTTTTTTTGTTTTGTCAAGCATGGTATAAGGTAAGAGCGACTGTTTTAAATATGCAATTGTAAGTCATTAAAAAGCTGTCATATAAAAATTCAATATATAAGTGATAAATGTTAAAATAATAACACTTTTTACTATAGTAAAAAGTGTTATTATTTTGTATACAGCATTTGTATAGAAATGTTCATAAATGTCTACTTTCTCAGCCACTGCAGTTATTTTTATAAGCTAATTCCACTCATAAAATTATTTAAAAAAAAAAAAACAAGTACAATAATAGTATTATGCAATAAAATTGGAGCCGATTGAATTAAGTGCAGTGAGATTTAATTTTGATTACGACTAAGAAGTGCAAAGTAAAGACGCTACTGTTTCATCAATCTTTTACGTTTTTGAAATTGAATTATCGATTCCGATATATGCATATATTATGCATATATCGGAATATTCAGACGCCATAGTGACGCAGGTGGCAGAGGATCTGATTGCACTGTTGGGTACTATTGAAAACAGTTTTTAGTTTCTTTGGTATTACTAACTCTAAGTTTATCTACTAAATATATATCTCTAAGTATATATTGCTCAATTATTAAAAAATTTTGTTTTATTTATATAAAAAATTTTGTTTTATTTATATATATAAAATATAAAAATTTTGTTTTATTTATTTAGATATAAATAAAAATACTTGTAGTATTGTATTATATTAAAATGCAAAAGAAACATACGCAATAAATTGTTTTGTTCGTATTCAAAACTATGTGAAAGTATAAAAAATTATTTTAAATAAAAAATACCTTTTAATTATAATGTGACGTAAATAAAGTCTCAAAAAATATTTATTTATACAAACAAAATTATTATTTAATCATATTGCCTATAATTATTATAAAAATAAACTTAAATTAAAAGTATTCTCTGTTAGAGCAGGTATTTGTGAAATAAACATTTTGTATAACCGAACATATTATCATAAATTGTTAAATATACTATACAAATATATTGTTTATAATGAAAGCATTTTATACAACGAAACAAAAACCTTGTATATTACTTATTACAACTAAAATGCACATCCTATTACAACTACTTTTTCAATATTCTAATTTTTTATTATTATTCCGAATTTTGTTAGAAACCATGTCCTTGATTTTTTTAAAACGGTCATGATGCTATTTTTACGTAAATTATATAAATAATTTATGTTTTTGACCAATATTTGCTTATATTGTCGACTTATAGGCTTTTCGACTTTACTCAACGATATTTATTACACACTGTACTTTCCAAATTTGTTACCTGTTTGAAATTGAAATTGTGCTGTGCAAAAATTATGTAACAGTTAATTAATATATAAAATAAATTAGGCTATATAGCTCTGGAGCCAATCATTTGATGCACATTTATACATAAATAAATGAAATATAGGTACATATATTTACACGCCTACCTGTTGCCTAATGTTGAACCTACTGCTGAACGACATTTCCTTCTCTGCATCAGACATTTTTTAAGATTGAGTGATGAGTGATAACACCTTACGCCGCGATTCGTACTGTCGGACGGAGAATACGAATATAGCATAATTATAAACATTCACCTTAAAGAGATTGAACTCATACTACACAAACACTATAAAAGTAAATTTAAATTTTATTTACTATTTGTAAATAATAGACGAGTTTGAAAAATATAATGCGATATTGGTTATAATATGTAGAATTTTTACTGCGTTTAGACACCACATATGTTATCGTTGAAACTCGCGATATAAATAAAACTCACGTTGCTTTTTTATTTGTAAAAAAATGTGCGGCATAAAATGAATATAGTTTATCTTTATACACGTACATCAAAAATATACCTTTATTTTGTGAAAAACACTACTCGGAAAAATCCTTTTTTCCGTGTATAATAATAACTGACATGCGATACGTTCTAGCTATGAAAATTCCGTTTATCGAAAACTACCAATACTTTGGAATCGCATAAATAGTACATATTGTTGTAGCATTAAAGCTCAACTCCTGTGCATTTTTAGTTCATTATAACTCATTATCTTTGCTCTAACCTTAATAAAGCTATTTTATGGGATAGTGACGCATTGAAGTCATATTGCCAGATGTGAATTGCTTGTGAAAGAATTGTTTTAAAATTACTGAAATGTTAGCAATATGACTGTTTCCCTTCGCCCTCGCATATATTTTATATATAACAGATCTTTTGTATTTATAGAATAAAGGGGAAAGTAAAAGTGATATATCACTACGTTCTCTATTTTGAACGAAAACGAGACAAAAACTCCTTTTTGGTGCGGATTCCAATATTCTACTTCTTGCAATCAAATCGGATATATATATATATATATATATCCTAACGCAGTTTAACTCGGACATTACCATTTTAGGTTCGGCTAATATTCATGGCAATATTTTTTAGCATGATTTTTTACATTTAACTAGTGCATAAAATTACAAAAATATTATTATTGAAGAGGTCTTATCGGTAAATAACTAGAGATATTTTAACATATATACCAGCTTGTATTACACAGAGGCCATCATGGCGCAGTGGGATAACGTCTGACTCGCAAGCGAACGAGCGGTTAATTGTGGGTTCGATTCCCACTCGAGGGATTTTTTAATTATTTTCAATGCTGCGCTCTGGCATACACCAAACGCAGAGTCCCACCATTCAATATGCATTGTCTCGATTTCGGGTGAAAAGCTGAGAACGGAGAACGGAACGGACTAACCTACTATACGAGAAAAAAGGTGAATTTATATATCATACAGTTTATTAGTATAATTAATAACAGTAAACACGAAACGATAATGTAATACGCGTAAATAACAATTAAATTAATATATTTCAAATATTAAGAATTACATAATAAAAATACATAACATAACTATAGTTTAAACATTATTTAACAATAGTCATAAAAGCAATATGCAGGCCATACTAATTATATTTATTCATGGGAAATAAAAACTTGTAAGAAATAGTTTTCTTAAGCAAGGTTTCTATTACAATAATGAAAATATATTATCAGCAATACTATCGTTTACATATCAGCCTAAAATTTCTATATAATTCATAAACTATATTTATAATTCACAATAACTTTTACCTAAATAGGTTATAATATTCCATTCACGTTTATCGAAAAATGTATGTAACATTAAAAGCACAATTTCATAAATAAAATATTTAAAATAGAGTACTCACATTTTCTCATGAATCTGGTCACCAAATATTTAAAGCTCTAAGTTAGAAATCATAAGTTGTTTATCATTATTTGTGTAGAATGAGGTTATACTCACAAAAATATAAACTTATGGGCCCAATAAGACACTAATGTATAATTATAAAAACTATATTATTAAAACGTCATTTAAAACATGTGCGCTTTAGCAAGTCTCATATATTACTATATGGTATTTTTACTTTAATACATTTTAATCTTGGCTTATTTAGATGGTAGGTGCCAATCAGTTGCTAAGGGTGTCGAGGGAGGCTCAATGGTATGGGGTTGAGATGCGCCGTCGGAGAAAAGAAATTCTTGCGCATTAATCTACACGAATTTCACACCAGGATCGGCGACTCGGCGGCGGCCAGCCGGCTTTATGACGTAAGCTGTTTGGAGATCAAAAACTCAAATAGACAATAACTAGGACCAGGAGGACTTTCATACTTGCCTGAATAGTATGTATGCGAAACAAGTGGCGTTTTGTAAACGTTCGCTTATCATCAATCTTAAATCGTTTTTACGATTTAACCAACGATTGATTGTATTTATCATTCTTATTAGGCTCGATAATTTTTTATAACACCATTTATACTAACGTATTTTTTTTATACATATATACATTATTTTTTAATATGTTTCAGGTACACATTACCAGAATAAAGCTTACTAATGAATGGCGTCACAAGAGATGGAATTGATAATTTAAGTGTTTTAAAGTGTGTTAATATTTTTTATGTCACTTACTAAACTTAGTGTTTTTTTGTTATTCAGCGTTGTGATAATAAAAAACTATAATATCATGTATATTATTTTTATATTTTAGATATATACTACGGAATAAGACCCTTAGATGTAATATTACCATTATTATAGCAACCACTTTATAAATACTTTATCTCTTTTTGTAATAACGCAATGTTGATTTTCATACAAAAGCACTATGAATGTTAAATGTGCTTGGTATACCGCAATAGGGACCGCACATTTCACGAGGACACTAATGGAGTATTTTAAAAGTGGATTGTCCCATATACCAATTTTCCTATTATTCAGATACATTGTCTGACCAAACCAGAAAATAGACAATATTGAATGCTTAAATATTTTCCTATCTGCAATTTTAATCCTCAATCAATGCATTTTGCTAGACACCTCCCAGCTGTGCTTCCATAGTGCGTGGGATTAATGCACAGCTCAATAAGCCGTTACACGCTAACATTGAACATATAGGTACAGCGCTATTTGTTAAATAGGTCAAAAACTATAATCTATATAAAAAATATTGCTACATCAAGTATTTCTAAGTTCTTATTTATTCTAGGAATTGCCAAAATTACGTTTTATAATTTAATTTTAATACTGCTAAGCTAATTCAGTCATTATTGTCGAAAATTTTTTTATGAAAATATGCGTTTGAACCGAGAATGCGGATTTTTTTGATATTCTATCATGTATATATATACACTTTACACTGTCACTGGTTTCTGATACGTTTTTTCCGCCAATTTAAATATAATGGCTAAATTTGTTTTTTTTTCATGGCAAGGCTTTTCGCTGAAGTACGACAAACGTGATAATATACTTTTTGGGAACTATTTCTTAGAAATTTATAACCCCTATTCCGCTTAGGAGTACAATTTTCGCAAATGGTGAAATGGGTAACTAATTAATAATTTTAACAACTAGCCCAAAAATAACGTATCATGCCTCTACCATTAAACATGTCGGATTTCCATACAAACTTTTAACCTCTATTTCATCCCCTTCGGGGTTGAATTAAAAATCATTGTAGCCCATGATCATATACAAATTATTCCGCATCGAATAGCTAAAGTCCTTTTCCGATAGTTTTCCTGTTACTTCTATTGATATGATTCGCAATCGAAGTGATTCTTTGGCAAAGCTCGACTTATGTTGCTAACGGTTACGAATAGACATTGTCTTTGAGAGAACCCCAATAGTAAAATTTTATTATAAATTTAAATATATTTGAACCCATAGCGTTCATACGTAGCCAAACACAAGTTATCTGTGCCTCGAGAGAGTCATTAGTAACTTCTACTTTATAAATATTGATTCTCCCTTGAACATGCTTTTACAGCCAGAATGTAAATGACTGATTCATTAAAGTGTATTGTTCGGAAAAATTTGGTCTAGTGTTTGTTTTTTTTAATATTGAGACTTTAATTGTGAAATAAAGTCGAAAAAATATACTTTAATAAATTCATTGTTATTCTTAGAATATTTCTGGATTATCAAATAGTGTGGTTTGACAATACATTAAGATTTTAGTTTCAAATTATTATCATTATTATTACTAGCGACCCGCGCCAGATATGTACGGATAGATAGGCTATAATGACTCACACAAAATACAGGGATTTCTATAGGCTATATGATTATTCATTACAAGCAAAATACAATAGCATTTTTCATGACAAGAGTAGATAAAGTCAAATAATACAAACACATCGCTAGATACTGTATTTTATACGAAACTGTAAAAACTAAGTAAATAGAAAACCGTATATAAATGAATAGAATGATCGATCTAAACTGGTTTGGGACAGCAGCAGCTGAAAGCTTTTCGCTTTTGATAAATAAAATATTTTTACGTTGCTTTTCTTCCCTTTCCAGTTCTCACTCCTCTAGATATATTCACTCAATGTAATACTTTAGCAAATGCATTTTATTACTTAATGATATAGATTTTTAACTATTACTAAATAAATGCTATTAGTAAATAAAAAAAACACGTATAAATTAGTAATTAGTATAAAGCAGCGCGGCGTTGAGTTCCGCCACTCAACACGCAATGTCGGAGGCAATAGGCGAGAAGTGGACCTAGTGTCTTGACACTAGATAATCTTTGACTTCCTGCTATACGATGAAAAGTGTGAAGCTGTAAAAAAAATATATGCAAATCTCATATGTAAATTTGTTCATATTAATCAAAACAAACTTTTGTAAGTAACCTTAGTGGCTTATATTTTACTGAAAAGCTACATTTGCAATTGCCTAGGTTCTTAAAACTAGACCGCCAATATTTGCCGGTGTGCCTCAGTTGTTCTGAACATAACATAACATAATGAAACGTAATGAAAAAATAAAACATAATGAAAACGGACAAATTACTTCAAGAAATTACTTCCACTTCAAATCACTTCAATAATTTTGAAGATGAATTGCCAAGAATGACCCGACTTCTAACGCAAGGTAAAATCAGTTAAAAATCAAAGCACTAGCATATAAAAAGCAGCCTTGATAACCAAAAAGTTTAGGGTACGATAGTTATGTCACTGAGTAAAGTAAAACTAAGCAATTTGTAGCAAGTTTATTTTGAAATAGTAACATAGGTCAATACTCAAAATCAAACATTTGTTTTAAAAAAGTAACATAAGTCTACAATTAGAGGAGCTGACGATCTTGTCTATGTGTACACCTACACCTATTGCTGAACTCTAAACTTATATATCCGACGTCTTTTACCGTAAGTATATACCATTTCCATTTATTTGTATCTATTATTAAAGCTACTTGTAGTAAGAGGAAAATTGTAACTAATTACATGTTCATCGAATCGTAAGTGTAGCCAACTTTTAACATATTTCAGTAATAATATAAAACAAACTTACATATATATATATTCTTATTTTTATTTACTTACACTGACGATAAATTATACATACTCACGATAAATTATACATACTCACGATAAATTATACAATTATACATCGACTTATACAATTATACATAGACTTATACAACTATATAACTTGCATCCCTGTTACCACTCAAGTGAGTAGTTCACGTATAACTTGCTTGCATCCCTGTTACTGTTCAAGTAAGTAGGTCACGTATGTGCCCTGCAACCTGCGCGTACGCAGCGGTCACACAGAATAAGTCGTGCTTATTCCGACGCGGAGCGCATGTCTCTTGCTTGCTTAACTCATTTCATATTACGCATTCTTTCTTCATATTAGTATCTGTGCTTTCCTCACTCTCTTTAATTCTGTTACTGTCCTGTATGTGCTTATTGTATAAACTGTATGTATTTCCTGTGCTCGTGCTTAAACCTTTTTCTACGCTGGTGCCTGTATGTAAGCTGTATACGTATTGTAAATTTAAAGATGTGAACAGTAAATAATTAACGTGAGTGACTACATTTTATTTATCGCATCTACACAATAGGCTATTCAACTACAGTAAGTAATAAATTATTAATAATTTTCCGTTCTAAGGCATAAACAGTATTGTTATGATTTGAATTAAATTGATACTTGACGGACATAGCAGTCATATTATGATTGGATATAAATTAATACTGAACGAACGTAGCAATCATGTTATAATTGGAATTAAATTCATATTGGACGGACGTAGCAGTCATGTTATGATTGAAATTAAATTAACATCACAAATCGAAATTAATATCGTGTCTACTAACAAAGCTGTTCATGAAAATCCGTTTTCCTTTAATATTCCATTGTAAAATTAGGGCATTTTACAATTTTAATTTTGCTTCTGAAAATTTTGTACAAATTCGCGTGTATTTTGTAAATCGTCTGGAAATATTTTATACTGCTGTACTGTTAAATTAAGTATTGTATTACTTCACATTACTAGCGACCTCGCGGCTTCGCCTGCGTACACTACAAGACTAATAGCTATTTCTATTTTTCGCCAGCTCTCCTCGCGTTCTGACCAAATTTATAATAATGAATTATGAAAATAATATTGTGTCAATTTATAGTGTAAGACCACTTTACTTTTCATTTCTGAATCCTACAACAGAACTAAAATTCATTGCAATCTAAATTAATTAGTTTACACTAACAAATTCGTCGCCAGGAAAATAACATTGAGTTATCACATTAATGAATTTTCTGTTTTCTAACAAAATGACCAGGCTGAAAATATTTATAAGTGACTAAAATAGAAAAAGTATACATATTTTTAAAACACTTGAAGAATATTAACATATTTTTCATACAGCGGGGCTATTGTGGCGGCGGGGTAACTGTCCAAGAGGCAGACGTTCGTGTCCCTACATTAAAGTTTAATACATTTTCACACATGGCAGTCTTTTTATCTTCCCGTTCTCCGTTACTGCCATTCGCGAAGTATTAAACGTATTTAATCCGAAGTGATATTCACTCTGGCCGTTTAAGTCTGATATTTTATAAATGTATTACATTAAATATATGACGTATCTAACATATTTAATGGGACAAAAATAATACTGTGGGTCATCCTCAAGAGATTGGTATACCATACCTGTCATTGCAATAATAAAAGTTTTTTGTATACGTTTATAAAATGCCCACAATTCCATAGATAATATGTTATTTTGTTCCACAGTATATGTCTTAATGTTTAGCCAGCGTTAGCAATTGCTAGTTTACAAAAATATGTTTTACGATAAATCTTCGGTTTTTCTCTACTAAAATATGCTTGTACTATATATATATGATAGGGATGCCGGCGGATTGGTGACTAAATAATTAGCGTGAAAAATTCCATTCCAATGCTCTCCATTCCAATGCTCTTGGAATGAACGTATTCACGACCGCCATGTCAAACACAATACAGGTTGAGCATATTTTGAGCCCTTTGTATTGCGACAACCCTAACCAAAGACACCGTTCAAACGCATCCGCAGGTTCCGCAAGTCCGCAGGTTCATGTGCTATATCAGCACGAAGGTAGCTAGCTTCTTCAAACTGCTCCCAGAATGCCCCCTTTCCGGCCCGGCTAAAGCCCATCTGAGGGGCATAGGCGCTGATTAGGTTAGTAATTACACCCTCAATCAGTACCCTGGCGATCAGATGGCGATGTACATCAGGCGATCGCAGCGAAGGTTTAATTTGAGCAGACAGTTTCGAAGCTCTTCAGATACCACTAACGCTACACTAGACTTTTGTTTTTTACGTTAGGATCCTATACGGGTACCAGCTCGATTAGGGACTTGGACGTGGTTATGTGGAACTGGCAGATTGGTTATATAATAATTCACTTGGCAAAGCGGAGTTGGGTACTAGTATCTTTAGTAGTACCCGTACATGACACGGGAGCCATTGCCCACTTGTCACAGGTGTAGAGCGATGCCTGCGCGTCGTTAAGCGGCGACGCCCTAGCCGTACCAAGCCTATGCCTTTTGCGCTCCATTGAAGTGGCGAAGAGTGGTCTTAAATGTTAATGTGCTTGAGTATGTCTGTCTGTTCAGTTCCTTTCTACATCTTTTCTAATCAAATAATTTTCTAAAAAAATACAAGGCGTCATAACGCGTGAAAAATGTAGCATACAACAAGGCCGTTAAATTGACGTAATTCTTTTATATTTTTTTGAAGGGAAGCACATATAAATGTTGTTGGATTAGGTCTTATAGTACCGTCATGAACATGTACCCTAAATACACAAAACACCAGCGTTTGTCAGCGCGTTAAAAACACATTGAAATATTTTAAAGGACTCTTCAATGACTTTCAACGCTATTAAAACGTTATTCATATACACCAAAGCAATACTGTCTTGAAAATAAAAACTTACCGTCTTTTGAATGTCATACATACAGCTCTTTGATATACCGACGGCATCACAAAGCATTTATAGAAATACTTTGGACTTCATGACAAAAATATGCTGTATGTTGCTTTACACATTTAAGGTACGAGTATTTACATGCAAATATATCATTTATTTCTATTTAGTAGTTATCGGTTTATATAATAATTTGCTTAATTCAGTTTTTTATATTTTTTCTAGTATCCTGTATGTACTTCCGGATTATAAGCTGCTAATTCATTCATTTCTATCAAGTAGTAACAAATTTAATTTTTCACCGGATTAATTTCATAGTAAGCCATTAGAACTCAGGATCATATAGCTTGCGATCAAAATATACTCGTTAGATATAAAGTATTATTTATGTATTATAATTATAGACGTCCGACTAATCAGCGACTATTTCACAAAGAGCGCCGATTATCCGCCTTATTACTTTTTATGACATTTTTTTTAAAACTGTTTAGGAAATTAGATAGAATTGTTTATTGTTTTTTTTTAGTATTGTGTTTATAATCAGTCTTACACAATTTGAAATGTAAAGTAAATCAAACTTTTCTCTCGGCTGTGACTGTTCAGTTGCGACTTATTCGAAAATCCGTTAAAAGCAGAGTCTACAGATATCCTTGAAGCCATGATCAGCATAACCGACTAGTCGGCTATTCAGAGATTATTCAATCGGCCTCTTTTCAACCGACTTAACCAGGTAGTCGGCTAATCTGCCAAAGTCATAATCGGCGCATCTCTAATTATAATCTTTCCCTTATTTATAGTTTGTTCTAATGACTCTCATTACATTACATCTAAAAATTGATAATGGTCAAGCCGCTGCTTACGTAGACCATGTCTTGGAATTTTTTAGGGTTTGTCATGAAATATGTATAGTGGATAGTGAGGAAAGGTTAGACAAAAATATATTTCTGGTTCTTATTTAATTTTACATTATAACGATAATTCCTTTAAGCAAATATAATAATTTGCTTCACTATTAATATGACCATTTGTAATATGGGACGTATGGTTTTGCTGCTCCGCGCATGATCAATGCTCTCCACGGCTGTTCTACAACAATCTTGTTGAGCACAGTGTACGGCGTTGAAAGCAAGCTAATTCCTCTATAATCGCCACATTCACTGAGATATGCTGTGAACATACATGAATGTCTAGGCTTTGCTGGGACAAGCCTTCAGCAGGAACGTCAACTGAAAATAACACTGAATAGACTGTATTTATCTTTATTCGACGAATCAAATTGTTTGCAATACTTAATTTAAGTCGTGTATATTTTAAATTGTGATGCGAAAATATACACCTGGATAGCTGCATGAAAATATTGAAATGAAATCACATTATCTTATTTATATAAATTAACGCAAAAAATATTTAAAGTTACTTAAATATTACAAATAATATTTGTTGGTTTTAAAACCAACTTTGCATTTATTCTTTTCTTATCTGTTAAGTAATTTTTGACACTAATATTAGAAAATAGAATATAAATATATTTTATATACTCTGTGCAGTGTGCACTAATATTTGAAAATTGAAAATGATAATTCTTGTGAGAAATAAAAAATGTAACTAAAATCTATATGTACTTAAAACAGATATTAATAAGAACTTTATGACAAAATTGTTTTCAAGAACAGATTATCAGATCAGGTACATCATATTGTTCATATCATATTTACCATATGGTTTGGTTATAATGTATCGTAAAAGGAAATAACTTGAAGCTTGTTTAAAAAATATATTTCTTTTAGTTCCTTTGTAATTATTATTATTTATTGGTAATTGATCCGTCTTTGTTAGCCGGATAATTTGTGGCCTGTAATTATTTAATGTGGCCTTGTCTGTTGACAATTTAGTGGTGGGGCGATTGGGTGGTAACTAAAGACCCCTGCCAACATCTATTTAGAATAATTTTCTTTCCAATTACCTCTTTGACCTTGTTTCATGGCACTTATCATGTTAATGCACTAGTTGAAAAGATTTCAGACCATACATTCAACATGGACTCGCAAGTGGTGCAGATGTTGGCAAATGCTGTCAGTACTTTAACAGTTTTATCATGCTTATTCTTAAAAGTGCCACAAATTATGTATATAAAAAAAAAACATTCAGCTGAAGGGATATACATACAAGCCATGCTTATGGAAATCACAGGGTATGTTATATGTTGCATTTACAAAATATTATTAAACTTGCTGAGAAGATATTAAAGTTAATATGAATCTTCAAATGTTTCTTTTTCCATTAAGTCATATATTCATTAGAAATAATGTGTGTATATTTAAAAATATGTTGTGTGTGTAGTGTTACTTTTCAATTTTAATATATACCTCTTTTCAGGTTTACAATAATGACCCTTTATAACTATACTAACTATTATAGTGTCATGACATATTTGGAATATCCCATAATTTTATTGCAAATATATGTGCTTGTGTATTATGTCTTGAAATTTAAGGGTCTTTTATCTGCACCTATTGTACTTGTTACATCACTTGCCTATTTCACAACAAGCATAGGATTTGCATTAGGAATATTGCCAAAAGAAATTCTTTCATACCTTGTGGTAAGTATTGATTGAACAGTTATTCATTATTACAATATTTTGGCTAATATAGGATGTTTTTTAACTTTTAGCCTTTGTGTACACCGTTGAGTGGATCAGCTAAAGTTACATACATATATGGCATTATTAAAGCAGCTAATGCAGACGCAGTGTCTCTAACTACTTGGATTATTTCAGTAATAACCAATCTCTGTGAGTAAAATATGTTTAATAATTTATCAATATATTTATTACATAAATATATTTATTACTTAATGTCTCTTAGGGGAACACTTTCAAATAATCTATAAATGTTATGGACTAATTTTAAGTAATAACAAAAAAAAATTGAATTGTGTTGGATCAATAAAATAAAAAATATAATTAAGAAGTCATATACTTCCTACTGAACTATATTCCCATGCTATTGCTCCCATACTAAAATATTATTCCCATGCAGCCGGCCATGATGTATATTAATGCCTGGCTTACATATGTTTCATGGCCTGGCTTTATTACAAATACAATGAATTACAGTTTTTAAATATTTCAGCAAGAGTTTTCACTGTATATGTGGATTCTGCAGACAATAAACTGATGTTCAACTTCCTGGTGTCCACAATGTTAAGTTCGGGGGTACTTTTTACTGCTATGTATTACCAAATGTACCCAGCAAAGAAGAAAACTCAAAAACGACGAAGAAGGTCTACCAGTGTTCATTCCCATAAAGACTAAGTATACCTCAAACATATTCTAAATATATACTCACAGCACACATATATATAATCTGTATTCATATAGTTAACATTAATAATAAAATTATATACTAAAGCACATTTAAAAAACAGTAAAGCTTGTAATACAATGTACATGAGTATAAAATAATAAAATTATACTGGAAATATTAGATATTGATATAGAATGATTCCTGTAGAGAATACATAAATATAATTTGTATTATATCAGTTTGCTCAATAAATGTGCACTTATCCTTTAAAAGACATTAGTTAGAGTAGAACTTGTTGCATTACATTCTATGGCAATAAAATAGTGAAAATTTTAAATACTAAACAAGATTAGATAATGCTAGAAAAAAAACTCGTCAATTATGAATACTGGTGAAGTTTATGAAACATTATCATATTGCAAAATCTCTGAAGACAGAAAAGATGATATAATGGGTGTAGAGCACTAAGTTTTAGTTAACTTACATTTTAGTAAACAGGTAAAGAAAGAATGATCTGAAATATATTTTTAAATATATATCTCTCACATGGAATTAGGTCTGGTTGCACAAGGAAGTCCTGGTAGAAGGAACAGTTAAAAAACATAAAATATGTAATGCACTATATTTAAAACTTGTAACAAATAATTGGCTCAATTGTTTCAAAATTGGTATTTTATACCAAGTAGAAATTCTAAATATTCTGAAAATGTTATTCAATTATTCATTTATGACCATTTTAAATTCTGATTTGTTTTTCATAATGTAAAATACTAAATAACGGAACGTAGTACAATATTGGTTTAGGGTAGATATAAATATGAATCCTAGAATTTAACATTATTCAAATAATGTGGGTGTGATGACCATGGTATAATTAGTTTAATAATAAGTAATTCCAGGTAAATTCATACTTGTTATGTAAAGCACAAACATTATAATGTTTTAATATTTTACACATATTTATATGATATGTTAAAAGCTACATATAGATTCATATATGCTTGTTGAATTTGTAAGAGGGTGTACAGAAATTCTACCATAAATGGAAATCATAGTCTTCTTTATTTTTAATGTGATGCATCATGATAATTAAGTCAAGAGTACGTCACTTCTATTAATACTTAATAGGTATGGACTTATTACTAAAAAATAAATAAAGAGTTTTTAATTAAGAATATTTTTGCGTATACTGTAATTATATTTTATAATACAAATTTTAATAACTATTTCGGACACACATTGGTGAAACTTTACTAAAGATGCTAGCCAGCATGTACGAAACTCTTTGGAATTCGATCATTTTTTTTAATATGGTCTACCATAAGATTATAACAGATTATTATTATCAACATCTATATGTTTATAATATTCTCTTATAATCTTAATGTAACTTTCTCATATTACACTTTCAAAATGCAAGCATATCTTTTATACTTATTCAATAGCCTAGTCAAACGATAGTGAGATTTTTTAAACCCCAGGAATAATTATAGTATTACCTTGCGGTACCTTTATATTACAATTTATTGTGCATGTTTTCCTTGTTTGAGAACTTTTAAAGTAGAGTGACTAACCCGTTAACGACAAATACAGCCGAGGTATAAGACGTCAATTAACGCTTAGCTGTCAATAAACAGGTAATCAAGGCTTTTTGCAGGTACCATTATGCATAATCATACCAAGTACAATTACCGAAAAACAGTAAAGGTACCTCGATATAGGTAACTTAGTAAATACCGGTATTTTAGCTAAAAATACATGTATCGATCAGAGATACTGCTACGTTGCCAAACCGTGCATCAGCGGCAGCGGGCCGACTAAACGTTATTTTAATTTACAAATTACAATATTTGAAACCACGTGACAATGGGCTAGCGGGTCTTAGATTTGTTGGATCTTTTTAAAGAGCTACTTTGGTATTTATTTTAATGAAACTAATAAAGTGAATATCTAAAATATAATAAAGGAATATAGTAATTGAGGAATTATATTAAAATGTTCACAGTTCTTCACCTTCCTGGGCTTTAAGGTCGATTTTTGTATAGTTCTATTCTTTGTTTTTCAATATAATATGTAACTAACAAATAATATATATATATATATAGTAAATATACTTGTTTAGTTTCTAATAATAAATGTAATTAATTTTTAATTTCATATTATAGAGAAAATTGTAATATTTGATGTTGAATTTTTTTGACAAACATCTCTCACAAGGAGACGGCACTAGCTTGGGGTCAGCGATTTCATTATTGTAGTAATAGCGCGTACTTAGTATATCACAATGTTACTATACTAAGGCGCACTACACGGAAACTATCGTGAATACTATTTATTAAAGTATGTTTAATTTTTATTCTCTTTAAAAAGATGGTTAAGTTTTTCATTCATCAAAATATGCTGTTTCTTTTACTTTTACGATTTAAGATTTATAAATTTGTTCAATACTTTTTCCTATACAAACATGTACAAACTACTTTATTATCTCCCATAACTTTCACAAGTGATATACTCATTGCAACATACGTACAATCTATTGTAAAGTGTACCTATCTTCATCTGAACTTGAACTATTAATAAAAACATTGATCTAAGCTCTCATTCGTAAAGAAAATTCAACATGGAATATTACTATTAGAATAATATGAATAATAATTATTATTAGAAACTGAATAAATCTGACCAATAATCGTAATAAAAGTAATATATATTCACTATACATCCGTATGTAAATATATGTAAAACAAAACAAACAATATAACTATACAAATATCGACATTAACGTTTAGGAAGTAGAAGTGAGGGAATAGACTGCGACCCTGGCACTGTGAACTTTGACTACAAAAATTATAATATTTATGAATAAATAATAGGGTCAACATAGTGTGTGGTAACTAATGAAGTAAAATGAATAAGAAATAAATATAATTTTGAGAAGATTTTCTGGAAGTATAGCTTGAATTAATAGTGTAGCTTTCGCTAATGTTTAAAAAAAATTTATATCATTCAATATTTGTAGTAGACACTACAAATATTGAATGATATAAATTAGACACATATTCTATCAAAAATTTTATAAGTATAAATTTTTGTAGTATGTTATTTTTTTAATAAGGAACACAGAATGCACGTAAGACCAATAAGTGTTATATAGTCATGGCTCAGTGTGTCAATTGTGAACACGATAGGTTATTGGTTCGATTCCCACTTCACACGCAATGTCTTGAATGCGGGCGGAAAGCGGCAACTTTTGAAAGTCTTGACATTAGGTTCAATCTGACTAGCCTGTTATATTTGTATATACATACATTCACATACTATAACGTCCACAGTGATTAAATAAAATTTAAGAAAGTGGTTCCTTTTAAATTTAAAAATAAACGAGACTTCCTCGTAAAGTGTGGTCGGTGTCTAATTTCTAATTGCTTAGTGCAGAGAGCTATCATAAATAAACAAAAGAATACTAATAAATAAATAAAAGACAAAAGCTATACAAATAAATAAATGAAGGACAAACAAATACAATAACAGCCGAATTATAGTATGAAAATCTATATAATAAGAACTGAGTACATGTATATTAAGAGCACATATACTTTAACTTACAAAATAAAGAAACTGTAAAATAAAGGTACCTTCAAGCATATTAGTAAAGTCGATACCTTTATCAAAACATACAGGTATCGCTTCAAGGTCACTGTTACCTGTATTCGAAAACACCGGTATTAGAAGCCTTGCATGTAATAGGTCTAATACCAAACGACTCGAATACGTTGTATATACAACATGTATTGTAGACATTTTACATTTTTATTTTACTAAGTATTTATTTTATCCGAATATTTTGTGATTATTCTTTATAATTTATTTGAAATGTACTCAATTGTGTTAGAATATAATATATGTTTAAATAATACAGAGGTTGAACTTTATCGCACGACAGCTCATGTCAAATCATTGCTGTCGTATTTAAGATCATTCTGTAAAATCAATAAATACACAATTTTACACTGAATTTACCATTAATGATAATTAAAGCTTTTGTAATATTAAATATTATATATTTGCTGTAGTCATGTGTTTTATTGTAACCTTAATGTTCGTTGATATGGGTTTTAAAAAAAACCTACATTTTTATATCTTTTCGTTTTTAAGCATTTTCTTCAGAATTTAAATTAGATATCTCAGCTGACTTTAACTTTTTAAATTTTTGTAGTACTTTCTGTACCGGCGAGGTTTCGGTGGAATTTGTTAATTTTCTATTAGAACCTTTTGACTTGTTTAAATTTCGATAAATCCTCGATACCTTCTCTTTTGAACTTTTACACGTAGTTAAGAGTAATCGTGAGCATAAAAATCTCGAAGAAGTGTCTAAAGAGGATGAGGACAATTTGGATCCCAAGGAAGTATTAAGAGAACCGTGACGTGGTGAGCTAACATATGAGGGTTCACAACGATACACTTCATGTGATGGCTTCTGCATTGAATTTTTAATATCCGGCGGCGATGGCAAGCCTTCTGGTTCACTTGAATATTCATCAAATATTCCTTCTTTACCAATTTTTAACATTCCCTCAGGTTCTTCGGCCCCGAAACTAGCGCGACTCGCTAAGCGTCTGCCTCGGCGTCTAGCCTTACTTTTTGCAATATTGACCGCGCTTTCAGAACCCATTAAATGTGTATTTTGGTCAATGTATTTACAAACTACTTCAGCTTCCTCCTCTGGGGATAAGTGTACATCGCGAAAAAACCCATATCCATCTCGAATGTCATGATATCCTTCTATTGCAAGCCATGTTAAGGTAAATATTACGAGAGACACCGTTGTGAACACAGCTATAATAGTGATAAAGTCAGGACTAGTTAGTTTCAGATTTATTTTCCCAAGTACCCCGTAAGTAACAAGATTTTGTGTACGCTTATTAATACGACCTCGACAGGTATAAAACCCTTGGCAATCGTTCTCAGCTGTTATAAATAGACGCAATACTTTTCCATCGTCGATTGACCTTTGGTGTTTCTTTTTTCTTAACTCAATTGCTGTATCTAAATAAAACCAATAAGCAAAATTAGGATATCTAGCTGTACGAGCGTGTACGCACGTTAAATTAATTTTTTTCGAATCGCCCCAGTGTGTCTCGTGGTAAGATCCTGACACACTTGCTGATCTTGAGGATAATTGGACAAACCCATCTTTATTGCGCTCAACGGTAGAATCGTGTAAATTTAACATATGACCATTTATTTTCACAGCAGCTATTACTCCTGAAAATGATATATCATCCTCAGATATTTTACTAATTTTCTCTATGGGAGCACCACCAATAAAAAATTCATTACTACAAATAACTCTATCTGAAGTAGGATTTACATAGGATACATTTTGTAAAGGAGTTGTTGAATTATCACTATTCTTTTTATAGTATTCCATTAAAAATACATGAAATCGTTCTCCGGAATTAATTGAAGCTGCTATTGTGCTTGTGTCTCTCTTTTTATTCAACTTCAAGTGTAACCATTGATCTGGAAAATAGTCTAAAGAGCTTATTGCTTCTGACTGAAAATCGTTGTTTATTAACCTCATTTTTAACCTTTTATTTTGCAGCTCCACTATAAACCAGATATCGTGGTTGTCGTTGGAAACAAATAAAATTGTTCCAGCGTCGTTATTTGGTTTTAAAACAAGGTCTAGTTGCCACTCATCTTGATTTTCAAAACATGGCAATATTAAATACTGCCCGTTCTCAAGATTTAAATAAGCCTCATCCATATTAGCCGTTACGTAAACCATGTTCGACAATGAACTAGGGTAAAAATCAAGATTGTTTTTACGTTCATGTTCCATAAACAATTTCAATGGAATAAAGTTAAAAATCAACTCTTGTACTTCGCCACGTAATCTTTCACCGATGTAAATATTAATTTTCTCATTAGCGAGTTCTGGGTCACACGGAAATGAAGTTTGTATTGGATTTTGTGCATCATTTATTCTTAGAGTTGCAGCATCATTTGTAATAGTTACTAACACAGAATGCCACGTTGAAGGTTCAATAATTGAAGGAGAACATGTACGCGGTAGAGTACACGATTTTGAAGAGCCATTAGCATCTAAACAAACATGCCACTTTTGCAAACTAAGTCGAACGAGTGGATTATGTGAAGATCCTCGACGGATAAGAGTTCCATGAGGAGATAAAGGCATAAATCGGATATATAAGTGTACAAACGTAGACCGCCTATTAGAAAAGTTATATTGTAAAACGGATCCACCATTAAATACTGCAATTGTATGACTAAAAGCTTCACAGGGTGCTAAATTACACGAACCTACTTCAACTTTACATCCTATGCAACGTGTGCCATTATCAGATGGTAAAGGTCGAGTGCACGATCTAGCCCTTGATCTCTTACCAGCACCACAAGACTGTGAGCATGGTCCCCAATTTCCCCAGCCTGACCAGCCACCATCGAGTACACATTTACTACTTTTACACATTTCTAATTCGTCATATTGTCCACGACAATGAGTTCCCCAAGTTAAAGCTGTTAAAGAAACATGCTTTTCGATACAAGCTCTTTTTCTTTGTCTGGTTCCTGTACCACACTTTTCAGAGCATTTTGTCCAATATCCCCATTCTCCCCAAGTTCCACTGGTATTTTGTTCTGAATATTCTCCGTCAATTGCACATTGTTCTCCGTCACATTCTTCATATTTTATAGGCGCTTCTAAGCACATTAAATTATCTGCAGATGGAGACGGAGTGTCACACTTCCTTAATTTCCATTTAAGACCTTTGCCGCATAGGGCCCCACAATCTGACCATGATTCCCATGGCCCCCATTCGCCCTTGAGAGGACAGCCTAAGTCATGTTTGACACATTGAAGTGCGTTCCAAATAGCTTCAGAATTTAATTGCCAAATATTTTCAGTAGCTAGGACTGCTTCAATTGCTTCAAAGGGGCATTCCGTTCGGAGACATTGTTCCATTAAAGCTGGTACAGCTTCTAATTGATGCAAAGCTTCAGTTCTCGCCACATTTCCTTCGACGAGTTTTCGAAAGTCTTTCACTGAGCAATTTTTTAAATAACATGGGTCAGTCTGAAGTTCCAAGCCGTTACAAGGCATACCATCTTTTAAAGGGGATGGATTATTACAATCCCTCATCCTTTTGCGATAACCTATACTGTCACAAACACCAAAACAACTTGACCACGACGACCACGATGACCAGCCACCATCAATAGGACAGTCAGGGTCGCTGATTATCCCTAACTCGCATTCTAGGCGCCATGTTGCCTGAAGGGATTTACCCATGGGCTTTTTACTTTTAACTGAATAAGCAAAAAGAAACAAAAAATAAAATTTAAACAAATCATTTTTAAGTGACATATTTATTATTATATTATCACTATAGCTAATACTAACATGTTTGACAGTAGTGATAAATGTTTGTCTAAATGCAAAAAGTTTTTTTTATTTACGTTCGTCTGAAAATATTGAAATCTTAAGGGAATTAAAAAAAACTATTTTTTTAGTTTGAAAATGCTAAAGATATTGACGAATTTGGAAATTTAATATTACTTCTAGTTCATCAACTAATGCTGGGATGATAATTAGACTGGAACAGATAATACCTAAATGTGTTTAACAAGTAGTAATTGTTATTCCAGCAAAATTCAAATGTTAATCCATCAGTTAGTGCCTGCATAGACATAACAAAGGTTATAAAACTAATCATACTGTATGAGAAACAATAACAAGTCGCACATCAATTACAAAATTCGCTAGTAAAAAAAGGAAGATATTACATAGGTTATACTCGTCAATGGTAATAAAATATATTATCAATAAAACGTCGGGATTTAAGAATTTGCTTTATTACGATCAATCAGTTTTACAAACGATAACATTTCAATAATCAATATAATTATTACAGTAACAAGTAATTTCAATAAATAGTATTCATAACTTCTAACAAGTAACAAGATGAAGCACAGAGTATCAACAAAAGAAGTCTGCGCAATTTTCGTAAAAAGGGGTACCAAGATTTTGCTTCACTTGTTAATATATGAAATTATCATACAAATTACCAATTGAGTAAATGTTTAAGGTTTTATGTATAATTTTGTGCAGCAACAGATTTCAGACTTAAGAATTATGAAAGCAACTAGATACAATGTTATTTATTCTATAGTTATTACAGATGTTATTTTACCCATGTCAAAATATGAAATTGTTTATTTTTTACTTTTTAAAGTGTTATCACACACTCAGGATATTGAAACACATATTTTTAGAAAGTGTATAAAAATTTCAGTAAGGCGGAATTCGCACTACGCATCGCGTTGTAATTTGAATAATTGTTTTAAAATTTACACAAAACAACAGCAGAAATATTGATACAAGTTTTCATAATTCTAATTAAATATTGACATAAATTACCAGAAATAAAATCACATTGAACATTTGAACATTGAACAGAATATATAATTTAAAATAATCCATAAATTTAATAAATAAGCACCCAATTTTGGGGATGATTGTATGCAAAAAATATTGGGCAATGTAATAATAATGAATATGAGGTAGAGTCCAAATTTTGTGACACATGCAGCCACTGAATCAGCCAATCTCTCATGTCCTGGTTGGACAAGTGACTACTGTTCAGCCCTCGTATATGACAGGCATTTCTCAGTGTGTCTGTACTTAGTGTATCTACACCACCTTCTCTGATTATGGCCTTGTCCATTTCTAATATCAAAAATGCTCTAAATTTTAACTTTTTCCTCCTGAATATACTACGCCTCAATCCATGTGCCTTTAATAAATGTCCCTGTAAAAAAATATTTAATTTATAATTACATATAAATGTTTATTAACGTTATTTGTCAATAATACAATAAAAAAAAAGTATTCTTGTTGCTTAAGCAATGCCGCAGGAGAGCAGTTTGTATATAGTGTATCTCAATTTTTTAATTTTTTGAGTATTAAGATAAAACATAATTTGGTAACACAGGTAGATTGTTTAGCAATATGGTTATAATTGAAATATGAGGGTTCATATTGATTAATTCAATTAGCGTAAGCAGTAACATATGATCAACCCATAGAAATTGTATCAGACATTTCAATTTTGCACTTTTTACTGTTACATAGTGTAAACAAGCTGCTCTTCTGCAGTATTGCATGTGCATGAGTACCTATTATATGTTTTCTTATTCTTTTATATATCAGGTTATAAGACAAAAATAAACCAACCAAAATTAATAAATTAACTTACCATATGTGAATATGACAAACTAAGCAAGCTAAATGGTTCCTTGGTAAAAAGTTCCTTACAGTCCAACACTTCGTTTGCATTTGGATGAACTCCAGAACCAAGTAGTGCAAGAATTCGCTTCCATTTCTTCCTCAAATCTCTGCAAGGCACTAAATTTGACTTTGCTTGTAAAGCCCTGAATACTGGTTTATTATTTCTAAGGCGATCTGTTAAGTCTTGTACAGAAAACTCAGCTTTTTGTTGTATTGACCAAAAATGAGAACATAGTAATGTTTTTGGTCTTAAAAATCTGGAAACATTTTATGGATGGATATTGATATCAATAGAATATTTGAAAAAGAAATGAAACCTAGTAGGTCCTGTATAAGACAAACTTTCACTTACGCTAAAGGAAAAATTATATAGTTCCCAAAAGGCACTGCTGATAATATTAATACAGGTGCTATTTTCCACATGTCTGTTGGCATTTTCTCATACAATTCGATATCTTGTCGTGACATGTTAGAAAATCCTCCATTTTTTGTTATTTTTAATCGTAATGAAATGTATGATTTTAAATCTTTTAAAAAATCTTTTATGCCTATACTGAAGACTCTGTACATTCGCATTGCAGAAGGAAATCTTTTCTCCAACACATTTGTATAATTTTTTACATAATCAATATATCTTTGAACTATGTATGTCCTTAGTTTTTCTTTTTCATTTTTCATTGTTTGTGTATGTTTTAACTTTTGATGAAACAAAATTCTGAAAATGTGGTTACAAAGTTGAATCAATATTAGAATTTTGTGATGAGTCATTTTAGCATAGAACATACAAGTGTATTATTACAAGATTGTGCCGTATAAATATACTACAAGATATGAAGATTTATATAATTCTTACAGTATTAAAGTTTGCTAAATATTATACGCAATAAAACTTATATAATAAAAATAAATGTTTCAATTGGAACATAGGTGCTAATGCTCGTTGTGGGCGATATAATAAATCTATATATTATTTGGCATATGAAATGATTTGCTTTATTAGTGTGACGATTAGAAATATTAAAAAAATAACTAATAAAGTTTTAATTACAATAATACTTTACCCACTATTATGTTTTTGGTAATAATTGCCCCCTGCCGAACAGAATCGATTGGATTGTATCATTAACCTGGAAATCGTAACTACCCGATGAATAGACATATTATAATAATATAATATTATATACACAGTGATAATTAAAACGCAACAACATAAAATGTATTATCCTACTTTTTTTTTATTTTCATATATTTCAAATAGATTTTGACATCATCCTTATATTTGAATGTTGCCCGTAAAATAGATTATACAATATACATTATACACACTATAGATGAATTTTAGTTATGGTTCGGCAAAGAAATGATTTTAAAAATAATAAAAAATGTTTTTATTGACAACATTCGGTTACAAATGAATGGGCAAGTTACTCCTATATAAGTATAAGCTTTGTTATAAAATAAAATAAAAAAGAACTACCTATTTATTGGTTTCATAATATTTTTTTGTTAAAGATATTGACGAATTTGGAAATATAATATTACTTCTAGTTCATCAACTAATGCTGGAACAGATAACACCTAAATGTGTTTAATACTACAAGTAGTAATTGTTATTCCAGCAAAATTCAAATTTTAGTCCATCAGTTAGTGCCTGAATAGACATAACAAAGGTTATAAAACTAATCATACTGTATGAGAAACAATAACAAGCCGCACAACAAATACAAAATTCGCTAGTAAAAAAAGGAAGATATTACATAGGTTATACTCGTCAATGGTAATAAGATATATTATCAATAAAACGTCGGGACTTAAGAATTTGCTTTATTACGATCAATCAGTTTTACAAACGATAACATTTCAATAAATAGTATTCATAACTACTAACAAGTAACAAGATGAAGCACAGAGCATCAACAAAAGAAGTCCGCGCAATTTTCGTAAAAATTATTATTATATAAAATTATTATTATATATTAACAGATTATAAATTGAGTACATGTTTGAGTTATTATGTATAATTTTGTGCAGCAACTGATGATTTTTGTGACTTATATGTTTAAAGTGTACAAAATGTTAGTAACATATCCATTATTCCAATTCTAAGTTCCATTCTATTACCCATCTCATCCATTAGTAGAGGGAGGGGGTCTTCATCGTGATACACTTGGAGGCAGCAAGACAAATTGCATTGACCCGATGGACCCGCTCATTGAGAATCAGGTTGCTGGGAAATGAAGGAATGTATAGTGGGATCAGTGAAGTATGGATAAAAAATGAAAGCCTTTTTTTATTTTATTACTATTTTATTTGTTGTTGAGAATATCTATGACATGAACATCGTAGTCTTATTATATCTAGTTAGATAACATATTTCTATTATACTTGGTCTGGCCATAAATATTGTTATAATTATAAATAAATATAATATTACTTTTGAATTATGAATCTGTCTTTTTTTATGATTGTTCAATGTATTTTTTTATTTTCGTGCCAATATATTGTAAAATATCTTGTAATATTAAAATAGAGTGTGGTGATAAAAGCAATTTTTAAAATCCTACATACGCTTGGAATGTTTCAAATGTTTATGTACCTATTTATAAGAACAATGAAACCTCCTCTGCTGGTGACAGAAAAAGATCGAGACGTCCAGGTAGTGTTTGTACGAAAAAAGTGATCTAACCGGTAAGGGAAAGAATTCGATGAAATCCTGTCCGAGATAAAGATTTTATCTCGGGAGATGAAGATAGCACCTAGAACCATGTCGCGAATATTAAAATATGACTTAGCACTAGCAGCCTATAAGAAGCCGCATTGGTCATTTTTTCACATAATTTAAAGAATAATAGTGTGGTAAAATCAAAACAACTATATAAGCGGTACGCAAAGGGAGGAGATTTAGCATGAAATATCAAAACATCGGCACAAGTGAAAAAATACCATTCTTGAGAAGGTAGTTAAGCCCCTTAACAACACTGTTCAATAACCAAGAATGATCCTTTCGGCGCCGGGTCTTTATGACCCGATCCACCCATTTTTGGTTATTACGTTCGTTCTGGACTTCATCAGAGCTGATGATGCTCGACCCACCCATTCTTGGTTAGTATGTTCGTTCTGGACTTCATCAGAGCTAAAGACTGACCATCATCTAGTCTAATCATAGTCCACTGGATTTTCGAGAGTAAGTCTTTTAGAGAGCAAGGCTTGCTCTAAACGTCAAGATAATTTGTAGTCCTTAAAACAATCCATACGATTCGCGGTGAAGAATTTTCCCATAGAAAGAATGCATGTTGCTATTGATAATTGGCCTCAATATTTAAGAGACTGTATGCAGCCAATGGAGACAACTTCGAATAAGCTTTATATATTTTAATAGTGTTATATTAATGTATTAAACTAACACACTGTTATGGTAATAAATGTTACGTACAACAACAAAAAAATATTGATTTTCTTTGTAACAATATTTATGGCAAGACTTCGAACGAGTATTGCCACTTTCAATTGCATTTCATTTCGCTTACTAAAATTATGACGATAGGCTCATTTTATCTATAAATAATATCCCTATTCGAATGTAAAATGCAGAATTAAGCGTCTTAACACTAAACTATCCCTATTTACACCCTGCCTTTATGCGGGAGTTGAGTTACATACACAGATCTATCTATCTTTAATATATTTCTTATCCCCTACACCAAGTGACAGCAATCCAAGGTCAGTCCGTCTTTAGGACTTATTTAGGATAAATACACGTTAAATATATGAGTTAGGCAATGTTTTGTTATTCAATATGTATTGTGTCAAATTGTATTGAAAGTAGCTGAGATTGAAGTCTGGTAGAAATGTAAGCATGAGAGAACCATCTAGATAGTTTTTGACTAATTATGACAAAAAAGTTTTGTTTTGTTGTTTACAGCTTCACGCTTTATTCCTGAATAGGCTGACCGGGCAGAGAGAAACCAGTGTCAAGAGCGAAATCCGTAACATTGCATGTTAAGTGGCAATTTGTTTTGACACTAGTGAGGAGAAATACTTCACTAGCTACAAATCTTTCCTATGGCGAGATTACACCTGTACTTACCTGATACTACTGTACCTACCTAAATTTAATATACACTAAATTATTTCTTTTTCATTTACTATGGACTTAAAGACTGCCACAGGTTATTGGCGTTCTATTTGACTTGATTTCTCAAAAATAATTTAAGATCGTAAATATTTTAAATTAGATCTACTTCTATGTCTTCCTATAAGGAATTTTGTTTTATGGACTAATTTAATTTCAAAATAATGGCCCTATCCGCATAACAAAAAACTTAATTCTCAAGAACCTCAACATTACACTTATATTAAATCTCTATCAATGCATTAATCTATACGAATTAAACATCAATTACACACTAATTTACATCTCTGAGTAAAATTTAAACCTCAGCTTTTTACATTAATCTAATAATTCACGTACATATTTAAATAACAATTATTGGCGGCGATGGACACCATGTCGGCATGCAAAGCAGAACAGCCAAATTGCTGAGGAACTGGTCCTCAGATCTGATAAAATAACAAATAGTTAGAATTACGTACATTTTTATATACTAGTTGCTATATACTTATTTAGTATTAGTAGTAATACTAACTATATGGTGTGGTTTGTAATATGGAAGAAAGCTATTGATTGGATCAAAATATTGATGGGGGAATGTTTATATTTATTTATATTATGGATTAGAAACACATGTCGTAAGATTGTACCAACCCAGAAACAATGTCTGTTGGTTATTTCTATATAATATCCATTCGATTTAGATGTGAAGCGATAATTTTCAAAATTTTATTAACTTGCTATTTGATTATGATGAATTATTAAAAAGACTGTGTTGTACTTTTTTCACTTAGAATTTTATTATTACAAGTTAACATTTATACATATAATAAAAATGTCACTTGACCGCTTTCTGAACATGGAAGATATATGACAAAAAATATTATCTCAAAGCAATTATTTTCTTTTCTGTTTGCCGTTTGTCTGTGCGTTTGTGCACGCTAATCTTAGAAACGGTTTAACCGACTTGAATGCAGTTCGGACTATCTATCGTCTTTGGTACACTTACCAAATATATTATGTAGTCCGAACTTAGTGTTTATTTCATTAAACTTTAACATTAGTGTTTATTACATTAAACACTAAATGTTAATGTAAAAAAGTTACAACCATTTAAATTATAAATTTAAGCAAAGGTTTTGATTTAAGTGAGAACGCGGGCGTGCAGAAATAAGAAATAGTTTTGTCACGTAGTTTACGCAGGTTGCTAGTTAACTTATAAAAATATGATAATTATGCTTTGTCATATTTTTTCAGTTGTTCGTCGGTGTTGAGGATAAATTTTGTATTAAAGTAAAAGTCTATTCACCTGATTTGGCTGCCTCTCAACAAGCCATGTCTCGAATTCGGGCGGAAACTAGTAAACGCAGTGTCTTGACACTAGGTTTTATTTGCCTTTCGCTACGAGAAAATAACGTGTGAAGCTGGAAAAAAATGTTTAACACGTTTTAAGCTTTTTCGACCTCAACTGAAAGGAAGAAATGAAGATATATTTTTTATCCGATTTAACAATACCGCAGGTATACAGGAAGAGTAGGAAAATTTTATATAGAACTACTATCATATGTTAAAGGTCGGTCGAGCCGCAGACGGAAGCTAGTTAGCTATAACTCGCTTTTACCTTGGAGGTCTTTTATCGTAAGGACATACATACTAGTAAAAATATTTGAACTATTTATTGCAAGTGAAAAATTATCTTTAATTTAAAGTTGGATATGCCAAATACATTGAATTGAAATATCCCACGAGTTACGACTACAATGTACTTAACCTGAAAACTGTTTAGGAATAAGTTTTAATGTTAGTTGAATCGCATGATCTACACAAATAAATAAAATTGGAGTGTCAGTTTGTAATTTTAAAATGGTTTTTTACTAAATGCATATGTACATGGTTTTTTACTAAATGCATATGTACACGGTACATATACCAAAATATTTTTTTTTTGTAAATGAGTCTGTCTGTTTGTTCCGGTTAATCTCTGGGACGACTGGGCTGATTTTCGACGACGGGACTTACACTGGCAGATAGCTGATGTAATAAGGAGTAACTTATGTTAAAGTCGCGGACACTGCTAGTAGTATAATAGAAATGTTAAAGTAGTCATCATTTGATTTCCTATATCTTGTAATTATTATTATTATTAAATCGCTCTCTTCGATTCCAGTTCGGGGAACATTTAAACTAAGCGCTGCGCAAGCTACCACTGAAAATGATATCAGCGCACCTTGCCCAGAGGCAGTGATGCGACTCGAGTCCTATTTTATGAAATTGTACTCGATTAAAAATAAATATTACTCGAGTAGAGACTCGAGGTACCGAATCAACCTCGGTGCATCGAGTGGATTTTGTTGCCACTAGATGTCACTTCACTACTCTATGTTACTTATCTATGTCGCTCCGGTTGAATCCAAAACCAAGCCAAGATCAGTCTCAGTACTCAGTGTAGTACTCAGTGGTATGCTGTTGAAGAGGCCTATGTCCAGCAGTGGACGAAGATGGCGGACGATGGTTTTTTTTAACGATATATTCTATTATATCTAAAATATTTTAGTTAAATTAAACATATTCAATTATTATTGATATATTGTTCTCATTGACTACCCTACCCTATAGGGTTAAGTGTGAAGTTAAATTATATATTATATATATAAATGATATAGACGATATAGATATATTACAATTTTTTTACAATTTACAATATATTACTCGTTATATCGGTCTTAAGTAGTGATTTGGGCAAGAAACCAAGCATGTTTTGTATGCATTTTGATTTTGACCACGCCTAAATACTGTACATGATACCAGCGCGTTTTATCCGAAATGGATATAGTCAGAAACTCACATTGTAGGAATAGTCCAATTATTGTATATATATATATATATATATATATATATAAAAATATATATATTATTGTAGTATGTTATATCAATATCATGAAACTATGAGAAAACGTTATCAATAATTACAGCATGGGAACTAACTCCCAGATGAAAAAGAAATCACATTATCATACACAAGTGACGTTACTATAAGTTAAGTTGACTATTTGAAACGTATTGTGTAAATATAGTGTGGGCTGCCAACATACAAGGGCTGCCAACATTTCGGGTGACATAATATTTTTGAAAATAATATTGTACGCTGCAAACAAATGCAGCATATATTTATATTTTATATTTAAGGTATATCGTAAAAAATAAACATAAATATAAGTATCAAAACCATATTTATCTTCATAAAAACTATACTTTTTTGATCTTCTTGCATTTTTTAAAAAAAAATATCTAAATTAACAATATCATATGCTTTATCGTATTCAATTTTTAAAATAATTTAAATCAAAAACTCATATTTTATTAATCAGTACTTGCCGTGTATCTTTGTTTTAGTCATTTCGTATTAATAGACGAATATATACTTTCTGTGATTTACTTTAAATAAATTCTGTAATATATTTTAAGTATTTTAAAAATATGCTACCATTTTTGGTTTACAATTTTTTCAGTAAAGTCCAACAATCTTTTAGTTAGAAAGATTTCATTTGATATTATTAGCTCACAATAGAGCCGTCCATTCTTTGTAAATTTAGAATTTCAATATTATTTATTTAGAATACTAAAAGACTTTATTTAAATTGTCGGAACATTTATTAACATATACCGATGCTCTATTTCCATGTTAAAAATATAATATTTTTGAGAACTAAATATATAAATAGTTTTTCCAGGGTTTACCGCGCAGGTGACGGGCCTGTCGCGATGCAGAGGGGGGCTCGGGGCAGCGCTTAGGACTTCCAACCCAAGTGTAGACAATTAAAATGCGCATTAGTACTCGCCTCCACTGCCCGAGCTCCTATCTTTACCCAACCAAATTTCAAAAGATTCAACTAATGCCACCTTTAAAATACGTGCTAGAAATAAACAGTTGACAATTCTAGACTGACCACAATTATAGAGACATTTCACAGTTAGACCTCTCACACCTACTTCTAGCTCTCATAAATTAATCCTAAAACTATTCCTGGTCAGTTCGTTGTCAGTTCGAAATATTTGTATACTGTGAAGTGATCTTCTTTTGGTATACTTATTTCCCACGGAATTGTAAATTTTACCAGTTTTAGGCTTCTAGAGTAAAGGAAAATGTCTGATCTGGATGACGAGATACCGATATTCTCAGGGGTTATATGGTCAATCAACTTTTAAAGTACTCCTTTCCCTATCCCCATGAAATAAAAAAAATCAAAACAGTAATTATTAATTACTTCTTAAATACCTTTTACAAAAGTGTTTTTGTATAAGTACATTATTATGTACTTATACAAAAACGCTTTGTCCCCAAGGACTGTAACATACTATTACAATGCAGAGTTTTCATAGTATCTCTAAAATTACAAGGAAAAGACTGCAGCTACTATTAAAAAGATAAATTAAAAAAAAAATTAAGCAAGCATAAAAATCTACATCTTCGTTCACACTCAAAGGAGTAACTCAAAAGTTGATTTATATTATTTCTTGTATGTGTCAATCATGAATTACTTTGATCTTGGCGTGTTATTTAATTGTATTAAGATTTGAATTTTACAATACATTAATAGAGTGCACCATTTCAAATTAATGGGATACTGCATTCCGCTATCATTAGCCACTGATTTTGCATTTATAAGCCTACAGTTTATAATTACGTACTTGTTTTGCCGAATTTAATACAAACACAATATACTGAAAAATCAAAAGTTTAAACTATATGACCCAGAAAAAATTATAAGCTCCTTGTCCAGTTGTCTTAAGCAAGTTGTTTGTAAATTTAAATGTAAGAACCTAGGTGTTTAAGGGATACAGTAAAAAATCTCAGTGGACTTACAAACTTGGGAAATATCGTTCTAGAGATGCCGAGAATATTCGGTAATTGGCTACTTTTTTTCACATTGGGTATTCAGCCGATTACCGCATGTAGTTACTATTTGTCTTTAACAATTTCTTAAAATCAGTTTCATAAACTATCGTCAATTGGTTAATTTTTATCAGTTTCTTACGAAGTGTTTTTTTACGTTTTTTGGTTTTGCGTTTCCAGCTTGAAGAATTTCATTCCAGGAAACTAGTTTTAAAATGTGGTCAAGAAAAGTTGCAAACCCAGTTACTTATTTAACAAAGGGCTTACAATGGGATAAGCAAATAAAAGATTTTACAATCCATCTCGTATTAGATTAATCAAATCTTACTGCCTTTTATGTTTTTGTACCTGTATCATATACATTATACGACATCTGTATTGAACACTGTTTTTTTGACGAGATGGCAATAATTTGACTAATTAAGCAGACCATCAAAATATAATTTAGCCCAGGGCCTCCAAAATACATAATCATGGCCGTGACAACCCTAGGTGCGTCGCGAAAATAGTCTGCGGTAATCGTTCAGAGTATTGATAGGTCCACCAGCTAGCGACTTTTGCTGTGACCTATTTGCGTATAAATAAGCTCTATTATATTTTACGAGGGTTTTCTAGGAATAAAATACATTGTTATAAATTATAGTAAAATTTCAAATTTATGGTTTAACTAACAAAATAATTTTTGACATATATGGCATAATACGACTTCTATTCATGTATTGCTTGGGTTCAAGTCAAATTTTACTATGTTAAACTAGATTTATATTATGACAATCTATAAATGGTATCAAGATTAACTTTTGATTTAGATAGGAACTTAAAATAGCACTTTTGAACTACAGATTACAGAAACATTTTTAAGTTCTATATACGGCTTAATTCAACAATCTTTAGGTCAATACCTAGATGGCGTTTATTATACAAAAGTAGAGTTCGTACCACATTTTGGATAATTCAAAAAAGCATTTTATCATGAGTTGACTGTAATTTATGTTATTTAATAAAGCACAATATATCTATAAATAAGTGTAATTATAATTATAGTCTTTTCAAATTTTCAGGAAAGTGACCTAGTGAAACAGTTAAAATACGTTGACCGATACTGCATTGCGGGCAAAAGGGCGTGGTTACAGTTTATCTAGGTCACCAGTGACCTGAATATTGATTTTTCGTGCGTCATAGTGTAAAATGGAGGTTCCAAGAACTGTGAAGGCAGTAGGCGCCATCTAGTCTATACAAAAGAAAAAAATACATGTTTAAGTATTGCAACACTGTATAAAAAAGAAGAATTAATACAGATTATATGAGAATTAATATAGATATAATAATTACAAATCTACGTATAGTTTATATAATAAAATTTAACTGATAAATAGATAGAGATTTTTTTGCAATATTTCATAATTTTCAGAACTCCAAGGGTGACATATAATAACTACCAAAGACAATTTTTGACAATAAGCAGTGTAAAAGAAAAAGTTATATTTGATCCCTTCTGTAAAAGCATTTAAATTTGGAGATCACTTTTACGTTTATTGCTCTATTTTTAGAATATCCATAAGTCGTCTATCAAATTATGTAAGCTGCTATTTCTCTCAAGGTGGCGCTAACTTCGATAACGACGACGACAATTCGAGATTATTGTCTCGCCAATAGAGTTTTCAACAACAACATTTTTAAGCCAAAATTATTAAGAAACTATGAAGAAAAAAAATATTAAATGGTTAACCGATTATTAATCTATTGACATTATTCCAGCTCATTGGTATGAACCACTAACAAACATTAATTTTTATTTGGCGATAGATGACACCGTATACGCTAGTATTGATATTGTTATTTAAAAATATTTAAAATTATAAGAAAATTGGAACAACAACTTATAGTGCAATGCGTCAGATGCACAGCTGCACATATCTATTGATCCAGAATGCTTTTGATATTGGATGACATACTTATTCAGCTTTACACATCTTTTAAATTCAAAATTTTTGTTTTGGCGCTAATCAAAAAAGGTACATATTTTCTATTACCCACTAGATGGAGTATAGAGTTAAAAAAAAAACTAAGGTGTTGATTATGTCTTGTGAAAAAGTATTATTAGTGAAAAAGAAATAAAAACATCAATATAATGTGCTCTTTGTTTCATATTAAATCTATTGCACAAAACTATTAGTACATAATCGTACTTGCCGATAGGTGACGTTAAGATGTATCATAGATATTTTTATTATTATTCAGGGTTAGATCTTGACCAGAAAGTTTCAGCTTTTGATAAAAAAAGTTCTGTGTAACGTTTACAATAACATAAAAAAACTTAAGGAGCAATCAAGTCAATGTCGAAATTAAATTTGTTCGATGACACTCCAAAGTTAGTAATAGTTGATTAATTAATAATATGCAATATTTTATTATTATTATTATATGCTTTGTAAATGTTAAATATATTCAATGACCTAAATAGGGAACGAATACATAAACCTACATATCATCGCTTTAAAATAGCCTGGCCCCCAGCCTGGCAACTCTCAAGTTGCCATGGCAGCTTCTCGGTATCGATCTAACGGCCTTAATTTACCTGTGACCTTATGTCACCTGACCGGACGCTGGAAGGTGGGAGCTGTAGTGGGCCGTGGTTGTCATCTAATTGACAAGAAATATATTTTACCATAGATGGCGTTTTAAGTGGAAACATAAGTTAGGAATCTCCCTAAATAGTGGCTAAAGAAACATTATAGTTGTACTCATTTTATTATTTGAATATTTCTGGTCTTATTGTTACAACAAAATGTTCATGCTCTGTGTTTTAGAAGTTTTTTATAATTTTACCACCATCTTGTTATGTAGAGCCAAACTAAGACAATATTTTTGAACTCGACGAAATTCAAACAATTTTCGAATAGATGCCGTAATATGATAATTATTTTAATCTGAATAAATATTTTTTTTAATTGAAGACCAGTGTAATTTTTTTAACTTAAACAAGATAAACATCGAATTATATTCTTTTACTTGTGGCGTATAATTAACACAGTGGTATATAGAAGTACAGAAAACCTAACTATATTGAAACTAAGCTTTGTTATGAATGAGCCAAAACAAAAACGTACAAACGTACTTAACGTTGTAAAAGCCTTATGGCGACAGGACCATCTATACATATAATAAAAATGTATAATATAAACAAATAACTTTATTTGGGGCATTTATCAATACAATAAAACCCTTGAGCTTCAATTTTATTTTCTGTTTGTCTGTTTGTTTGCGCACTAATCTCAGAATAGGCTTAACCGATTTAAATGCAGTTGTGCAGTGCATGCAGTTGACTATTGTATTTTGGTAAACTTCCCTTACCATTTAGTGTTTATTTCATATCAATCGGTTTATAAACAAAAAGTTACAACAATTTAAATTATAAAGCTAAGCAAAGTTTGTAATTTAAGTGAGCGAGCGTGCGGGTGAAAAAATGAAGTAGTTTAGGCATGTAGTTACGCAGGCGAATCCAAATATATGTGTATACTTTGTTTCGTTTTGTGTCGTATATTTTGACATAATACATGATTATTTACATGACACGATATATTGTTGCTAAATCTTTTTTCAACTTATAAGCTAGAATATTGCAATTTTATCTCATTATTACCGATTTACTTGCTTTACGTTCTCCATACAACGTGACATTGGCGAAGAGATAAGTGCTCACTTGCACTTTCGAAGCGCCATAACTAAAGAACTGAATTAATACATGATACCTTAACGTTATTAATTTTATTGAATAACTAGCATATCAACAACATGGACAAAACTGAAAATTCAAACAAACTCCTCGCTCAATCAAACAATCTATATATATAAAATGGATTTACAGTCGTTTTCCGTCTACAACTCGTTGTATGGAAAATTGAGCCTAACACCACTTGGGGTGCCAAAGAGGAGCTTATTTCATATTACTCCTAAATCCCAGACAGACATATTGAGAGGCGTAACCTAACGCCGCGCCTGGTCTTACTAGAGCGAGAAAATGAAAATATTTAACTATTTCATTTTATATCAAATCACGAACAAAATTCATCAAAGTACCGACCCATTGCTAATTTTTTTAAAACCTCGCCAACGGACAGCAAATACAATTACAAGTAACGTAGTTAAGCACACGATGCGTATATGTGGAAGTAAGTGCAAAAGAGCGTTACGAATACGGTTATAAAACCAAATTAAAAACCAATTTTGATATTTATCGAAGCACTACTTGATGCATGCAATTTCGTTTGCGTGGACTTTAAATACTAAAGTGAATAGACGTTGTATGAAGTTATGATGCCTATATCGCTTCCACTTTTTGACCATCCGTTGAAAACTTGGACATGGGGGAATAAACTATTGAATATATCAAATTGAGTTAAAAGATAGGTAACGTTTAAATTAGGCTGACGGCTTATGATTTGGATAATGATCAGTGTATAAATGGTTGATTTGAGAACTAACTAAACTATTTAACACTAATAGACGAATCTTGTTTTGTAACGTAATGATAAAAATATTGACATTTTTATAAAGGTAAAACACTCAAGAATGAGTATTATTAAATAATATATAAAAAACAAATTCGCTGACGCTGACATGTTTCAAACTATGTTTGAACTCTTAATTTTTTAGTAGTTCAAGCGACACGGCTTATTATTTTTATGAAATGTTTTAAGTGACCTGTGACAGTGAATTAATAAAATTACTCAACTGAGTGGGCACTCAGTGTTCTAATATAACTAGTGTTTGGAAAATCTGTTAAGGGACAAGTTAGTAAAAAATGAGTATAGTCAAATGGTGATACCAACTTTAAGAAAAAAAATGCTGCCCATTCATGTCGCTTGATACATTAGACTTCAGAATGAGATCAAAGTAACTGTGGGGTTCAAGCGCCAACAAGTACTCAGAAAATTATGAAACAGAACTCAAAAGTTAAATTTTATTTTATCAATTTTATTTATTTAATATTATTTTAAATTTGTAAAATTTTTATTTATGTAAAACAGGTAGTATATTAAGTTGAAGCGATAATATGACAAAAAACTTACCCGGTAAGTAGTAGCTCATGTGCGTTTCACAATCCGTTCGCCGATTTTCATGGTGCCACCGCCACAAGATATCTTGATATATCTTCCCTTCTTTGGTTTTTTCAAATGACAAGCGTACATTTCCTAACTCAGAGGCACAGTTGAGTGTGTTGTGCGCCAAAATATTTAATAGAATCCTAGGAAAAATAATAAAAAAAGTTGAAAAGTTTAATTTTTGTTTTGGTACGTTTAGTTCAACTTTTGAGCCTAAACTTTGTTAACTACATCTCGCAGAAATTGAAACTAAGAAACTTACCTTTAATTTGTTTTTGCATGGTGATTGTGGGCCGTCATGGGCTTTTTTAAGATGCCATTGGTTTGTATTTCATATTTAAACAAATGTGAGTGCATTTTGAGTCAAGTGGTTATTATAATATGTATATAGGTATATGACAATTTCTTCTATATGTTATTGTTAATATTACAAATATTTTTAATCTACATTATTATTAGTATGCTATATTAGTACGACAAAATAATGTGGAATGGGGCCGTATCAGTAGGGCTGTTTTTTGATATTTTTTTGCTTAAAGTGTAAATATAGGGTTTGGTATGGGGGTCTCGAAGTTAACCGTCATTGGCTTGCTGATTGTCCTCGAGGCTAGCTAGAAAGAGGGCAAGAGCTCTTCGAATTACTTTAGAAAAATATTTTAAAGTTTGATTTCACCCAGGGCTTTACAGTAATTGAGGTGTGCATCACGAAATTGAAAAAAAAATCTTTCCTCCTTTTTTCTCTTAATTTCAAATGACACTTTTCTATCTTGACTTGTTATAGCTGCATTTTGTGAATCTGATATGTCATACAAAGTTGCTATTTCTTTAACTGGCGGTAAGTCATTCCATCCTTCAGAAGTAAAGAACCGGATGAAAATAGTGCCCGTAGTGTAAGCAATCCTACAGCCTCTGGCTACTATAGTTTCTATGTCCTCACTGGGTATCCCTATGGTTAAGATCATCCCGGAAGGTTCTGTAGTTATCTCGTAGCTGTAAAGCTTCCACATATGTACTATATACCATGGGTTTTGAGCGCGTAAAAGGCGGTGAACATCTGCAATGTTTCCTTCAAATCTAGGAACGAATAGTGACGATAGCATTTCTGGTCCTAACACGTATCGCCGCTCTATCATATTGAGCCTATATCCTTCCCTTGTAAAAATTAGTTTTGGTATTATTCTTTTTAACCAGCAAAGGGTCCTGCTGTCATAGCAACATAAATTCAGTTCGCCGTTTTTGAGAAAAAGTTTACCATTGAAGATAGGAACACATGGTACAAAACCAATAACCTGTGGCAAAGAAGCTGTAAATATTGCTTTTTCCAACTGTTTCTCTATATCTATTGACTCTTTTAGTGTTAGATCGGCTTTAGGTGCAGTCGTAATCGTTACTCTTAAATTCATTTGAGTCGTACATTCATAATTAAGATCTTCATCTTCCCAAGTAATATCATATTTATTTTCGTGAATTTTTTTTTGGGATGAATTTGTAAACTCACTGTCTAATATATTATATGAAATAGTTTGTAAATTTGTATTCTTTTTCTTTCTTTGTCGTTGCTTGTTTTGATATTTAGCATCTAATGCCTGAAGTTCTTTTTGCAGCGGATTTTCGTTCAGGCTTGCAGACTGCTGAAAAGTACTTGGTAAATCATATTTAGAAAGTAACTCCAAGCTACTGTTATTTTTATCAACTAACAAGTGAACATCTTCTTGTATCGTTAACGTAGAGTCATCCATCTTTTCACGTCTCTTCCTGTTACCTCTTTTATTCCGGTTATTAGCTTTAGGTTCTTCGGGGTTTGGTAGCATATTTATTTCGGATTTTTGACCAAATACTTCTTTGTTGTCTTTAATATTTCGATTTTTAAGACAAGAATCATTCTCATAGATTTCATTAGTAATTATTTAGAAATAGCATTCAAGTCTATCACCGACCACTACTGGGCAAACCGCAAATTTCAGTTTCTGGTCAAAAAGCATAACACACTTGAATTATTTGATATTACAAGACAATTTTTTGAGAAAGCGTGTTGAATTTAAAAGGTCACTTAAAAATTTCTATGAATGTGTTTATTTTTATGTTATACACTTTATAGAGTAACACTAATGTTATTGTAACAAGATCTCTTCACCCGCAAATAACGGTTTGACAATCGCTCTTAATCGTAGTTTTTAGAGTTAATTAACACACGCTCTCTGGTACCTAAAGCCCTTTCCACTCAACACGCAATATCTCAGAATAGAATTACACATCATACTTCATATAATATTTCTGTTAAAACTTTCATTTTCTGCCTTTATATATAATTTGTATAAAAAAATATTTAGTACAATAAACTTAATATGCTTTAATTCCAATTAGAACTAAAAAGTAAATTTAACTTTATACGTACTGGCTATCCTAGTGAGGACTGATATCCTGAGGTCCATGTTATAAAAATAATGCATTCCCATGGGACAAATTTGCAAGCAAATCAAACAAAATCAAGCAATTTTTTTGCATGGATGGATCAACGTAATAAAATTGTGCTTAAAAGTCGATCCCCACTCGGGAGGGAATGGCCCCGCTTAGGTAATAGGGTTGCCATCATTATTTTAAATATCAATAAATGTTCTCGTGGGTTTTTGTCATTGCAAAAACAGGCAGCTTTGCTCTAATAACTTAGTACTTTGACAAAAAAATTTAAGATGTTAAAAAACATACACAGCTTTAATAACTAGTAGCCCTTTTATGATTATGCTTTTTATTTTGCTTAACATTTAAAGATCGATATAAATTAGTTCGCATACAAATCGGACTAATAGTTTTAATTTTGGAAAACATAAAATTAAACCCGAACCTTTTCACTGAAAACTGCATCCAAATTGGACCAGTAATTGGAAATATAGGGTAACATTGCATGCATTATATTTGAGATTACACTATTTATTACGTTAATAACGTTAAGTGAACACCTTTTATTTATTTTGCAAATAAAAAGTGCATGAATCCTAGCGCAAGTGTCTCTGTTCGCAGCTCAGCTTAGAGAATGAATATAACATATTCATTTTACTTGTTTCACAACACAATAACAAATTTGCTGACCAAAATAGCTGTATTTTGGTTTTACTATCGTGCAAATAAGCGTAAGCATGTAAGAAAATAGTTACCTATTTTGAAAAGAGAGACAGACGCTTTTATTTATATGCATTGATGATAAGATATTGAAAACCTATTTTACTGTATGTGTTTTTATTATTATTATTGGTTACAAAGATATTACTGGTGAAATGAGATTTAATTTCAAATATTACTAGCGGTTTTTGTGTCTATAAAAAACGGATCAACAACTATAGTAAGTGTGAGCAAGCTCTAAGAATGTGATAAAAACGTGGAATATTATGAAGATAGACAGAGATGCAGTTACGTTATTATATTTTTGTATCAAAACGTTTAAAGTTTGCGGCGTTGCTTAAAGTACTATTTACTTTTTGTACCTTAAATATTATTTAGCAATCAATATTAAACTTTTAAATCATATACATTTTATATATAATTTACGGTTTTTAATTTAATATTTTGTTTTAAACGAACAGACAGTATTGAGTAGACATTATTATTAACCTTATAATTATTTTTATTATCGACATACTCATACATACTCGGACATTACTTTTGAACTTTTTAAATATTAAAAATCCAATTATAATACAAGTCTCATATATTAATAGCAATTTGGGTTACACCTAATAACTAAGCCATGCCGTTGTTGCAAGTGTGTGTTCACTTCGGTGCTTCAATAATGGTTCGGTAGTTTAATAATTTAGTAACAAGGTCGGAATCGAACCCAAGATCTGTTTTTACTTCGACACTTTAACTATTTGATTGCAACCGCTTTCTTTTATTCCTGGTGCATATGTCGTACATTTATAAAACAGTGTTCCTCATATTTTTAATTTAGTCGTTAATGTTACCCGCTCAGTCAAAAAAACGGCACGTAACGTAGGTATATTCTACATATTATATTGAGGTCTACTATAATATGTTTTGTATCAAAATAAATAATTTCAGTTTTTACCTACTAATATAATTGTATTACTGAACAATTTTAACGAAGGTTTGTTACAAAAACCTATAAACTATGAAGCTGACGATGGTGACTATTCAGCCACTGATGAGTGGCTGTATATTCACGGCCGGGTAGATGGATCGGATTTTGAACCAGACAAAAAACGTAGTAGTCTAAACAAAGGGAAAAATAAATTACGCTCTTAGAATGTTCAGTGAAGGCAAAAACATAGATAAACTGAGATACTATTTTGTTTAGTTTACCGATTTTAATAATTATCTTTCGAAAAAATTCTCTAGTTGATGAGTATATTCGAACAAGAATTTATACCTACTCTTTATAAAATACCAAAAATTTTTTTTTGGTTAGGGTTTTCTTTAGTCCTATTTTTTGATAAAGTTCAGAAATATTTTACTATACTCAATGAAATGGTACTTTATTCTAAATTGTATATTTACATTTTACAATTGATACAACCGCATTTTCATGTACTTATTGTCTATTAAAACAGAAAAAATAAATAAATAAGACTTGAAATTAGTATAATCGGCTTTAAAAAGAATTTAATAATAATAACAATCAATCTTTTGTGGCGGAATTTATAGGTAACGATATCAATATTAATTTTAGAATTATAGATTACCATTAGATGCATTGCAAAAAGGCATAATTGGCAGCCGACTGATATAAATAGAAGAGTCCTACAAAAACACTAAAACAATTCATGAGGACGACGACGTTTATAAAGTGCAAATAGACATGAAGAAAGAAAATACAAACATAGCAATGGATAAATATTTCAGAGACTACTACTACTAGTACAAAAGCATAAAAAAATGGTGATTTATAAGGAAATATATATGTTCTTATGCAAAGAAGACGTTGGTTTCTATGTGAAATATAATTCAAAATGGCCAATGCATGTAACTTATTTTATTAGACGCTCGCTACATAATGGTTATAACCTCAAAGTTATAAAGTTACCATATCATTTTATACTTTCCTTAAATAGTACAAATTTAAAAATGTTACTTTAATGTTTACATTTTTGGTACAAAACGTTTATGCTGTCACCATCCTTATTCCACCTACGAATGTATATTTGGTATATATATAGGCCATTTCCTTATCCGTAAACAAATTTTTACTCCCTTTGCATAGGTACCGCTTAAGTACATCATAATATAGTATAAAGTTCATAATAATTCATAATAATTGTTTAAAGTATAATTTACTAGTATATTTATTACTGAATAATTACTGACAAAGCTGATTTATTATATAAGATATCAAATGCAAAATAATGAATCAAACTTTATCTTGAATTCGTACGAATGTACCCGTAACGTGGGATAGAGTATTGAAGACCTTCAGATAAAATGGATTAGTCTCGTACGAGCGAATAAAACTACAAATAGATTTATTTTTATTTAGCTAAATGTATTTTCCATTAAATTAAATAATTATTTCTCATCTACTTAATTAAGTATTCTTTGAAAATATAAACCATTTCATCTTTTTCCTAGAGTTTACTTAATACAAAAATAAAACTAATTAGGAGATGAATATTTTTTTATCTTTTTTTCTAATTTCTTAAGCAGCTGGATTGCCTTTGTTTTTATAAGATTTCTCTATCCATAAAATAGGTGGCCTGCACATCATTAATAGCTTCTGGTTCAGGGGTATAGTCATCAGATATTTGCAAGTCATAGACTATCTTGAAACTAGCTTCTGCAAGAAGGCCTGCGTCGCAAAATTCGATGGCTGGCAGAGATTATCAACAACTAACTAGCTTTGATGTAGGCGTTGCCAAATCTTAAGCGATATTCTGATTAATTAGCGTATGTTAAAAGTTGTTTGATATAGACCTCTGTTGGAGCAAAATCTGCCACTAACAGCATTATAACAACTGTATGTATGTACCTCGCGTACAAAAGGTGCCTACTTTCCCCTATTCTTAAAGCGTGGGGTGCTTTGTACAAATTTTTTACACTGATCTTAAATTAAGGAGTTCAGAAGTGTTTCACTTGAGGATTTATAATCTTCTAATTTGTGAGATAAATAGTACAGTTCAAATCCGGCTAGGTCAAAAAATTTATACATTGTGTAAAATGTTGTGTAGTAGAACATATTTCTTTTAGTCCACTAATACAGTTCTTTATATATAACACATAATTGCTTGTATTATGATTAAATACAATACCCGGTATACACCGTGTAAAGTAATTAATACATTTAGATATAATGAAAAAGAAACATGTATATTTATGACACTAGTAAGTATAACTAAGATAAAATAAAAACAAACTGTATATTTAATATGATTGTATATATTTAATGTGCAAATCTGGATAAAAGGGTAAACTATAAATCACTAACAACAAAGGCCATGGTTGGTATGGAACAGAGAATATCTCGGAGGGAGACTTGTCCTTGGAGTAACCCTCCTATCTGGGGCCCATTGCTAAGGGGCACCACTTTTGTTTAAAAAATGGGTTCGTCTATCCGTCACTTGCCGTCCCGTCTGGCTGCATGCGTTTTTAATTGACTAGTATTTTGGTGACAATCAAAATACAAATTGGTCATCTTAACACAAATCACCTCACCACATCATTGTGTTAACAAGTTCAAAATGTAATAACCGTAAGTTCGTACAGAACGATTATCTGTTTGAATAAACTGAGAAGGAATTTATATGAGCAGGATTTCGTTAAATTTTTACTAACACATTCCCATGAATACAAATCTTAAATTTATTTAAGATTTCATCTATCATGCAGATAGACAAAAATAACTTCCTTCCTTTTCCGCTTTTCTTATTAATTTCAAGATATTGTATTCATATCCAGTATCGGAGACAACAGTTTACTTAATTGAACTACCTGTAGATAGGCTTGAATGTACTTTTCCAGTAGGTATTAATGTCCAAACACACACAAATACTAAAAATCTATATAAACTTGTCGCACCTTGTCTAATTATTTCAGAAAAATAAAAATAATTTAAATATGACATTTACAGTAATGACTATTACGAGTAGGGATCGAACCCGTGACCAATCGCGTTTGCAGTCAGACGCCACAATAGCTATATGTATAGTAAAGTATGATCCATTAATACCTATTTGTAGTATCAAAACAAATAATATTACTCCAAAACGTTTGATTACGAATTCTGGGCGAATATAAAGTGTTTATATAATATATCTTTGTTGCCGCGTACAAATACATATCTATGTAGGTGCCAACCTACCTACGAGGTCTATGTTTCAGGTAAACACGGCTTATACTACAGGTTATTTAGACATATCATGAATTCTGTTACAATATGGTATTATATTACAAAGTTTAGGCTTAGAATATACGCTTGAGACAATTACTACTTGTTATAAAAATAAAGAATAATAATAATTAAAGTAAAATAATTCAGATTGTCTGTTTTTACAAAAATTTTCATGCCACGCAACAATTTTATTTTTATTTAGCTAATTATGTACAGGTTTACAAGTTTGTAGCCCACAAGAACAAGTACCTACGTATTTATGCACAAGACTACTTTTTACATAATTTTACTGTAGTTCCTATTTCAAAAACAAATGACAACTACACTACTACTGCACTAAATCAATCACCCTTATTTTAACTTAATTTGTCGTGAATGAAACCGTGCAATAGTCACTTAACGTTGACCTATCAATTCCGTTCAACGATGCATCCCCTAGAATTAATTTTAAATATTAATTTTTCGTCAATTTGGAGGGCTGTCAGAGCATCTGTGGTTTATGCTTATCAAATCAGAAACATTCAAGTACCTACCTACATATATTGTTTATGTGTATGTACTACCTTTATGCTTTCGATCATTCGCAACGTTCCGTATTTAGGAGCGTCGCAATTTCCGCTTACAGTCCCAGAAATAGTTTCTGTCATCATATTTTTTTAGAAAATATATATCTTATCATTTTTTACCCAAATGTATCTAAGTTATAAAGTTGTAAATATTCAGATTTACACTTTTCCCGCATGGCAGGGTGTCAGGGAGAACCTAAAGTCAAGAGACTCCGTTCTCCACTTTCCGCCGGATATTGCGACATTGCGTATCATCGGTGCTGCCACTCAGGCAGAAATAAACGCCGCCCCTTGTCTTTTAGGTACCAGAGCGGAGAAATTAATATATTTTAAATATCATAAGTCCACGATCTATGATATTTAAAATATTTTTCTTCACGACTGAGAATCGAATCCACAACCAATCGCGTTTGCAGTTAGCCACTGTCCAACTGAACTGCGGCAAGAAAGAATAAACTATATTATAATTTCAAAATATAATGATTTTATAAGTTATCTTCAATTCATATACCTACAAATTATCTAATTTAAGAATTCAATGCCTAAACAATATATACTAAAATTTAAACAACGTATAAAATCTTCTTAAAACCTGTTGCTTAGAGAGCCTATCCTTTTAAGAAACATTACGCATTATGTGGTCAATTGTGATAAGTAAGCAAGTTATTTTGTTTAATAATTGGATCTCAATTACCATATTTTAATATGACATTAAGCTTGCATTTTTTATAAGGAAATAGTAAAAAAAGTGAGAAGAAAACCATTTCGCACGTTTTTATTTCTTTTTTTAGTAATAACAATGTCTTATTCTAGTCTTATTAAATTAATTTACAAACGTTCAATTACGCTCCTTACCGATTGCCGCATAAATACCACGTTCCCATAGCAACGTGTATGTCAAACACTTGGTAGTGTAGGTAATATTAATTTTACTACCATTATATATTTCAGATATATATTAGCTCACGCTTTTTCCCGCATAACAGGGTAGACACAGACAAGACATTTCGTTTTATTGACTGATAGAACATGTGAAAATACTTTTAAAAAAAACTTTAACTTTAAACTTGCCAAATGATCCAAAAATTTTACTTCACATATTAATATAAAGATTAAAAAATGGTAACATTGCAACATTACGAATAGTTTGAACAAATATCTTGAAACTGTACACTTATCCAAACCTATGCGTCTCTACTAACAAATATAAAAATAATTGATTTCTTAACCTAAGTCACTTTCTAACCTAAGTCAATTAAATGATACTTACTAATCGATGTATTAAATTCTTGTTATAATCTTAATCGTATAGAGCACCCAGCACAGTTCCACATAACTATATAACGATCAATACAAGAGGCAAACTTTAGATGTAGAAATATATTTCAGTGATTAATACTAGGGTGCCATTTGTTTTAAGAAACTATTAATAACATTACAGTATTTTAGTACATTTAAATATACGTAGAGAAAAATCAATGAAAATAGAAATATATAAAACAGTATATAGTTCAGCCATGTTTGGAAAAGTATTAATATCACGATGCTGCCGCCTCCTGCAACTAGAACGCTCCATCTCGCTTCTGCAATATCCCCGCCCCCTCTATGAATGGCGGCAAAGAACAAAACAGTACCTCGTAACTGTCATGTAGGGAGGACGTGATCCAATTTCTTCTAATATTACGCAACTACTATGGAAATATGTTGAAATTACACGCATATCGTAATGCAAAACAAATGCCCCCTTGTATTAAACTTAGCTGCTTAAATAAATTAGATTTTACTATTTCATTAAGCCAAAGTAAAAGTCGAAGCAATTAATTATTAACGTTCTAAGGATTGGTTTACCAAAAGCTCGTAAAATACTTATTACTCCTAAAACACCTACTAAGAAAGTAAAGCAGACTTAAAAAAGCCCTTAATAAGAGTAAAAAAGCTTATTTAGTTCTAAAATAAATGTCATAAATTATTAAGTAAAGTAGAAGATTTTTTTGCATTAGTATATAATAAAAAAGCAAGAGATTGTAGCCATTATTTATTGTATCCTTTTAATCTAGTCATACTCAATAAATTGAATATTTATATAGTATATTTATAGTAATATTTTGTAAAAGAAATAATCTATTTTAATTCTATTATGTGCTAAATGTACATAAAGAAAGAAATAGGTCAATAATTATATATAAAGAAAGAAATAGGTCAATACGAACAACGAATTTGTGTTAAAAAAATATACTAATTTAATTAGTATCTGCCGACTATCTTGTCTACAGATGTTCTTGTTTTTATATAAATATATATATCAGTAGGTATCACTTAAGGGACTTAGGTTATAATGAAATTGTATATGAATCAATTCTTTTTATATTAGTTAGTGGCGACGCATAGGTATAGATAGGTTTAGATAAGTGTACAGTTGCGAAAGATTTTTGTTCATACTATTTGTAATGTTGCAATATATATCGCTATATATATTTATATATAAATATACATAGAAAGGACTATCGGAGATCTAACCATCTCCTTCCCACAGTGTCCCCGCCTCCAACACTACTGGCGGCAACGAACATGAAGAATGTGATAAAGGCATGATGTTAGCGGTTTGATGTCTATAATTTACATATTTATAACTTATGCTTTGTATGTTCGTAGAATTACAACTTAAACATATTCAACTTCACTTAATTGATCTTTTAAAAATATACTTAAAAGGCAAATAATATAAAAAGAACACATCTCGACTGCTAAATATGATTTTTTAGACAATCTGACTTCGTAAACAACTCATAATAAACGTTCGTTCACCCCTAAATCAGCTGATAGATGTGTTCGATAATTAAGAGGGGTGAGCCCCTGTTACTAAGGTAGGTATGCTCCGTTCCTGCCCTAATTTAATGTTTATTGAGTTCTCTACCCAGGTTAATTGTTACCCTTTTATTGTTGTTGCTCTATCACGTGTATATTTATTTATTGGTAATTTTGTTCCTGAATTAATTGTATTTAATATTACAAAGAGATTATTAAAAATAAAGTGTCAAGCCCGCGTGCCTTAAATTTTGATATAATATGAAGCTAGATTGGTTGCCTGTCTAAATAAATAAATTTAGATTGTGGTGATGACTTAGAATGTCTCTGTCGTGATATGGCATGATCACGTGTAACTAATTTCAGTACATATTTAAGTCAGATATTGATTGAGATAAATCACATAATGTACTATGGAATTGTATCTTAAATATATAGACAATGGCATATGTCTATATCCTAAAGATAACCCATTGAAACCATTTATATATTTTACATATTACAAAATAATAAAGAGCATTTAGAAAATTCGTTGTTCGCAGTGATTTTAATAATAAACAGGTGCCATTACTTAAGTTGACTACTTATAACTACATTACACATTATAAAACAAAGCCCCCTCGCCCCGTCTGAATATATTAATTATAATATTTTCGAATAATTTTCACCAACAGATAGTGATTTTGAGAAGGTTTTAGGCATATCAATAGTAAGTGCTTCGAATTTTAGCTATATTTGTACAATATGTCGGTAAAAATTACCTGATTAATAGTCTCATAGAAAACGGTGCCAACACCTTTTTACTTAGGGTAAAACTGGGATTGACGCCCCATTTTTATATAATATTAGAAATAGCTTCCTAATATATAAAACATCCATTATGTATAAATATTTTCTAAATGTAGCTAGCCAATGAGTTACCATTTACATTTTGTGAAAATGCGCAAAATTTCGCTTTTAGGGGAACATTTTTTTGGAGATTGATGCTCACCGTGAAAGTACTAACAAGGATAGATGATGATAGATCACTACAATGCGGGATGATTGCCATATATATTGATTAATCGAAAAATCCAACGAAATTTTATGTGTTGCAAGACACATGAGTTGAAGTATACAAAAAATAGATTTTTTTTAATCCTTTAATTATTATCGTTAAAAGATATCATTTATTAATTGTTATTATAAAATATTCATTATTTTTGTAAAAGTAAAATTTTACATACATAATCATAATTTATTTAAAGATATCAAAATACAGAGATCTTGGTTTTTTAATCCTTCTTAATTAAAGTTATATTTTTTATTTTTATTTATTTTGCCGGAAAGTGACAGTTTTCCATATTTTGAGCAATCATTTTTTAACAATGTACAGGTTTCTCGTACTCAGTTTCAGTTTTTAAACAATAGATCCAGCCTGATTTACACGTATACTATACACTACACTATATTATATTATATTGGTACATATTGTATATGGAGGGATAGATGACCGTAAAGGCACCCATACATTCACAACTAAGGGCAACTAACCTTCTTTTTCGATACAATAGATGCCTAAATATACTTTTATTTTAATTCAGGCATTGCACTCAACAAAGTGGCGGAACTGAAAATATGAAAGGGGAAATAATCATTTCCCGTAACTATCCTACTGCGATAGTTTTACCCTATAACAAAAGTATACATAGTTATATGGTGGGATTGTTTAAAAGATGAACTAATAAAACTCTGCGGTGGTACAGTGGCGTAGCTAGCTTAACCAGGACACACCTTTTAAGCACCTTGTAAGTACCTGCATTCGAAAACCATATTCATACATAACGTATATATGTGAAATATACTCGCAAATTAATAAAGTAAAATAAATAAACTATGGCTCAAGCTAGACTTATTTTTTTTAAGTTAATCTTTCTATCGGTAGGTAAAATGAGTGCGGTAGATACTTTTTAATTTTGTAAAGCTTATGCCAAACTCCGTCGAAAGATTGTTATACGAGATAAGCAGCTGAGCAGTCTTTTTTACATATTGTCTTATTGTTTAAATCTCTGTGGTGGAATGATGCGTTCGAGATTTAAATTGGTGGTCAGGTACTATACGAGTTGAATCTAATCTAATCACAAAATGACTTAAACATTAATATTTAAGGTATTTCCCTAATTTGTTACGGACTTCCACAACCTGTCGCAATTGTCTCGGACATGTACAGTCACGGAAAAAATTATCCGGAAAGTAACAAAGAAAGAATAATTTATTTTTTTAATACAAAAACTGCGTGTTAGTCCTTTCCTCAAAACGACAAAACGCAGTATCTGTTGACTGTCTGGGAAGTATATAAAGTAATATATATATATATATATATATATATTAAAAATAGAATATCCTTTACTTACTTTATTTACCGGATACTTTTTTCTATGATTGTACATATAAATACATTAGAGTGTTATTGTTATCAGCTTTTTATTTACGATATAACATTTATTATATTACAATGACACTTAATTAAAAACTATATTTTCCAGAAATTAATTATAATAAAAATAAAAATTATCCAGCATTTTTTTGTTTTGCGGACCATTCGGTGCCCCTTCGTGAGTAGCGCCCGGAGCGTGATGCACCCTTGTCTCCCCTTCACTACGCCACCGCAATGTTACGTCTATATTTAATGATGGATGCCTTGTCATACCCAATGTAACTTTAACTAAAAGAGTAATTGTGAAATAGATGTAGTACTATCACTGTCAAATTATATACTGTAGTTACCTTGCAATACAAAAATTACCACGAGACAAAGAAAGCAGTTTTTATTGACAGTTTATAGCGAACGGTAGTAAATTATTTGATGTTCAAACAATGAAGCATGTATCTTATTATTTTGAATAAAATTGTTTGACTTTTATTGATTAAATACTGACGAGTGAAGTTCAAGCTAAGCGAGTGTAACGGGATTCACTTACTCGACCACAAAAACACGAAATAAAAGCTTTATTATCGGAGTCTGCGTGCAGGACTTAGGGTGTAATTACAGACACCTGATTTCGAACCATAATGGTCCAGCTAAATTATAATCACGCTGATAAACTAAATAAAAGTTTATCAGCGTGATCAGCATTATCCGCGGAAATATAAAAATTAAAGATCTCGAACATCTGACGAAGAACCTTATAAGCCCAGCCAACCTGTAAGAAACAACGAAATGTCGCCATAACGAAATTGTTGAGATATTGCGTATTTTTCATTGACATAAAAAAAATCTAAGATCCGGAACAGTTCAGAGTTCAGTATAGTGGGTAGTTTTCTTTAACAATTACAAAACATTGAACTTTGTAGTCATCGTGACGAAGTGGGATTGCATCTGACTGTGGGAAGGTGGCGATGGGTGTGTGTCCGATTTCCCACTCGAGGGTATGTTTATATTTATATACCTTTTATTTTTTCTCCCTTATAAATTCTATGTCAACATTTGGCAAATGAAAGTAGTATAGCAAAAAGTCCTCGAAAACGAAGTTGCGGATATCAATTAGTATGGAATAAGTTAATACTATTAGATCGATTAATTGAAAAGGACAAGTATTTGAAGATGATCCTGATCTGAAAATGCATATAGCATTACACTGTAGACTGTACTGTATCTACGGCATTTAAGGTTTTTAGTGTCGGATAGAAACCCAATGCGGTGTCTTGTCTTTATCAAGGTAATTAAAATAACTAAAAATAAACAATAAATCAATGCAATCGACCTCATAATCATCGTGGGGACACTTTCCTTTATATTATGTACTAATTTGTCAATATTTTTTTCTATAAAACGATATACATTTTGCATTATAGGAAGTAATGTAAACAAAAATTTCATATTATTTGATTTACGAAAAACCTGCACCTCAATTTCACACTTCATAAACTCATTATTTTTCGCTATTTAAAACAATGCCGCCGTCTCTTTGTGATAGCGATACGTTTCAACGAGGCGTTGTTAATTAACGTTTATTTTATAATTAATTTCGTGCATCAGTACACACCATACATAACCTTTGAGAGATTTTTAAAACAATATATTTTATTACTTCTGTTTTTATATCAATTATACTTCCCAAAAAGGATTTAATGTTTCAAATAGTTTGTGATATAATATGTAGAACGTGGTTGTATAGTATGTTTTAACGCATGTGGAAAGTGTTTTCCTTAAAGCGGGAGGATTGTTTTTTTTTCGATTAGTTTTTTATTTTGTGCAATATGACTTTTAATTGGATGATAGTATTTAACTTTTAATTGGATAATAGTATTTAACTTGTATGGTGTTTTAACACTTGCTAACTTCACTATGCGAGATAACCTGGAAAAATTGTGTATCCATACCAGTATTATAAACTTTATCGACAGGAAAGATGTGATACTATTATGATTTTAATTGATTTTCACCTGAATTGCAGATACCTTCTTCAAATTTTGAACTTCATATACCTATATGTTCTAAGGTTATGGTGTTATCTAGGTAGGTACCTAGGTTGTTGAAACGATACTATACTATATGTCGCTTGAGATATTATTACTAAATACATACTACATACATACCAAGTCAAGTGTTTAGGATTACAATAAAGCCTACAGTAAGATATGAATGTGGGACCATTCGTTTTAAAATAGGTCCGTCTGACTGAAGCTGACTGTCAGTTCCTTCAAATACACTAATGAGAAAAAAAAGATATAAATAGCTATAAAAGTTTCTTACGCCCCCGATCTCACTTTAATCATAAACTTTGCTTAAATTTATAATTTAAATAAATATAATTGACGCTAAATGAGATTAGCGTGCACAAAACACAGACAAACAAAAAAAAACAAATAAATGCCCCGAATAATATATTTTTTCAAATATCTTCCATGTACAGACAGCGCTCACTTACTTTTTTATTATAGGTATATATGATATATATATAGGTACCTACTGTAAGAATATTGACATTTATATTTAATATCCATTTTAAAATTAAGAAATTACGTTGGCGTAGCACAAACGAATGTATGTACATATTATATACAGTCGTCTCCCTAAAAAGCAGATTGCATGTTGGCGCGAAGCTTTCAACGTGACACCTGGAGGTGCAAAGTAGATTGGGGAGGTAGTTTACGCGACAATTTGGTGGAAATGGGGTGACTCCCATCGCCCTACTATCCCCCACCTATTGTATAGAGTTCGTTGGCCAGATAGAGACTATAATAGTTATTATATACATGGTGCAAACTTTTGCTATTATAAATAAACTAGCGACCCACTCGCTTGCACTAGGAGGCACACTTGTCTGCTCATTACTACTCAATAAACGAGAAAATTGCCACCGTCAATGAAAAATTAGCTTTTATAAATGTTACTGGCCTACTTGCGCATATCGAAATTCATGTGCGAACATATTTGCGGGTTCAAATAGTAATAATATAAGACCGGTTGGTGTATGTTAATTGTTTTATCAAAGTTTTATATTTAACTGTCTCTGTATAATTGAAAAGTAGTTTTGATGAAATAATATTTTTAATCGTTATAATATTTATAATAATACTAATAGATTACTGTAATTGTATTTAAAATGAAGATCAGTTTCATGTTTTTGTCAGATTTTGTAACATATTGTTACTATATATATAAACTTTGTTAATAACGGCTGCTATGTTGACACATAAAAAAGTACTTCTAAGGCGCCCCACAGTAATTAACGTAATTAATAATTGATTGAATGCGATAGACCATTTCATGAAATATCCGCGCGGCTTATTGTTTGTATCTATAGTGAAATAATATGTTATTTTTAATATCATATAGTGATACGATTATTTTATTTCGGCCACTCAACATGCATTGCGCAAATATAAATTGGACTTTATAAGGAACTACTAGAAACCATTTCTGTATGTAGTAATATAAGTTAAGTTCTTAGTACTATCGAATAAATATAACATTTAAAATAAGTATAATAGCAAACGAACGGACCATATGGACGGAACGGACCATATGTAGTCTACCTAGTCTTGCCATACATATAATTACAAAGAAAAACAAAATGGATTTATTGTACATAACATTTATTACTGTTACAGTATGTTAGTGTAATACGTTAATATAAAACCATTAAAAATAAATAAAGCCTATTCGAAGTGGTGCCTATTAGCTTCAATTTTGTACTTCAAACGTTGAGGCCAGTTGTCAATAGCAGCACGCACCCTTTCTATGGGAAAATTTTAATAAAAATTCACTGCTAATCGTATGGATTGTTTTAGGAACTCCAAATTATCATGGATTTTAGATCAAGCCTTAATCTCTAAAACTGGTCATAAATCATAATCCAGTTTATTAAGATCAGGACTAAGTGACGGCTAGTCTTCAGCTCTGATGAAGTCCTGAACGTTCGTTTCTAACCAAGTTGCACATAGTGTTATTAAGGGGCTTAACTACCATCTTATAATACTTAAGATACCATTCTTAAAGAATGGTATGTGGATACACTTGTGCCGGTGTTTTGGTATCTTTTTCACTAAAATATGGCTCAGTCACTCCTTCATAGCTAACACCAAACCAAACCATCACTGAATTTGGACAATGCCTACGTTGTCCATACTTTGTTGGCTAACTGGGAAGCTTCTTTCTTAAGGGAAGGAACTTAAAGCTTTCATAAATGCGGTCATTTTGTTTGTTGTTATATAGTAAATATTGCTCAATTGTAAAAATGTTCTCATCCGTAAACAAAAATTTTCTGTGACGTCCCTTAGGTACACGTCCCACATACCGCTTAAGAAGTTGTTGTGATTTTAACACCCTATTTATTTTTAAATTATTAGATAACATTTATTAGTGGGTCTCTTATAGGCTGCAAGTCCTAAGTCATCTTTTAAAATACGCGATATGCTTCTAGACGCAACTCCCGTATCTTCAACTTCCGAGATAAAATCTTTTGCTTTCGGATAAGATTTCTTCGAATTCTTTCCCTTACAGCTTTCGCTCACTTTTCGCTTTTTTGTACGAACACTACGGCCAGGCCAGAAATTGATGTCACAAACAGAGGAGGTTTCATTTTACCTACCAATAGCCCGGTACACAAACATTTGACTAATACCCAGCGTATGGAGGATTTTAAAAATTATATTGGCACAATGCCTACTTTATATAAAGTAATCACAGCGATTCGGTTCTCTTTATCACCGCACTCCATTTTATTATCACAAAATATTTTACAATACATTGGCGTTAAAATAAGAAAACACAATGAACACTCATACAAATATAATAGTCAATCATAATAGATTCCAAAATCAAAAGTAATAATTTGTTTATTTTTAATTATAACAGTGTTTATGGCCAGACTAGTAAGTATAATAAAAATGTGACTGAACGCTGTCTGTAAAGTTACTCAAATATATTAAAATATTTTTTAATCCTGCCTCAAGGTAAATTAGGGGCCATCCACAAATTACGTCACACGTTAAGGGGAGAGACATCAGGTGATAAGGGGTGGTAAGGGCACCCAATTTTTTTTGACATTTTTTTTTTTACAATTTATTCTAATTGTAAGTAGTACAAGACTAAATTTAAACTACATACATACTTACTAAATAATAACATAAAAATTGTTACAACTCAGTCAGTATGAATATAAAGTTTCATTTGTTTTGTTGACATATTCCCACACTAAGGAAGAAGAGGCGCGGGTTCAAATCCCGCTGCGTTCAAATTTTTATACGTTTTCTAAATATGTCTTTTTCAAATTGAAGTTATACCAACCTTTAGTTATCATCAAGCAATAAAATATATGAATATTACTAACATATTTATTTCGACTTGAAGGAAATCACCAAACAAGGCAAACCAGAAGACACAGACAAGAAGAAAGATATTGTTGCCCAATCAATACCCAAACCGAAGCGTATTCAGAGCGCTTTCTTCCTGGTAACTGGCATAAACAGATGAATATAATTAAATGTGAACTTTGAGGAAAGATATCCAGCAGGAGAAAGACTTATTGAAACGCAAGATATCGACTTAGCAGCAGCTTTAAAACTTCGAGATACTGTAGGTCGACCGAGAGATTATTAGATTTATATCATTAGATTTATATTTGATTAATATCATATATTAGAGATTATTATATATATGTACATACACAATTAGGGTTAAATATTTCTAGGATTTATACAAAAAGTGAAACAAATCTCATCAGTAGTTTAGGCTTAGGATTACTATTTCCTCTTCACGATGTAACTTATTCTGTGATAAGCGTATCATAGTCATTATTAAACACCAATGACGTAAACATCTAGTACTACTACATTACTTTTAAACGCTGCCGATCTGTCATCTTTCATTCATTAAAACATAATATTTCAGTTATATCTTTCTCTTTTACGCATTTACCAGATTTTTTGTAATTAACTTAAACCATGCTATTTTTAAGAGAAATTTATGTTATCTTGTTTTCTAGATAAATTTAAAAGATTGAGTTGGGAGACGTACATTTATTTATATGCTCTAACTCCTCGTCATCGTCATCGTCATCAAATACTATTTACACAGATAATTTGAAAGAATTGTAATATTTTAACAGTCTATGCGTAATCTTATCAAGACTATTCATATATTAATAAAATTACTTTTTTTTAATTATTTACAATACTTTTGTTATTTATGTACACTCATTTAATTGAGTTTATATTAAGAATTAAGTTTAATAATCAGATATCAATCGAGAATTTTAAAATATGTAACTGCGACGACGACGGACGATAATTATTAAGAGATTATTTACAATATTAAATTTCATTAATTTATTATTTATTTTAAAACAATGCAAATTTTTTTAGTTTAAATCAATAAATTTAAATTATAATTTAAAATTATTATGAATTTTGATGCTATTTATTCTGCCTTCATTGCATAACAACATTTTCGTTTGCCGTGAAGTTGGCGCGAAAGACAATGCTTTCGGACTACATATTTGACTGACACACGCCGTCATGTTACATTTTGGAATAATAAAATAATTTAAAAAGTATCGGTGAAATAAGTGTGAATAATAATTGTAAACTAAAATAAGCTTGTATATTAGAAATCATGGGCAGAAATTTTGTGCGCTAACGTTGTGAAATTACTATAATTTGACAAAAACAATAGTTTGTTTTGTTTTTAGTGGTTGTATCGAAATTATAATTACGCTTAAAATTATTATAGAAATTATAAGCCTTTTAAAATGTGCACAAGTTGAAGCAGAAGAAGTAGTCGTAACCAACAGTTGTATTTTATTTTTTGTGCTATTATCGTTTAGTGCTTTGTGAGTTAGTATTTAGGTACTTGTTTACCTTATACGAAATCGAACAACTGTGTATTCCTTATTAATAATTGCGACAAACAATAACAAGAAATTTGTCACAATTGTGATTTCGTTCATTTACTGATGGCAGTAAATGAACGAAATGAAAATTGTGATTTTGAATTAAATATCAATCACTGCCAATTCCCACACTAGAAATTTTCAATAAGATGGTATGCGACGTTGCCGCTCTGACAGGTTAGTGTTCGCTTGCATCATACGTAACGAATGGCGTTTGATTTTTATAACGATTATTTTTTTACTTATTTTCATCAACAAAATAACTTTTAAATTTTTTGTACCATTTCTTATTTTATAAGTGTGTTGCATTTATAAGCAGTACTTAAAACTATGTTTTCATTGAAAGGATCGATTGTATCGACACCCTCTGTATAACTCCTCAAATAATCCGGTTATATGGAATACGTACACTATACAATAAACAATCACATCAAAACACTACTTCAATTATGCAAAAAATGATTTTAATAGCAATTATTATAAACACACACTTGTAACAACAACAAACAGTGATCAGCCATTTTAAAACAATAATTAATGGCACTTGTCAATTTGGCAATAATTTCGACCAATCACAGCCGTAATTAGATACATAGTACTCTAATATAAAATAATGTATTCTGTTATTAATATACATAAACATCATAGCTCAGAAAATATTGAAGGAGAAATGACTACTTTATGTATAAAAAAATTTTTTTGTTATTTCCTGTTTGAAAGACAACACACATCCGAAATTACTGGGCGCAACAAATTGAAAGTTTAGTATGCATTTTCATTGGGGAGTGTATTCTGTAAGGGGTCAAACCCTAAACTTGTAATTCTTAAAAACATTAAATAAAATAAAATGATGAATTCCATTATTTCCATAGAGGGTACGAATAAGTTGATATATCAAAAATGCATAATTTTCAAGGTTGTGGCATTTCTAAGTTAAACTTTTATTAGTGAATTCAGTTTTTATATTATTTAAATACTTTTTTACAATAATGCGTTCATAGCTAATAAGCCAGATAAATAGTTTTTATTATAAATAGTTTTTATTATCAATAGTTTTTATGCCGCCGTAACATAATTCAGTTTTATGAATGCTAAGCCACTCATATTATCTGTACATTCCAGAACTAAATCTAAAGAGAATAACGCTTTGAATATTATTCATATTTAGTTTCCTTTACCATTTATCGAATGGATCGGATCAATAATTTGGATACATTTGATTAGAAGTAAAGAAGAAAATAATGACACAATCTTCGCCAATTCATTGCTGCCTTATAATTTGTCACACATAGGTTTTGGCAATACCTTCTACATATGTATTTGCTGATAAAGCAGACTAACATAGCAACTTTGTACTCTTAGTACGTTTCTACTCATTTTTGAGTTACATTTTGCATTTGTATATTACAAGATTTGTGCCATTCTAACATACATAAATTCTCAACAATCTCAAATCACATTTGACAAAGAACGAAATATGGAACGACTCATGCAATTTTTTTTATATAATATATTTTATTTAACATAATATATGATATATTTTATTTAACATAATATATAATATATTTTATTATAATTTTTCATATATTAATAAAATATTTTTATTTTTACTTGCATATTTACATTTAAGAACAGTAGGGTAAATACAGGTAATTTAATTATATTAATACATAATATCACATAGCCCACAATGTCGATTCTCAATTTTCACACGTTAATCTAATATTACGAAAGGAATTCTCTTCTACAATTTTTTACTGCAATAATTTATTTTTGCTGGAAGATTTATTTTTTTTATAAAATTAACATATATCAATATTTGTATTTCTATATGTAATAATTTCACATATAATAAATTAGGGAGCATCTACATATATATATCAAAATATTTCTATATTGTCATAAGATATTGTTTTCATTATACAATACATTGTTATCAACATAGGTCAGTACATTAAAATTTAGATTAATAGAAAATAAATGCGCATCGGCTAAGCCGATTAGCCTTGAAATATACATTTATGGAGATAAACAAAGTGGCACGGCAGAAACAATTCCGAGAAAGCAGGAGTTACTTATATTTAGAAAACGTATAATAATTTGAACCCGCGCCGTTCAAGCGCTCTGACTGCTAAGCCATGCTTTATACATCCGGCTACGTCGAAATTCTTATACGCTTATTACAACTTATATTGGTAGTTAGCATGTCTATAGAGACATTTTTACCAATTTCTGCTACCCAAAGATGCAAGAGGCAAGAGAGAATGCTATTTATTAAATATTTTTAACATTGTTTTTCAAGTGTTGTTCAAACAATTAGGAAATTGAAAAACATATATTTAAAAAGCGTAAAAATCGTTTAGCGTTTTCGTATGCCTTTTTTTATATTTTTAAATGTACTTGCATCCTAGTTAAATATAAACCGAAAATGTTAACAATATTAGTGAATGACATACACTAATATTGTTAACAGAGCGTAAAAAATATTTTTACACCGCGTCTAAAGGCTTCGCAAAACTGAAGGCTTACTAACGGCTTCACAGGGTTTGGCGAGCGATTTTAAATTGGGTTTTTATATTTTTTTTATATTGGGTTTTTAAAACAAATCAAAGGGTATTTTCATCAAGTGTTTGTGACACGTCCTATAAACTGGTAAATACTAATCACAAAAGCCCCTTAGTTTTAATAAAGCTTTGAATTGCACAGTAAGAGAAGTAAAAACAAAATAGTAACCCTCAAAACCCAATTTACAATTGAAAATAAAATAAATAATAGTTAAAATTCGATCCATTAGGGACCACTAGTTATATTTTATAATTATCTATACTTATATTATAAATCTGCAGAGTTTATTTGTTTGGTTGAAAGCGCTAATCTCAGAAAGTACTGTTTCCAATAAAAACAAATCTTTTGTGTTGGATAATCTATTTATCGAGGAAGGCTATAGGCTAATATAATGTTAACCTCTGATCAATAGAAGCGAAGTAGCAATGAAAAATAGCACAAAAAGGGAAAATAATATTCCTCCTAGGACAGCTTTCATTGCTTACGCTGTTTAAAAAACCGAAAATGCCCTTTACGTCATTTGATTTCTATGAAAATTTTAGGAGACATCATAGTTTTAAAATAACTCCGTTACAAAATTATGATCAAGCATGTGCAAAGGCCAGCTACCTTGATATGAACAGCTAGTATAAAATAAAAGTAGACAGAGTAAAGTAAAAATGATCCACCTTTTCGTGAATAAGTCTTCAGTTTATAATATGTTTATTGCTGTACAATAATTGGCACACTGTTGGTATATATTTCAACTGTTTTATATGCGACCGCTACCTCTTTATATATTTGTACATAAAATAAGATATGACCGCAAGCACTACGACTGCTTAAGGTTGAGTAATAAATATTAATGAAATTACTATTATTGAGTAAATCAGTATTTTACATATTGTTTTAACATTTTTTAAAGTGTTATTCCTACACTAAGGAAATTAAAATAAATATATTTAGAAAATTTATAAAAAATTACAAGCTAACAACAAGTATAAGTTGTAATAAGCGTATAAGAATTTCAACGTAGCTGGAGGTAGAACGCATGGCTTAGCTGTCAGAGCGCTTGAACGGTTTTCAAGAGGCGCGGGTTCAAATCCCGCTGCGTTCAAATTTATATACGTTTTCTAAATATGTCAGTATTTTATATACATAAAAAAAACATTTTGTTTTGTACACACTATACTCGTATGTATAAAATCATCTTACTTATATAACTCGTATGTAAAACTAATCTTTTAGATATCATACATAACTGGGTACGTTAATCGTAAAAATTGAGATATTATTTAGGTTTGCCACAAAATGAATTACTATTAAACAATACAAATGGAAGTCATGACTTAAATATACCTACCTATATTTAAAGGCGTGGAGGACCATTAAAACTAATTATACCGAATGTCCTGGTAGAATACGAGGACGCTAGAAAAAGAAGTTTAAAAAGTACTACTGCCATAAACATAGCTATTTTAGTATATATTTAAAAAAAAAGCTATGATATGGCAATAAAACTAAATAAACCGATTGTCATGGTAGGCAACTTCACTAGAGTCGTCCGTCTTCCACAGAAATCCCTGGAAATCAATCACTTTAATACCGTACATCAATACGTACTTTCAATATTTTTGAGAAATATATCGCCTTCGACATACTTAGTTTGTACGTATACATTGGAAAGATAATTTACAAAATCCATTTCATACATTTATATTCATGTTGTATAATGTGCAAATATGAATAAATATATAAAAAAAACTTTATTACTACAATAGCTGGCTCAACACTCATATTCAAAAGTTTCTTATTCCGCCGTTAGATGATTTAGTTTTAAGAATGTTAATAACACTCAAACCTTCTTTACACATGTACATAATGGAACGTATAAATATCACGAGCACTACCTAAATCTTAACACTAAGTCATTCAGGCAATAAAACTAAGTTTAATTATCTCCATCTCCGTTTAAATAAGTATAGTATCGTGTTACAAATTCATATAAAATTTCCATCGACTATAATTTTTTTAACAATATTAATCTAAGTGTGTGATTTTGTATTAATATTAAAAGTAAAATTAATTATACGGTACTCATTAATGTAGAATATACAAAGAACCACACAAGCGCTCAAATTATAAATTAATTATACTACTCTGATGAGTATTTTGTATATTACAGTAAAATTTTTACTGATTTACTTTTAAGCTTTATTTATTTGCTTATTGATTTAATAATAATAATACGTTAGTTACAAGAAAAGATTTGATAAAAAATTAAAAACATTTAATCGGCTATAAGTCTATTAGAAAATAGGGATGTGGCACACTAGTTAATTTTTGATAATTAAAACTTTTTCAATCAAATCTAGGATAAAGAAAAAGACATAAAAACATGTTGTGTTTTAATATTATAGCATCCATAATAACCGCTTAAACCTAGCAGTTTAGACAGCTCATTTTCACTTTCCGCCTAAATAATTAAAGGCATTCAGTAATGAGTGGCGGAACCCAACACATTGATTTTAACTAGATCGAGAAACGATATCCACAACTATGGTCAGCCATTTTACAAGTTATAAGTGCACCACGATGTCATTACAATATTATATAAATGATACTAATTACTGGTTATCAAATACTGACTTACATTTCCATAATATCATATTTTATTCTTATCTATAGAGAGTTAATTTACATTTTCATGGTATTCATAAAACCTGGCAGTTTTTAATGTTATCTGTGACAGATATAATGTTATACATAAATTTGGAAGAATATTATGTATAATAATGTATATATATATATATATACTGACTGAGGCGGCATTTGTCTGTCAGTTGATACAATTATACTCGTCCAACGTCAACCGAAACGAATCGTCGGGTTTTATAAAATGTATTTCGAATACTAATAATAGATGCAATTAATCCGGTTAAATATAGTTTCATTTCGAATTGATATTCATAGACGGGAAGTATGAGCATGACAACTTATAAATGATATATTCCTGTAATATGTGACTTTGCTTTGAAAACTTTAGCATCTGAGCTGACCATTATAATTGTGATAAAAGTAATGTTTTAATCAATATTGGTATTATTTAATATGTGCATTTCGAGTTATCTATACTACAATAAGACAGTCAAAAGTTGTGCCTGTACATTGAATATATTTACGAGAAAACAATTTAGGGGGATGTAAAAGCAGTAATAGAACACGAAGCTACGGGTTTCAATATTTTTGTCTGTCTGTCTGACGCGCACATCTTCGTATTTACTGGATCGATTTTAAATATAAGTTTTTAATTTCTTTCTGTTATTAATTTCCGTTTTTAATTGTATCTACCAAATAAAAAATACACCTTGAAATTAGCAACCAATTATTCAATTCTATGTAGAAGAAACTAATTCAAGTTAACCTAATTATTATTATTTAACTTTGCCAGAAGAGCTATAAAATATAATTTAAATAAACTGATACTGAAAATAACACTAAACTGAAAATAAACTAAAACTCAATGTGACTTCGATACAACAATAAATTCTGGTCACCTAAATGCAAAAATAACAATTCTAAATATTGGTCTCGAATCTCGTCTGTACTTTATTAATAGAGATATCGAGCTTAGTCGCTTGATCTACATACTTATATAGAATTTAGTGGATGAATTAATGATAGCGGGCCGGTAGGCGCGGTGAGGGTATGTCTATAGCAAGCCAGCCCGATGCCCTCGCTTCGCGTCGCGTCGTGGATATTAATAATGTCTCGCGCGGCAAATTTTATATTTCGACAACTCCTAGATATTTAATAAAATTGATTTCATTCGAGAAATGTTTGAGTTATTTAGTTAAAGCAGTGATAATATATGCGTTTAAACTAACATGAAAGTTATTATATTATAAATAACCCTTTTTAAAGTGAGAATGGGTAATAGTAAGTTAGTGTTAAAAGATCTATGTTTGTCTATTTATTTATAAAAGTTAGTTTAGTTACAATACAAAATGTTTCGTAACGTTTTCGATGTAACCGCCCAATCAACTTAATATTAAACTAATTGTACACTTACGCCTTTCTTAGTAAACTATTAACCTATTAGTCACTACTGTACGATAATCCGTCAATAGTAGTCATATAATAATCTCTTACACTCTGCTCAAATACTTCGGAACATATTTTTATTGAAGATATTTTCGGTACCTTAAAGCTATTATTTGCTGTACCGAATATCGATCAGTCTATTATAATGAGTGATATTAGTATTTGTATTAATAAAACTGACTCGCGCGCTAAACTACTTACAAATACCATTGAACCTAAATCTATTATCTACCAGCTACCCACATTATCCCAAATACCACACCGTCATAATTTGAGTTTATGGATCGTTTCTTCACCTGAATCTATTGTCACTTTTGATCAATTGAGTGCGGAAGCGTTCTCATATCATGATCTCATATATTGAACGTATAAAATTTGCATACCAAATATTAACCCTACGGTTACCACGAGAAGGACCTTCAAAAACTTGCAAAATTAAAACTACGAAATCAATACAAAATTAAAATTGCAGAGATGGACAATGTAAACATATTGCTGCAACTATGTTGGAGTGTAGAAGTTTTGGCGTAAACGATAAACTGCTGTGCTAAGCGAAAAATAATGTGATTTTTTCAGATATTAGTGGCGTTGTGATAAGTGCTTTACATTTTCATATACAACGGTGTCCGTTGAGGTCAATCCTATCCATACATAGACATACAATATTAGTACATAAGTTTAATGATTTACATTAAACTTATACTGATATACGTAAAATACATTTAAATTAAAAATTGATCAAGCATATGATATTTATAGTTTTTATAGGTGGCCTGCGTTCTCGCTTAAATTACAAGCTATGCCCAAAGTTATAATTTTATCAAATTATGTAAATATGCGCTACTCGATAAGGGAAGCCCAAATCGTGGTAGACCACGTTTGCTTTCAATTTCTGGATCTGGACTACATCTGGATACTCCAAGTAGTTTAATGTAAGCAAGTCGCTGTTAAGAAATTAGAATTTTGTCCATTTCTGATCCGTCCATTAACTATCATTTTTTAATCTAACATTTATTAGTGACTCTAGAACAGGGAGATAATCTCTTTAAGTTCTATCTCGCCTCCCGCTGCCATGCCGACGTAACTTCCGCTCTGTCTCCTTGTTTTAAGCCTTTGATATCTTCTTACATATTCATTTAATAACTAGTTGTATAGGGCAATATTTATCTAAATAGATCTAACCTTAGAACTTTTTAGGATATACAATTCTATGCTATGCCGGGTTTAGCCACCGTTTGCAACAAAATACTAATATTTTTATAATAAAAAAGAAACAAGCAAGCAATCTTTCCTCTTTATTAGTAAAAATGTACGTCTGAAAGTTATAATATTTTTTGGACCTTCGACGAATGAAACGAAGTAACAAACGTAAAGAAAAGTAATGAAACGAAGTACACTGCTAAATTCTGCAAGTGGAAAATAAAAAAAGTCCGTGAAATACTTTCGTATCATAGGAGGACGGCATCGTCAAAGGATAAGGGTCGTTTGATAGCTCACTTCCTTCTGGTCCAGGAATGAACATTTTCAGAATTCTATAAAAACGTTAACATTTTGTAAAACAATTTTTTTATCAAAATTTTGTTCATTTACAAACACAAAAACATTGTCCATAATATGTCTTAAATAATTTTCATATTTTTAACAGTATTAAAGGGTTTTTTTTAATTAAAACAATTATATTTGAAAGCAAAACTACTTTAAGGGTAATCATAATCGCGAAATGAATACTATATTTAAATTAAAACATGTACTATGATAAAACAGTAAAAACATTGAATATATTTACGAAAAAAATATTTAGGGAGATGAACAAACAGTAATACAATATAAATGATAGGCATTTTCCATTGGCCTACATAACAGTTAAAGATCTGGAAAATCTGACGAAGAACATTGTTAGACTAGCTACACCATAGTGTATTTCTCATAAAAAATAAATATATGTCGCATTAGTAAAAGTTGTTCAGTGTGGTAGGCAGTTTCCATCAACAAATAAAAATCATTGAAATTTGCGGCCATTGTGGCACAGTGGGGTAGACTCTGGCTGTAAACGCGAGTTTTAGGTTCAATTTTCACTTGACGAAATTTTATTAAAATAATAAAGTTTTCATTCAAATCATTAGGTCCACGCAAATGGGAGCTTCGGGCATGAACTACTTTAAAATAAATAGAATGGATTCATATTCATTTGCAAAACATTAAATTTCTTTAAGTTCTACATCTTATTTGGCTATCAATGACTTTATAGCACTCTCTGACCTACATCCGCTTTAGGCAAGTTTTTAAATTAAAATTACACTTTCTTTGACATTTTAAAAGTGTTATTTACACACTTAGGAAATAGATAATCAGTTTTAGAAAACGAATAAAAATTTGAATGCTGCGGGATTCGAACCCGCGCTTCTTGGAAACCGTCCAAGCGCTCTGACCGCTAAGCTGTGCGTTCTACATCCGGCTACGTGGCAAATCTTATCCGCTTATTACAACTTATTTTTGTAAGCTAATTTTGTTAGGCGGATGTAGAATTTATTTTTATATATTGTAATAAGTTTGCCGTTGTGTATTGAATGCTTAGACATTTAACGTCTCGAATTCGGTTGGAAAGCGGAGAACGGAGAGCCTCTAGGGGTCTTTGTCTGCAACTGGCAGAAATAAAGGAACTAGTGACGTATATGGATAAATATACGTACGCACAGGCATATAAATATATTTATAAATTAATATAAATAAGTAATTAATTAAATTATGTAATATATTAATATAATATATATAATTAATATTAACTTATATTAATATTAATTTATATTTATATTTTTGTTTTAATTAACTAATATATGACTATAAGTATTAATTTTTTATAATAATATTATTAGAAGAAATAATAGAAAATAATAAAAAAATATAAATGTTTATATTAAATTTTAAAAACAAAAAAAAGAAAAAAACTATGTAAAATTAAAAAATAATAGAATTTTATATTTTGAGAAATTTATATTTAAGTTATTTTACATATAATTTTTTGTGAGAAATTTTAATTATTTTAAAAATAATTAAGTTAATTAAATAGTAATTAACATTAAAAATAAAACAAATTCATATTTAGTAATATAAAAATGAATAACTCATTTTGTGGCAGCAGCTGCGGTTAAACAAAAGTTAAATTAATTCGGTAATTAATAAATAAAATAATATTTTAAATTAAATATTACATTGAACTGAAATTACATTATATTATATAGTGTAAGGTGAAATTTTAATGCAATTAAAATTTATATAAAAATTATAATTTAATAAATTTCAATATAAACTAGAATTATTAAACACCCTTTTATTAAAAACATAACATCCTATTAAACCTATTAAAAAAATAATTTTAAATACTAAAATAGTAAATAATTTAATTTGAAACTTAAATAAAATGGCGGTATTTTAGTTTATTTATAGTAATCTGTCTAATGATTGATAATCGACGTAAGTAGACGGAGGCTTATTCTGAGAAAAGTGTTAATCTGAAAGAAAAGTTGCCATTGTCTGGAACATCTTAAAGGAAGCTATTGTAATTTTGCGTCAAAGTTTCAATGTCAATTTAAGTCAACTTAAGTTACAAATAAAGTGATGTACTTATATTATATATTAATTTTCCTGATATTTTGTTAATGAATAAATAAAACCTTTTAAACTCCATTATTTTAGACAAATTACATCATACATTCTCAATATTAAAACGGTTCATTAAATAGTGTGCACGACCGCCCGCAACCGCGACCACGTCTAATGAGAGCACTCCAAATTTAAATTTTACAATACAACGATATACTCTCATATTAAAGCATTTCAAAGGTGATAATCATGTGACATCAAATGTACATAATCATAGCTTCTTTTAGTTTATTTTTTTTCAGAATCCATATCATGGTTATTATTGATATTTTTAATGAAACAACAACGCCTAATTACAATTTATACAAAAATATACAAATAATAATTATGCAATTTTATATTTTACTGCAAATAAATATTTAGAGATTCCCATGGCAGCATTTTCTCTCTGTAGTAGGTCATATCCTCATATATATTTTTTCGTAGAGAATGTACTTACATGTTTTTAATGTTTGGTTTTTTGTTAATTTTAATTGAAATTTTGACACATTGTTCAATTCTGAGGCGGTACGAAGTTCGCCGGGTCAGCTAGTAAATAATAAATATACTCATAGATTTAAATTTCACTTCCGTCAGCTATACTGTATTTTTAACATCTTAGTTCCTTTAAGTTAAATTGTATTTACATTCAGTATAAAAGTTGCAGAACAAACGTATCTATAAATTTTGTATGAAGTATGTTTTAATACAAAAGACTGTTTAAATATCAATGCGAAGGGTGCGGAGCTCTAATATTGTAATAGAATACTGTAATATACCTGAAATTAGTCATTGCATTATCAACCTTAAACTTTTGTATTGACGTAATCCATATTTTAGTTTATAGTTGGTTCTGATTTTGATTCAGAATATAAAATATAAATGTAAATGTATTTATAAAGAATATACTATATTTCCTTGGTTTTAATATACTAAAGAAATACAAATTTCGGCTGAATTTCACATATCATTGAACTACATTGGGCCTGAAATTACGCCTTGTCTAACAACTCTCCGCGAAGTTCACGTTTACTATGAGATATGTTCAAGGTGACGTCACTCATTGAGAAACCATGACATTGAGTTCCGTCGATAAAATAGGCGCATGCGTTTTGCCTTCCTTTTGTAATTATGGTAGAAATTCTAAGACTTTTGTGAAGTAGAACATTTTTGGCATCCTACAAAGTAACCCTCATAACTGATCTGTGTTGTGTAGAAAATTCTAATAAAATTAATCCCAAAAAAAAAAAGGATTTTTTGCCGCATTTTTTCCATAAATTTTGGATTATTACTTGTATTATATGCGTTGTGTGTTCTAACATTTATCAACACTGCCAATAATAAATTTATCAATAAATAAATAATAACTCAACTATATTCTATAGTGTATTATTGATATATTATAAAAATGATGCTGTTCAAATACTTAAAGCCGTCAAATTACAGCTTGGATTCAAATGGAAAATAAAATAACTCATATAACTTGATATTCAGTGCCTTAAAAGTGACAAGTAAATGAATTGTGTTATCTGGATTGCCTTTATCCTGTCCTGGAGTCACGTTTGAGGTATGTTTATAACCTAAAACTTAGCGTAGTCTCTAGCGTAAACTTGATCGATCACAATGCGGCATAACCTTACTTTCCTTACTTATCATTATTCGCATTATTTAATCATAAGTTTTCATAGTTTTACTTATTTTTAGTTGAATGAGATATGTACATATATATATATATATGTAAGTTAATCCCTAACATCGTCATCGCTTATGTAACTCGTTGTTTATCTAAATTTGAATACAGACACAATTTTTATCCGTATATTAAGCTTAATAAAACACCAATTAAATACAAAATTTATCATTCAAATAAAACAAAAAATTGTATGAATATTCCTTTTAAATTAACAAAATAATCGCTGATTTTATGTATTTTAAAAGAAACTTATACATTATAATATATTTAGGTTAACACTATAGTGATCTTTTTTCCTTACGTCAACGCCATACGTTTGTTTACGTTTATAACTATCGTAACTGTTTGATTGAAGTACTAGAATATTAAAGTAAGTTTACATCCTCAAAAAATTGATGAGACAATGTGATCAACTTCATTATTAAAAATATGCGTAGCTTCAGGCTTCACCGATAAAACAATTAAGATATAAATTGGTGCTAAATTCTGTAGATAATCCTGAAATTTATAAGTAATTTCTAAGGGGCAGCGTCTGACTGTAATCGTGATTAGTTAGAACCCACAGTTAAATTCCCACTTGGTGGAATTATACGCAATGTCGAGTTATACGCAATCGATGCGTATTGGAGAATTTGGATGAAAAGTGGAGACCGGAGTATCTTGATACTAAGTTCTCTCTGACTACCCACCCTGCTGTGCGGAAAAAGCTGAAAAGCGTTTGACTTGACTAGTTTTTGCAAATAAACTATATAAGTATAATAATAGCGATTATACGTAAAAATATGTTTATTTATTCTTCATGTTTCGTATACGCAAGTTTTTGTATTTTATATTGCCCGTCGTATGTTCTAAACATTAATCAAAACCTGGCCAAGTCAAACCCTAAGCTTCAATTAAATTATTTACTAATAAATAAATATCAAGATTATCTACGGATTACTTCTATTATTAATATTGAACTTATCTTCCATTGTCACATTAACATTTCAGATAGGATATTATTTCTATTGACATTTATAACATTCAATAAAGAGTATCGCTAAAGGATTTTCCAAATCGGCTTATAAAACGAAAATAAAAAACGGTAAAAACGAAATTCAAATCGAACTTAAAATATACTTAATTCAAAAAAAACTTTTGATTCGTCGAATGAAAATAAATATAAGGTTGTAAGACAATTGTCTGGGAAGCAGCCAAGAAACAGAACAGTTACTCTTTTGAAATGTTATAGTTATAATTTTATGGTATCATTTTATCTTTATTTCTCCTATGTGTGTCACTGTTTTTCACATAACACCTGGATATATGGCACAACGAACAAAAATCAGTAAATCCCATCTAATACGGTCACGCCTAATACGATTTCTTACTTAGGTCCCAGAAACTTGAAGCAAGTTTTCATATAATTCGTTCATGTTTAATACGGTTCGTCATCCCGTTTAATATGTCATCTGTAACGGCAGCCAACTACTAACTGGCCTGCAAATACTGAGTGAAATTAGTCGTTGAGTTGATATCTTATTGGAATTAACAAATGTTGCTTTTGTTTCAATAATGTCAATCAAATGTAATGAAACAAAAACGTCAACTACTACAAATTTTTATTGTAGATTAAACAAGTCACAAAATGGAGATCTAGGTGATGTGAAGAAATCTAGGTAACGTAATAAGGCAGGCATTTTTAGAAATTGCTAAATTTAATTTGTATTTAACTGGTATCGTAATGTACCAATCACACCAATATACGTGGGACTTAAATTAACTTCGCGCAATAAAATATATTTTGATATACTATTTTATAGCACGAGTGACATAAAAGCATATAAGCCGTTAGGTCGTGGGTATGATTACTGTTTTGGTAGAAAGGAAAAACTTACAACAGTATTTTTATTACACAACTAGCGACCAACTCGCGGCTTCGCCCGCATGAACGTTTAGTGGTTTCGTGTTTTTGGAGGCCGTTTCGTAAGGTAATGAAATTGCTGGAAATACTAAAAAAAGGAGAAAAAAGTAGCCTATGTTCATCCCAAGACCCTATATAGTCAAGAATCACTATAGATTAGTATGAATATAAGTATATCTTTTACCGCGACTTCGTCCGTAGTACGGAAATGTTGTTTGATTCGATTGCACTATTTTATTTTAAACTTTATAAGCTAACTTTACTGAATATACATTTTATAAGTTAATGAACTATATCATGACGATTTTTTTTACTTCGTTTTATTTACTTCTACCGTAATTGTTTTTCACACACCCAGATACAATAGTATAGCTGACGGGGGATTAATATTACAGAAACGGATTCCTTAATCGAAAAGATGTTTCTGACTGTGTCTTGGTGTAAGGAAATTGTAAAATGGTTAAATATTACTTTGGAGCAAATTTTATACTCTGTGATCTAAGCACACAATTTAACCAAGACTTTTCTTTCGAGACAAAATAATCTTTTTATACCTTGCGAGAAGCAATTGACGTTTAAATATAATTTAAAGTAGGCATGATCACCGTCAGCCAGATCAGTCACCGAAATTCGTGAAAGCTTCCTGATACTCGGGATATTTTATGTTTTGTAAGGTTTCAATTTCCCTATCCTGAAGAATGCAGGATTGTTATGGCATCCTTTGATGGCATCCAGGTAAGTTGTCAGGACAAATTAATTATTAAAAAGATAAAATATTATTTTTACGTGGTGATGGCAATAAAAATAATAACATTATTTATTGGAATTAAATAATCGCAAATAGCTAAGCTCGCGCTCGCTTGAACAGTTGTCACCTCGCGCTCGCTCATACTAGAAGACTAGCAGAGTTTCAATGTGTCTGGCAAGACGTAGCACCCGTTAGACTGTTCGGCTATGGAGGTAGCATCTTTGTATAGATCCCCAAGAACCATTTATAAAGTTCAACCTTATACTATAACGAAAGTATAATTATATTTTTTGAAAGTGTCAGGCAGGGTGTCTGGCAGGGGCTTGTCCGGAAATGGATGCCATATACTATGAAGAAAATATAAAATATTAAGCCTTATACTTTATCGAATTGGAGGTACTATTTTAGACACCTATACTACCTGTTACCCACGGAAGTAATCACAACTCAATAACACACTTGCTGACCTTTCCTATGGTAGGGACATACACAGACAAATTTTATGCTTTTATAAAATAACGAAGGTCTGGTTTCGTTGGTGGTGTTGGTGGAATTTTCTAAGGAAGAGGGTCGCTGGCTCGTAGGCTATAAATACTTAGCCTGGATTATACAAATATTATTAAATATCTTAGAATATTTTTAAACCTTCAATAGGAACGCCGGGTCCTAATTTCACTGCCCCATACTATTGAATTCGTATATTTTATCCCTGTTTAGTTATAGTATATATACTAAATGTTATTATAATAACACTTAGCCGATAACTAAATTTTAAAGTTTTTATGTATTTTGGTCGTATTAAACAGTGTAGAGACTAATTAAAAAGATTGCTGTATAAATGATTGAGATTTACTCCGGTCGTACAAATTCATTTTTAAGATTTTCATATGTTACTGTTAACATAATTCATTTTACTATCTGTAATTGGTGTAATTGCTACTATCTTTATTTAATTTTTAAATTGCTATTTTTTGACTATTTATTTATTAACAAATGTAAATTTTTCACCACAATGAGCTTATATTTATTATTAAATTTTTAATGTCTCGATAACCATTTAGCATTTATGTCCATTTAGTATTTATAAAATTTGAGATTCTAATTCTTCTAACATTTAATACTCAATAAATTTCATGTTTATATGTTTAGCTCAAAATCTAGCGGTGAAGGATTCAAAATGGCTTCAAAGGATTCGTATAATATGAGGGGTTGACGAACGAAATTGCCGTTTCGGGCAGACAAAAAATCTGTGTCAATATATAATATCAAAGACATTTGTGATTTATACATTTCTGCCATCTAATTAGAATTGGAAGTCTGGGGATCATCACGCAGCTTGTGAAGCAGAAGCTGCGTGAAGTTTTTGGTAAAGCTTAAAAAGGAGGATTCTGGAATCTGAAGTTAATTACATAATTAAGAGACCACTAAATAATTACCATTACTTCTATAGAGAAGCTTACCCATACATAGAGTTTGATCTGGGTTCAACAACTGCGTTTTGCGGTTACAACTGTCGTATATAATCCATTTCTCGTCACACGTCTCAATTCGGACTAAAATTCCCTCATTTCTATGCCGATTTAACAAGGAAATGCACGCTTCGAAAATCGTGCTGCTCTATCAGATCTCTCAAATCATGAAGCACCTATTTGTAATGTTATCGATTTGTTGCAAATAAGATAATATTGTAGGTATGCTAACATCAAACCATTTGCGGTATTTTAGTACGTTTCGAATTCTACCATCACCTTCAATACATCATTGTTTACCTTAGGGAGGGGCTTTCCTTGAGGTTCATTCTTCAAGTCTAAATCTCCTCTATGAAAATGGGTAGACTAAAAACTAACGGAGATCTTATTAATTAAATGTATTTTTTTTATATACAATGTTATCAGTTTCGTGTTAAAAAAGTTTTATTTCAATTCAACGTAGGCTAAATCGACAATGTTATATTAAAACCTGCATCTGCGTCACAAGTAAAACTTAACTAGGCACGCGGCCGCATCGTCTGTCGTTCGATCGTTAATTTGTATTTTACGGTATTCGAATGTACCTGAAATACCAACTATACCAGACTTGTACATAATGATAGCAATCATATTCAATTACATTTGTGTAATTCGTCCTTATTACTTTATCGTTTATGTAAGTCATTTTTATTTTTGATAAAATATTGTAATTATATAGAACAATGGAGGCTGGAAAAAGAAAAATACCATGTCACGGATTATCTTAACTCTATGTTTACTCGGTCTTTTACATAAAAAACGTGGAACTCAAAAATGTTTCTGCTATTTTAAATAGTATTAAAAAGACCAATAAACTAAAAACGTACAAACCATGAAAGGAATGTGCGGCTTATTATATTGAAAAATAATTTAGAGCGAAAAAAGTTCAATCCGCAAAATGAGACAACAGAGCAGAGGGGCGCAATTTTAACCACTTTTCACTTTCACTTTTTCCTTTGAAAAAACACTTCCACAATTTTCGACGGACTTATAAATCTATTTGCAAGATTTAATAGATATTTTAAATACATTGATTGCAAATCGAATATTATTTTAATCAAAATGAGTTAATCAAAATTTTATTGAAAAAATAGTCTGTAAATTGAAGAAACACGTGTGAGAGATAATAATAATCCCTCGTTTGTAGTCTCTCGCCTCCGCTATGTAATTAGGGAGACGGGAGACTGGAGTCTCCCTAATTCCATCGCCGCATCGAATACCAGATACTCTAGTTTTGAAATTGAATAATTCGTAAACTCGACATTACTTTTCACTAATTTCAATAACACTTTCTTTACTATTTTTCTATTCTATAAAATTTGTAATATCTTTTAATAAAGAATAAAGCAAAAATAACTATAAAATAACTAACTAATAAAAAACCTACTATAAAATTTCGTTGAAGGTCTACATGGCATGACATGGCAATACATTTGATTTGTTATAAAATGAAGTAATCATACATTGTTAGAAAAAAGTATTAAAATATTTTGATACTTCTAAAGGCATGGATGTGGTTGAATAACAAATAATCGATACCTATCAAAGAAGCTTACGTGATGGATACGAGTTAAAATGCGACGCCTCGCGGCAGGTACGAAATGAACATGATGGACGACACTAATTAATATCGATCATTTAAAAACTTTTCAAAGGACACATCTTATTTATTGTACTTTAAATACATATTTGAAAGTAAGCATTTTGAATAAAATACAATTATAATATTTATTTTCTAATGTTGTAGTATTTGATAGTGTTTAATTAATAAATACATTGGCAGTTAACATATAAATAAATATAATATAATATATCAATTCAAAATCCGATACAAGTGAGAGATACAAGTGAGTCTTCTTAGTTAAGTTGGTATACCTAGATGATATATAAAGAAGAGAGGCGGGGATAAAGCAAGCTGTAATAATATATAGATAATGACGATAAAATTGTTAAAGAAACAAACCACATTTATTATCTATATAAATTATTAGAATTTTCTGAAAGTTTAAAGGAGACACGATAGATATTTACTAAGACATTATATTCAAATTACTTTCATTTTTCGCTCTAGTAAGATAAATTCGGCGTTAAGCTCTTCCACTCAACACGGAATATCTTAAACTCGGACGAAACCAGAACAACGGAATATGTAGACACTATTTTCTGTGTGCCTACCCTGCTGTGCGAGAAAAACGTAACGCTGCTAATGAAAACATACCTAAATGAACAAAAAATATTAGCAATGCTTTTCAATTATTATTCTCGCCGCACTTAGGATTTCCATCAAAGTTCGAAATGCCGTGTCGAAGTCTACGCCAATTACCTCCCCTATCGACATGATATCGGGCTCTTCAATAACGGCTAATGTCATTGTACCCTTTAAAATATTTAAACCTCAGAAGTTACTGTTTTACCTGCTTCGTGTAATGATTTTTTTTCAATTGGCTTACTTGCTTTCTTTTATTACTGCTCAAGTGAAATACACTTTAGTAATGGTAAGGAGGGAAAATTATAGAATAACTAAAATACTAAAGAATAATTTTATATAGGTGTGTTTCTCTTGAATAATTGAAATATGTTTTGTAAACAAATCCTTGTTTTTTAAACGCTATTGTAATTTTAATAGAAATATTTAAATTATATTATATTACGTCACTGAAAAGGGAAAAGTATGACATATTGTAATGAAACTAAATGTTATTACCCTCATGTCTCAAGAAGTATATTTAAATTTTCATTATTGACTTCATCAATCGATAAACGACTCGACTTTAATCGACTCGGCTGTTCTGTGCATATTGTTAATGGTCCAAATAACCTAACTTTCCTTTATATTTAATGGCTATTTCAATTATAAATAAATTAAATACTATTAAAAAACAATTTTTTTAACATTTTTTAAAGTGTTATTCGCACACAAAAATTATAAATTTTTATACGCTGCGTTCAAATTTTTACACGTTTTCTAAATATGTCTTTTTTATTAAAAATGATTTTTATTATGTTCATGAAGCTCTACTTCAATTAAAAACTGATTATACATAAAATTTAAGCAATGTAATAATAAATAATTCTATATTAAAAGAGAGTCTAGCTTATTTCCACATTGGTTTCTATGTTGACGTAAAACAAACAAACAAACAACTCAAATGAGTTGTATTATATAAATATGCAAAATTACCGGACGTATGTAACTATTTACAGGCCGTGTTATGAATTTTCTTGTTTGTTTAATTGCAATATGATGTAGGATTGAGATTGCTTCTACATACTGTGATATTATATTGCTATCATTTCTACACATATGAGTTAATAGTTGGCTTGATAATACAAAATAGTCCACTCTCCGTACACAATAATTCCGTACACATTGGCAATGTGGCCTCAATGTACAATAAATTATAGGGAAAAGATGCCCTTCCCGTCTATTGTTTTATTAGATTTAATGTACGTATAAACATAAGTAACGTTTATTATATAATGCGGTAAATATTTTATAACATACAACCTTATATATTATTTTTCCTAAACTGACAAAGAATGTTCCAAATAAATGTTTAAAATCCACATGACTCATACAGCAAATAACGCCAACTAATATAGATAAAGCAACACTAACTCTATTAGCAGCAATCATAACTATTTCTACAATAAGATATTCTTAAAAGAAAATATTTTTTAGTGTGTAGTAACACACTCAACTATTTAAAATACATTATTGAATGCTAAGCAACAAACATTTTACAATAGTCCGTAGTCACACGTAGACTGAGGTATCAGTTGAGACAGAGAATCGTCTGTCAGTTGATACAGTTATTAAATCGTACAAGCGCCATCGATTTTTTATTTGCTCCGTTTTAACGTACTGTACTCCAGGGGGAAATGAACCGACGTTTAGACGGTTTGGGATTTCAGATTTTTAGTAAATACAAGGTACGTTTTTTTATTTGAACAGCTACGCTGATCGGTCTATGTGTAGACATATATGTTTATGAAACCTGATGTTAGGCTTATCCGTTAAGTGATAACACACTGCTTCTTCTAATACTTGCGTAAATTTCACGCCGGAGATATGCAACCCTTTGTTTAATCAATACAATATGAGCTACATTCGCAATGTAGTTAAAGTATGTATGGGCGTGTTCATTGGAAACTAATATTTTACTTTTCACCGGTCTTAGGAGTAGTGAATCATGTACATATGTGAATACTTTTCTTACTCAGAAACAATTTAATAAAACTACAGATTGTATTTGTACTGTAAGCGGGTTGAACCCTATAGAAATACTTGGAGCCGGTTTTGATGTAGGGTATTCTTCATGTTTTGGAGCTGGTTTTGTTGAATTGGAATTGTTTACATTGTATCTCTATTTATCATGAGCTCTTAAGCTAGCCCCATTAACCGTTACTGAACTAAATTCGCAGAATTTGCTTATTTATTTGATATTTGAATAATAGAATAACTATACCTAGCAGTGTTCATAATATCAACGTAATGTATTTAAAAAATATAAGTTGCTGTAAAAAATTTTTGAAACATCTTTAAATATCAAGAGGCTTCGGTAGACAGTATATTCATTTATGTAGTAAATATAGATATGAGTCTGTAACTTCTGCTTTTAATCTACTTTGTTGGCTAACCGTTTTCCTCATAGCACCGCACCATAATGCCAAAGGGTATGTTTCGGAACAGACGCACTGCTAAAGTTACAAGGGTTTGTTTCTATATTACTTCATGTCTACCCAAATCGTTAAATAGTACTTAATTGTCATCTTTTTTCATCAATATATTTTTTTATATTCAGTGGGTTTTTGAAAATTTTATTTGTCTTAATCGTGCATTAAGAAATGTTTATTTTACAATTTGCACTCAACACGCAAAGCTCTGCCACTCACACACAATTTGGGCGAAAAGTGGAGAACGGAGTGTCTTGACACTAGATTCTCTCACTACTCCACTATATTTATTATCTAAAGCGTGAAGCTAAATAAAAAATATAATTAGTCATACACCATTTAAACAAACCTTTTATTTAGTTTTTTCCTAGTTGATTATTATAAAATGTTAAGACAGTTTCCCCTAATAATTCCCAAATCGTTTTTAATTTTATTTTATTTGTTTTAAAATCTTTAAAGTGTAATTTAGTTAAACCCAGTTCAAATCACATTCGCTTTAAATATAACTCACTAAAATAACACAAAATAACCTCCATCGTAGTCTTCAGTCAACAATTGTTGTCATTTATAACATGTTTATTTAACATCTGACTTTATTTCAAATTATTTTCCACTTTTGCTCTGAGAATAAATACTATATACAAATTCGCATCCTCGAATCCACCCGGGGGCAATCTAAATAACCTCAGTTCTGCTTATTTTTAAAACACTACTTACCTGAAAGAGACTTCTTTTACAGAAAATAATTTCCAAAAAATAATATTAGTTTCTCAAAGACAATATTTTGTTTTCTATTTTCAAAATATATCTAGTGAAAAAGTATTATTTATGTTCTGAGTACATTCAAATTAATTCTTGGTCACTGTTAAAAACTTTAATAAACATTGATTTAGTTACAAACATCAATTCAATGTGTTACAAATAATCAGCTCATAAATTCTCAAATTATATATAAATTGTTATAAGATTTCAAAGCATACTAAGCTAACTAACTTAGGTGTTAAACCACTTGATCTATGGTAATGAATCAATCATTTGAAAATTGGCACAGCTTTCCGGCTCCGATAAGAATACAATATTTTTGTAGTAACTAAGTTTTATTTTAGGTAAAAAAAAATATTCAAAATATTTATCACACTATTTTTTTTTCAAGAAATTCACTTTAAAGAAATATATCAGTTATCATACTAAACCTCCGAAAAATCTTAATTTAATGCGTGACTAATTAAAAATTATTTGTCAAAAAGAACAGAGTCACCTACAAGAAAAAGCAATTATAAAGTTAAAGTAGAAGAGTCGCACATATTTATATTTTGTATTACATTGTTCGCATTAGCATAGGCAAAGACACAAAATACAAATAATAATTTATTAAACAGTTATTTGCAGTGCCACATACACGTATAGCCGCATATAAGCAAAATTTCGCAAGTTTTATTTTAAATAATTAGCAATCGAACCTTTTGTCAGATCTTTAACTGTTGAAAATACGAAATAGTAAAATCGCAAAACAAATCACTTGCAGCAAGCAAGAAATAATATTGATAAAAGGTCGTCTTCCTTTAATTTTTTTATATAAACACAAAGAATTTTCAGTTTGCCGTCGCCACTTGAAAATGCAATTTTGAGAGACAGCTTTATTTTAAATTGAGTATATAAATGAATTTTCGCACTTACTAAACAATTTTGCATATCTAAGTAATGAAATTGAAAAGCTACTTACCTTAAATAATTTTCTTTTGTGCTCGAAATTGTTTAAAATAAAGCCCACAGACGTTAAAAGTTATTAAAAATCACTAAAACACCTCATAAAACCCTAAAGCTATCACTCTACGACCAATAACACTATTTAACTGAACACTGAAATTAATTTATATTAACAATTACAATTTTCCGTACTCATAATGCGCGGAACAAAATTACGGGAAAATGTATGACACGGACGCCGCTAACTCTAGCAACATTGGCGCGCAAACTGCATACACGTGCATCTCCCCGGTCTTGCGTACTAGCGACCTGTTGATTTCGTAGACAGACGAAATCTCGTCGAATATTTCATGCGTCCAATTCATCTAATTGGATATTTTTGAGCTTTGTATTGAAATAAGATCTTATTTAAATAGGGTTACTATAGTTTGCATATATTACAAAAGAACTATTCTTTTGGTGCGAAAAAAAATCTTTTAAAAAGTCGTTTAGTAACTATTATAGTCTTGTGTGTTATAATAATAATATGTAATACTTTATTACAAACAATATTTAGAATTCATGGGTCTGAGTCTGACTTCATACTCTTTGCTATAATTATTATGGTAGACAATATATTATACGCGATCACACAACATAAGCTGCTGCTGGCTGTTGATTTATGATTTTACCTTTGACTTTGATTTCCTTACGGTACCAAGCAAATTAACCTTAATATATATTATCTACAAACATGTTAGATATAATTTCTATGATCACATGCGGTTGGGTGAATAGATTTCACTCAATCGCATATGGTCATAGAAAGATATATTGAAAACTGTGCTTCCGCATGTGTAAGTAACAAACAGACATAACATTAAAGGATCATACAAGAGTGTCCTTTTTACTAGGGTTGGTACGTTATATAAGAATAGGTATAAATTATTAATTTAATTGCTTGGAAACATACAACTATACTCTACCTATACTCAATATAAGGAACAAATAGTGATTTATTTTTACTAATATAGCAACTACAGCTCGAATATAATAGTATAGTATTTTTATATAATTAATGTAACGTCTATATTTAGTATTAACGACTGTATGAAAAATAAAAAATCTCCTACAGTATTATTATTGTTTTTGATAGTGCGATAGTCCTGGAATTCAGATGTTTAGGTCCGCGTAGACCTGACACCGCCGCGCATACGAACATAGCGTAATATGATTGTTTAGAATTTTGTCTGTAGAGTGTTTACTCTCCTTTTGAGCTAGCTACTTTCTTTAGAATACAGAAATCTGAATGGATATCTAATATATTGAGAATGTTATATCTAATATATATATATATATATTACCTTCATCATAACATAAATGTTCTTTACACTAAACAATTTCGTAAAATATCACAGGAATTATTACTAAATAAAATTTTCCACGAGAGACATAAAATAGTCAATACCGACAATGCGAAGTGAGGGTGTTGGGGATTACTTGCACACTTCACAAAAAATAAAGAGAAATATTAACTGCATTAACCGAGCGAGGCCGCGCCGGGTCGCTAGTGTAAAATAAAACGTAGATTGTAATAAAATTTGCGACGAGAGCTGGGTGGTGTCGGACTATATTTGATTCACTGCATACGCGTTTAGCATTTTTTTAATTTCCGTTTCAAATCAAGTTACTGCAACCAACACCTTTTTCCGTAGCAAGATATCTTTTTCAAATCAATTCTAAAGTGCTGTTTGTTGTAATTGTATAAATGTTTAATATTGTTAGCTTGAATCGATCGTATAATTTAAATGTGTTCGTAATTAAAATGCTTATTCTTATGTGAGTTATCTACATATGTTTAAAAATTGATTCAATTTACACTTGTAAATCTTAATTAATTTATGGTTACAATGTTAAGTACTTTAAGTTTTATTATGTTATTACAGTACTTTTTAAATTGGTTATTTATTTCTATCGTTCGCCTTATTTTAATTCAGTCGTTTTATGTGATATTATTATAAAATGATAATTCACAAACACTATTACACTTTCAGTCGAACCCTTTTTAGTAGAAAAATATATAATGTAGTCAATTATAACGTAGTATATGTGTATTTTGCATTATAATCTCCGAAACCCGTAATTTCATGAATTTTACAATTAATTTACAACATACTAAAATATATATATTGCTCTTTGACGACAGTTCACTCTTTGATAAAATTCCATCAAACAGAATAGTTAAACCAAAGTCAGACTAAGCTCTGTGCTATAAATGTACATATTTGCAATGAAATTCGTCTGCGTAAAGTGTAAGCGAGCATCACCTATGCGAGACCGACGGGGTCAGCGATATCGCTGATATCCAAAAGGCGTTCAAAAGGCTGATATCCAAAAGGCGTCCTTTTGAACGCCTTTTGGATACTCTGTGCTAAAAATGTCGGTGCTGTCGCGTAACTGTAGCCGTACTGATTATCAGTACTAGTGAAGTCGAAATTCCGGCGTACAAGCTATGGGATGCCGACAGTTTTCGAATGACTGCTCTACTTTATCAGTGTTTCTTACCATTGAAAAATACATAGACTCTGCAAATGCGATCTACGCAAGCTTATAAGACAAGAAATATTGTATTTGAAAAACGAGAATTTAGTTGTAGAATTTATTTTTAGAGCTATATAAGAGGCGAGATTACTTTAATAAAGAACAAAGTACAGGGTATTAAAAGTCTACGTTAGTAAACAACTTAAGTAGTAAGAGGCGTATTAAAATCTTCACTGGCCAATAAGTCTGAAAATAATGTTAGAGATCAGTAATGTTGGGGGCGTGGGGTTCTAATATTGATTTCCATTCCCTAGAAGCAATACGAAAATATTATCAACCTTACACAGAATATAACTAAGCCTGTAAAATATTCCATTTAAATTGCTCATGATTTCGTCCGTGCATGCATCTTGCGTTTAGAATTTTTTTTACATTGTATAGGTACACAAGCATGTCGTATATATTACAAAAAATCTTCATAAACAATGTCACATGTTATATTATTTGCATAATGAGTCAGTACCTAAGTATCAATAGACTTTGGTACATAAGTAGCTTTGTCACGACCCTCAATACTTGTGCCTCTGTGACGCTCCGAAGCTGGGTCACTTTTTAACATAGACTTAATTTTTTTAGGTAAGGCCCCCAAGCATAGGCCCGTGAGCGTTTAAATTAGACTTTTTTAGTTGCTTTGTAGATTCACATACCATTTCACCTTCAATTTTCTTACCCCATCAGAAAAGGCTCATCGCGCTGAACAAGGTAGATAGATTAGGTAGGTAGAGGTAAGTAGATAGAGGTAAGTAGATAGATAGAACAAGGTAGGTAGATAGATTCCAGAGGTAAACAAAGCCAATTGCTTTTATATTTTTTATGCAAAACTAAATGGCCTTTGTAGAACCGTCGGCATTGAATTTCTAAGGACGTCAAATTAATATACTTCGTAGAATGCTTTTCGATGTTTTTTTTTTGTATATTTACTTCTCTGGAAATATTCTGCTGAGTATTTTTAAATATAACTGAATTATATTTACAAGGGATAATTTATTAAAACAGTTGGTCCTAGAATCTGTATGGCATAATTTTATATACTAAAACCTGTTTAAAACGTAAAAGACACATATTTCATAGAAAATTTTAAATAATATGTATAAATTTACCATAAAATAAGCTCTGCTCGTAGAAATCATAATACAGCTTAATATTCCATTTGCAAAATTTTAAAAACGCGCAAATTGAATTGGAGGTTCTCAATAGTATATTTTAACCTGATTAACGGTCAGCAATATTGGAAAACTATCGATTTATTTTTATACAGAAATATTTTAATAGCTTAACTTTTTAATATTTAAAATTTTTATAGTTGGGGCGTTACGAAGTCAAGTTTTACGTTGAATTTAGTTAGTGAGCGACAACCTTATACTATTTAATTATAGCATGTACAATACATGTATGCACCAACAATGTCACTACTGTATTAAGCTATTTCAATTAATGAAATTTATTTGAGTCTGACTGTAAATACGATTGTTTTGATTTCGATTCCCACTCGAGGGAGTGTCTACATTTAAATTATTTTCATAATTCAGCTCTGTTACCTAAGGCAAAGCGCGGCGTTGAGTTCTGCCACTCAACACGGAAAGTAGGCCACGTAGTGTTTTGATACTATGCTCCTCACCCTGCTATGGGCGAAAGAACTATGCTTTTAAGATTCATGGAATATATCTAAGAATCCAGTTTGTTGTAATTTTCATTCCTATGAATTACCGGTATAAATTAATACTATGCTATTAATGGACTTAACTTATTCTACATGCATTTTTTATCAAAGTTACAAGAACATAAAACTTTAAAATATTTACAAGGACGGATGTATCTATTAGTACTTTAGTCGTGCAAACGCTCTCGGTACTGATGTTAGCGCAACTACAAACAGTACATTGTACAAAATTTGAGTAAGCAACCTATTTCGTCTTATTTGACTCGCAGGCCTCACTTTTTCCAATTTTAATTTAATTACAAATGTATATGTTGACTTTTTATAGACAAGGTGGAATGCTTGTTTAACTATTGGTTTCAATCATTACTAATACTTGTCTCGATTAAAATACATAAGTACTTCTATAATTAGGCATATATTTGGCATACTAACTATTGTAATCATGTATATTATTGCAAATATTTAAGCAAAACGGACGGCTAAAAGTTGGTCGAACTAGCGCTTGAGGTTACATTGCTTCGTTGATTGATAGACAGATGGACAGATGGGTTAGGCACAGTTAAAGCTAATAAAAACCTAAATAGCGTAAAGCTGCTAAAAGCTAAAAAATAGCGTACCTCCAAAGTTGCAGCAATAAAATAAAAATTTTCAAATTAGAAATTCAGAATAATAATAATGAAATCGTTTTCGAAATCGCGTTTAAATACCTGTTAAGTAACGTAATTGAATCAACATCATTCAATAGCAGATCGATTTTAAATTGAATTTCAAATTTTTCAAAATTTAAAGGGCTTCAATTATACGATATATTTGATTATATGATTGACTTATTGCACATACCCTATTTTATATAAAATAAATATTATTTTCAATCCATCGCTTTTATAAAAAAGAATAGCAGCGAACGTCTAGGCCAGGGTTGCACAGACTTATTAAGACTAGGGGCCACTCGGGCAAATCATGAACTGATGGCGGGCCGGCCGCCAGAAGTATAGGTAATTAAAGACAATAAAGAATTGATAATAATTTATTAAAATTGAAAAATAATTTATTAATTTGAAGCGTGCCACTGCATAGTGCTTACAATCTTTTTTATATTTGGCTCAAATTTACTTGTAGCAACACGTAGAACACGTAAAAACGAATGTACGAGAGTATTATTTTTGCTGTCGGCGATCCACCAGTATTCGACCGGCGGGCCGCATGCGGTTCGCGGGCTGCATGCGGTTCGCGGGCCGCGGTCTGTGCATCCATGGTCTAGGCACTTTGACTGCTCTAAATTAATTTTACAATAATTAATATTAGGATTTAATACATATGTTCAATTGTTTTATTGCAACCTTAAGAGCTAAAAATGAATACTATATAATAAACACTAACTTAATAAGTAGCAAAATGTGCTTTTATAATTTAATAGTATAATTTATCTAATGAGATAGTATTCTATACTAATACTAATAAGTTATTCTATAAAGTAATAAAAAAATTGTAAGATTTAATGAAATTATTAGCAACCGCAAATATATTCTATACGAAAAGATACAGAAGTAAATATTTGTTGCTATTATTATATAAAACCCTTCACGTATTGACATGAACAGAATTTTGAAGATTTGTTATGAAGTTACTCTTTAAAATAAGTACTTTTCCATTGTTTATCTTATTCTATTAACCTATTCTTTTACAAATTATATCATCATAAATTTTAGTTTCAGTGTTTTTTAAGAAAACTTTAGTTTTCTTAAAAAACACCCAGAGAGAACCATTCTCGTAACTCTGAGACGAGCCACACGGTTGATTTCTGTTTTTCTATATATAAGCTGTGATCATGCTTTTCAATTTTAGTGTCATTTGAAAGTTTTAATAAATTGTTTTTTTTTTAATTCTCAAGTAGTTCAATTTATATTAGAATGAGTAATGGTATTATAATAATGGTAAACTAGATTACTATTATAATAATGGTAAACTAGATTACGAGATAAAGCATCTGCATTTGTATCTATCCTACCAGATTGTAAAAGATTCCATAGTCACATTCCTCTTATTTTAATATTAGTACCGAGGAAATTGTCAAATATAATATTATCAATTTTAACAAAAAATAATTTGGTGCTGGTAATGAAAAATATAATATATCTAATTCTTTTTAAAAATCACTTTTTGTAATAATTGTGTTCCTTTAGTTCATGAATAAATTGTATATTGCTTGTCTCATCGTAATGATGAACTTAACATATAAATAATAAACTATTTTATTATTCACATCGACTGACAGTTCTGAGCTGACGTTCGGAAGATATCATGTCAGTGGAATTATCTAACAATAATAGTAATTATTCAGTGTGGCATCCTAACAAATAGGTTGTCAGAAGTAGGCCAATAATTTTTACCACTCTCCGTGGGTTCTTTTTAAAAAACTTTCGGCAGCCTATTCGTAAAACGTATACTACAAAAATCTACTTATACAGCCAAATACTGTTGAACTTGAAACGTGAGCCAAAAATTACAATCATTTCTTATTAGGTGGTAATTTTCTTGTCTCTTATACTTACACATCAGATGTTTTAGACGATTTTAATAATGTATTTAGCTTAAGGCTTTTCTCTCTTTCAGGGAGTGGATCCTCCATTCGATACATTTTTCTTACCGGTAAGAAAAAATTAAAACAATATAAATATAACCATTTCATCAAGTTGGAATCGAACCCATAACTATCGCGTTTACAGTTAGACGCTATCCCACTGCGGCACGATGCCCACAAAGCTCAAAGATTTTAATTTGTGACGAAAGCGGGCGGGCAGAATAACTGAACAATTTTTACTAATGCGGCATTGGATTATTTGTTAAAGGAAAATACGGACTATGAATATTCTATCAACTTTTGAACTTAATTCAGCAGTTTGGTTTGATGACTATACAACCGACAAAGGACAGACAGAGAAATGTTATAAAATTAATATGTTAGTTTCGCCCGTGTTAGTTAATAAAAAAACTTACTAAAATAATTATATTTAATTACTTCAAAAATATTACTAAAGACTATTATGTAGTTATTTCCTAATTTAAGAAGCTATTTTATGTATGTACGCTGTAATCAGTATCATAATCGCTTCCCTTCCACATACTTGACCAAAATTATGTTGCCGAGTTATTTTAAAACTATGATATCTTCTAAAATATTCATTGAAATCAAATGACCTAAAGGGCGATTTTAGTTCGAATTAAATACTTGTGACCTATAATGTATTTAAATGAGGAAGGATTAATATAATGTATATAAAAACACCTTCGCATATAATGCATAATTTTAGAACAAATTTAATTACCGTAAAAAGGACTTCGAACTTAAAAGAAAGACGTATGCTGTCGCGGACTTTTTTTTAGAACTTTTAGAGGGGAATAATTCTATCATACATGATTTATACTTAACTTTAATCGTTTAAGAAGCGAAAGCAACGGAAGCTGTCATAATAGGAATGTATTCCCCCTATTGACCGCGTCGTGATTCGCGCGCCTTCCTCGATAAATGGACTAGCCAACACAAGATATTTTTAATTTGAAACAGTTATTTCTGCGTATGAAATAATGTGTTCAACTAAACAAACAAACTCTTCAGCTTTATAATATGGATATTTAATGTACAGATACAACTTTTCTATAGTTTTAGTATAGTATGTATGTTATTTAGACTGCAGACAGAGTTAGACTGATTTATAATAGCAAAAATGTTAAAAATGAAAAATAATTAATACTGATATTATATAATTTATAAACAATATGTTGAGCGCAAATACAAGACAAAAAATGGCAAATTATTTATAGTTGCCGAAACAATTTAAAAGAACTAATTCTGGCCATAACAATACACAAACAGGTGCTGGCTTGTTCGCCACCCTGCAGCGCAGCCCACCTCCCATTCGTCGGACGTATTGAAAATATAAATCCATGGAATGTTGCGTTTACAATGTCCATATGGTATTGGAAGTATAATACGAATACATTCAAATAGACAAACGTACAAAGGTAAAATGTACATTGTAATAAAGGAGCGAAAATATTTTTACTATATATTTTTTACTTTTTACTTACTTAATACTTTAAATTTGTGTTAAAAATAAATGTTCATAAAAATACATACTGAAAGGTTTAAATTCGATTACCATTTATATACGTTGAAAAGGTACAGGAACAGGATTTATGCCCAGCACTAATTACATTATGAGGCATGATCAGATCAGAACAATGCATGTCAGCCGAGAGTAAGCACTTCAAGGGCGCTATTTAATTAAAACATTAATTTATATCGAAACTACCTATAGAGGAACATACACTACAACTGTTTAGCAGGCCATCAAAGTGTTTGATAAATTGAAATTTCGTAACCCAACTAAAGACTATTTAATAATTGATTAAAAATAAACTATTGGTACATCAATAATTATAGCACGGAAATGTACAATGTTACACATATAGTAACATTCAAAACTGTAAAATATACACTATTGTAAAAAAGTTCAGTAGTAGCAGAAACATACGCATTACTGGGAAAACATATTAACATGGCATTTGTTAAATAACAAGTGAACGAAATATTCTTCACGCGATTTTATGTCTATGAAAATATTTGAACTGTCTGTCTCTGAAAATATCTGAACTGTGAAGTCTGAGTTTTTGTAACGTACTCACTCACTCATTGTAGTCATATATCAATTTTCCGGGCGGGTACAGAGTTTTCACTGGTTAATATTTTTATTTAATTATTCAGGTGCAACATGTATCAGACGATTTGATTTAAGATGAAATTATAATCTAAAGTAACTTACTAGTCACTTATCAAACTTAATTTACTTAATTTCGAAACAATACTTACAAATAATTAAAAATATATTTTTTTTTTATTTACAATTTATAATCTCTTCCTAAGCTTCGTCTTCAAATATGAATTTAAAAAATTAAACACAAACAGGAAAGTCAAAGTGTGGATTAAATTGCTGTTGATGCTTCCTGAAGAGGCTTATAACTGTTATAAGCCTCTCCAGTAAAATTATATTTTAAAATGCGCTGTTGAGTGATCGCCCTCTATGTACAACAGGTCTGCCGTCCTTACTTGTTTGAAGAAAACTAGTAACTTAAGATTATAAATAAAAAAATACTAAACAGTTATTGTTTTCTATACTAAGATATGCATTAACTATTTAGTTTTTATCAACTCAATATAGTAGTGCAATATTAGTTAAGGAATTTCTTATTTATATTTTTTAAAGAACATATTTTAAAATCAAAATTATTTCACAATACATTATAATATAACAAACCTATAAAATGAAATATCTTATGATTTTCTAAAGAATAAGAATATTAACTTTAATGGTAAAAGTGGAAACAGTCCTAACCTTTTTATTTAGTTTTAATTTTTTTAACATTAATCCGTTACGGATACCCGCCCGGTTGGGGACTCTGACGCAGTTATGTGGGACTCCGGACTAGCAGATGTAGGCCGTCCGTTTACCCAGTAAAACTCTTCACCGCCACTAGCCGAGGCGACTGGAACGACCCAGTCTTCCGTGAACGCCGGCGGCGGGAGTCTGCAAGGCACGTCGCGAAGTCAAGGGCGGTAGGCACCCTCGACGGCCTGCTCGGATTGCCCCCTACGAAATAACATCGAATAATAAAGCGTCCAAAGCTTCCGTCTGCGCGCATTCATGACTATTATGTAGAATGTAGCTGTATAAACAATGTATTAATTAACATGAATTTTAGAATTTAAGTAATTTAGTTTACATAAAATATAAAAATACTTATGATTTATACATTTTAAAGAAGTTTATTGCTATAAAAAATATTATAATATTTATAATTTATTTTTTATATATCTACTAATATCTATGCGATATGATACATTGTTTGGGGACGCTGTTACGAGTATATGCATATGCATATGTGCGTGTATATATGAAAGTATACAACACGATTCATATTCCACAATAACAATTTGTACAATTTTAATTTGTCTGTCTGTTTGTTCCGGCTAATGTCTGGGACGGCTGGACCGATTTTGATGGGACTTTGACTGGCAAATAGCTGATGTTAAAAGGAGTAACTTAGGCTACTTTTATTTTAGAATTCAAGGAGGATTAAATCACGGGAACAACTAGTCATTATTTAAATTAATTTCAATAGTTAAAAATACATAACATTAAATCTCAGCAATATATATTTTTTTACGTAAACGTTCATATATTATATGGAATTTTAGCGTTTATCGTAACTGAAATAATCAGTGACACCAGTTGATTTGAAAGGATTACTATCAGGTGTTAGTAACAGTCTCTGACTGTAGGCAAATGTAGCTCAAATTATAGGAAGGAATATGTCATTTTTTTTCGACTTTCTTAAAATAACAAGTAACCCAGTAGTTATTAGTTCTTTAAAACAAAATAAAAATATATGATAGGCAAAAGAAAAAAATCACTGCCGACATTGACTTTTTTTTTACTTCGTTTACTACACTACAATGATATTATAGTTTTCAAATAGGTGTGAGAAAAAAATTTTTAGTCGGATTAATATAATATTTTTAATTTTAATATTGAATTTATAAAATACCATGACTTTTTTCCGCCAATTTCCCAATGTGCGCCGGTGCTACCAAGAGTGACGTCCAGAAGAAGACGTGGTTTATGAAGCCGGTAAGAAGTAAGTCAAATTGACTGGCGGGAAACAGTGCCAATCTCATTAATAAAGCCTCGAGTTAGGTAGTCAAATTAATAAATATTATAAAGTTACACTCAGATTAGATTTAGCCTTTTTATCTTAATGTCAGTAAACAAGTTGCATATGAATCCGTTCATCTTAACGGAATGAATATTATGTTTGAAATACATAGATATATTTAAATCGTAAAATATTTACTATAATATGTTAGAGGGATATCTAATATAGTTTGGCAAAACGTTAAATACAACATTGACTGGTAATTCAATATTGCCGTTTGCATTATAAGTTAAATTGTCAAGTTAGACGCATTTTCAATGTGCGTATTAATTTAATATTCATTATAAACAACTTTACATATGCTGTAAACTAGAAATTTTAATAAAATATACAGAACTTTCTATTTGATATTAACACAACATTCATACTACTTAATTTTTTCCTATCTATATATACTATTCTAGAAACAAACAAAACTTATGTTTTAACTTTACACATAATAATTTTTGAAATTACTCAAATTATAATTTTATTACTTGAACAATCAAAATATTACAAAAACGCAAACAATACTGTAACAACTGCCGTCGCAGTGAAACTTTTGCGCGCTGTCTCATACACATCTTTCATCGCGAGCCATCGCCCCGCATTCCACATGCAAAAGCGTATTCCATTGAAGTAATGGTAGACAAACGGCGCTCCCAACGCCAACTTTATTATGAATATTAACGGCCTGGAGAGGTCTAAGCTTTGTATCATCGAAACGTATGTTTCCACTCCGTTAGACAAAAATAAACTGCCGCCGGATAGCAACAAGGCGTAAAAAGTCAAGACAACACCTAAAAAGAAGTAAAACAGTATTACTATAACCCAAATATAACAAACAAAAGTATTTAACACAAAAGAGACCATTGTATATTAGCTTTCGTTTTATTGTCGGAAATTCTCATCAAATGTTTATCAAATTGCTACATTCCAGACGCAATTAGTTAGTATTACTTCTAGCATTTAATTAAAAATAATCGTACTATTATACTTGAAATGTATTGTAACAAAAGCAAAATAAAACGGTACACGACTTTTTAATTATTGCACTTCGTGGGGTCAGCAGATCATGAATAGTACAATATTATTAATTATATAACGTTTTTACGTACATAAATCAAATAATTCGACGCATAAAATAAGATTTAATAAGGGCTAATTAACTATTTAAAATGAATTCAGAACTTTATTGAAAAAAATATTTATATAACTACTTAATGTATATTAACATCGCGATGTACAAACAGAAAATGGAAACTCCGTTACATTTCACGGCTCGAACTCAACTTAACTCAAACACATTCTTGTACATTCCGCATATCATAATATGAACTAACCTGTGATTCGTTGCACGATGGACGTCATAGCTGGCAATGTAGGTGCGTAAATCGTTAAATGTGGGGACATGGGCCGATTTAAACTCATATTTTTGTCATCGTGTGATTTTTTAGGCGGAGGTACATAAGGCTTGAACATAATTTGACGTTGGCTGCCCCCAGATGAACCACATCCACAGCTAGCTGTGTTATAATTATATGTAATTCTCCGAAAGTATATGTGTGATAACGAAGGCCGTCTGCAAAATAAAAAAAAGAATGCAAATTGGTCCAAGTTTCCACGTCAAGGATGTATTACATATATCCTAAAATCCGCGCAAAAAAATTACGGACGTCAAGAAATAGTAGTAGTCGATTTTAATAAAAGTAGAACATGCTATTTCAGTTTAATTGACGGTTGAAAGTCTAATTGTTCTAAACGCTATTTTGTGCGTTATTGAGTTATACACATATTCGGAATCAGCGGATTTTTCTACGTATTTTAAGCTCGGTTTCATAATTTTCTAAAGAGTTGTTTTGACGCTTGAAACCCACATTTACTATGCTCTCATTCTGAAAGCCAATGTGTCAAGAGACATAGCAAGTGGCGTTTTTCAACTAAACTAGCTAACACTATTTGACTATACTCATTTCTTTAGTAACTTGTCTCTTAATGGATTTTCCAAACACTATATTGAACGCTGTGTGGGCGTTGACTCAATTAACTAATTCTATAAATATTTAGTTTGGTCGTTTAGAACATTTTGCCTTTCATCCAAATAATAACCTATGTCGCTTGTACTACTCCCAACATTCATAAAAATAATAGGCTCAGGTCCTTGAGCTATCATCTAATTTATTTCTTATAAAAAAATTGAGATCAAACATAATGCCTTGAAATAAACCTGCTATGCATATGTATCATGTCAATGAGTTTGTCTTTTTTAAATATTTTTTGGAAAAAATAAAACGTTAAACTGCTCCCGTTTGAAATTCGACAATTTATACCAAATAGCCTTCAACTTTTGAAATATTCCAGACGATTCTAAAAAAAATTTTCAGCGGAGATGTTGCGTATATATTTCCGGAAACTCAATGCCCATCTTGGTCTTATCGGAAAGAAACAAAACAATATAAGTATAACCATTTCTTCAACTGGGAATCGGACCTACAACCATCGTTTGTCGCATGTCACATTCCACTTCGCCGCAAAGTTCAATAATTTTTATTTTTTTGTTTTGTATTGTTTACCACACTGAACAGTTTTAATTAATGCGGCATTTACTTGTTTTATACTTTAGTTGAAATATCATGGATAATCATCAGATTTTCCAGATATTTAATCGTCATTAAGGTCAATGGAAATTGCCTATCACGTTGAACAGTTTTTTGTTAAGGGAGTATTTTTCTTTTTTTTCAGAATTCGACATTCTTTCAGAGTTCACTAGACTATGGTGGCTCTTAATCAGTTGTTGCAGATCTTTAATTTTTATATGTCAATAGAAAATGTGCATCACGCTGAACAAATTTTGTTGAGGCCACTTTTCTCCTTTTATTATAGTTTAGCTAGTATATTATGAATCTACGCCAGGTGGCAATGAATTGGTGAAATTAATTATACCATAAGTCCTGCCCAGGGCTAAAAACTATACCAGAACAGTAGATAGTATATAGTATAGATAACTATAATATTGAAGCAAACTAAATACTTTGTTTCAAACATACAATTATATCGTAATGGCTAATTAGCCAATAAGCCAAATTGACCAATAAGCCAAATGCATTGTCAACATACAAATATACGTAAAATGCAATGCAATAGTGTGTTTAAATATAATGGTACCTACCTTAAAAACACATTATTTTCTTTAAAGTATAGATTTATAAGCATTCGAGAATACATATTGGTTTTATTTATTTATAAGGACTCAATTTTATAACCAATATTTTTGAATGTGTTTCCGAAGGCAAAATACAAAAGAAATATTTTTGTTTTCGTAACTTTACAAATAAACGTCATTTAATGACATAAAGGAAGCCTCATTGCTTTTTTATTATTTTATTTAATTTATGACAATGAATAATACAAATATACAATCCACGTACATAGAAAAACCTTAAAAGTGCTTTTAGTGGATATAATAAATTTCCTCTTAATTTTAATTGCCTTAAAGAATACAATACAGAGAAGAATACATTGTATGCGTAACATATAATTATATGAAGCTTCGAGTGACATCATTTTAAAATGGTCAAAAATACTATGACAAAACTGGCAAAAAAAATCGTGTCTTCAAGATTTCACGACTACGAAAAAGCCTTGTCATAAAATATATTAATATTTTTTTTCAAGCATGTTTTTTTGTCTCCTGACAGTTCACTTATTATGCTCATAGCAGGCCTGAAGGCCTGAAGGTGTAGATCAGTGATAGGTAGGTCAGACAGTTATTATAATTATCCACAATAATTACTCAGAACAAAGCTAGTATCTCAATCTTTTTAAGAAACAAGTAGTAAGATTATTTTTCAAATATTAATCTTTATATGTTATACGTCATCTTTTAATTTTCTACCTAAGCATATAAATTTATGCAGTAAATTGTGAAATGATAGTGATACGAAGAAGATATATTTTAACGAAATATAAATTTAGTATAGTTGATGCATTGAATCGTTCACAGAGAGTTACTCTGCTATTCTATGTTACAGTTTCTTGTTTCTCGTTTTCCCCGCAGCAGACATGCAAAGAAAAATCCTTAATATTTTCATAATCTTTTGTAAGGCTTAGACTTTAAAATTGCATTCTTTGTACTCAAGCCTAATTGATATACCTACTGTGAATCAAAATTAAGTTAAAGCAAATATAATTGAAGATAATTTGTTTGAAATAACTTTACCGTTAGATTGTGTGATAGAAATGCAGATAACATTTTAAAGGGCAGCATTTGTAAGTAAAAATATTTAGTCGCAAACCACAAAGAGAATGAGTAAAATTACAAAAGCCATACAAGTCCACATACATACGTACCTTAATATTCAACCTAATTAAAGAATAATATTAATTTTCTAATTATATGAAATATGTGTGATAGACACACACACACCCGGTACACGTTTGATTAAAAAATATTTGTTTTAAATATCACCACCAACGTTAAACTTTAAAATCCCTTCATGTACTTTATTATAATACAGTCTATTATGAAATTGGCATGAAATTACATCAATTTATTTAGCTTTTAGGTGTAATCATAGAACAGATAAGCCCTCCAGGAAAATGTCTTACAGCCAACTCATTTAGTATCCCCATGATCTGAGAGCTCAGAAGTATTGGTGAGATCGGGGCATATGGTGTTTTATTCCCATTTTAAATTGAACTTCCATTTACCCACAGACACAATGTTATAATAAAGGTGGCAGAGCTCTGATTGAACTGGTGTTCTGAATGGAATAAGCTAGTCATTGAAGGTAAACTTTATAAAAAAAATAAAACATATTTAATTTAATGCCGTATCCTAGAAGGCATGTTTTTTAATCACTAGTATAGGATTAAGCAATTTGCTTTGTGCTCGTCACCTTTCACGCTAAAACTGTACAAAATGGATATGACAATATGTGCATCTAAAGGCTCCCAATACCTGATACAAATATCTAAAAAGTTATTATAGCAAACGCCTTACTTAAAATACGACTTAATAGACAGAACGAAACGTAAGAATGCATTATAAGACGTAACAGATAGACAAGTTATCATTAGTAATATCATTAGTTCTGTGAACATTGCTTTATAGTAGTTGGTATTAGTAGTTGGAATTGAATTGTATTTAATTAAAATTACTTCATTTCTATACGTATTTTAGGAACCTAAAGTTTTTAAAACTATATGAAATCAACTATATTAATATTTTTTCTAACAGTATACAAATATATATATATATATAATAAGTGATGGAAAGGTACAAAAATAAATAAATATTATTATTATTTCTATTACGGACATTCTAAAAACATATGGTTAATAGTATTGAGTGGTATTCGGTTTATATTGTTGGCATTACGCTTTGCAATTTTCTCTTTATGGAGCTAATGTAATTAATAATGACATTATTTTATTGAATTCGCTTCCAGGTAGTGTTTAAATCATGTTTTGCACATGAAAATAATATATATTGTGCATATTTTAAAAGTTTCCTTTTTAAACAATGAAATCTTTGAATAGCTATCTTTTTCATGACTACATTTGTACTTTTAAAAAAGTTATTAATTTTATATTTTTATATATAATAAAAATGTGACTAATCGCTGTCTGTACATGGGAGATATATATGAGAAGAAATATTATTGGGGGCATTTATCAGTGTATGGAACCTACAACAATGATTTTTAATTTTCTTTTCTGTAAGTGCACACGAATCTCAGAAATGACCGATTTAAATGCAGTTCATTTTAAATTGAAACTTTATGTAAGAATCGTTTGTTTGCGTTCATTTTTCAGTGTTTACATATATTTTCAGCCATTTATAAACGGTGTCAGGAGCTAACGGTGGAACTTATCCTGTCAATATTAAATGTTATATTAAAAAAGTATATATTAGGTACTATAGAAGTAAAATATAAATATAAAATATAGATTTAAAATACTTTGACGATAGGTAAAATCGGTTATTCTACTGTATTGAACGAATCTCGTTTAAATATTGGTATAAAGCACCCCCATGGCGCTATTACTTAATGCGACAGACACCAAATCTATAATCCCTGCACGTTGACCGATGTCAAATCCTCAAAGCGTTTCGAACTTTGTCATGCAATATAAGTTTGGTCTTTCATTTTTTAGTAATGCGTAATGAAGCAGTGCCAGTTAATGAAAAATGTGGTAAAAGGTTATTTAAAAAAAAAATGGAAACTGTGGAAATAATCAAACAGTTACATGAAGCTAACTGCCGATTATTCCTGTATTCATATATACTATTTGCACTTCTCCATTATTATTATTAATTTATTAAAAAAAATTTATTGCGCCGCATATTATACTATCGTACTGTGGCGCGGTTATACAAAATTATTTAATCGTCACCCACATTTATTTAGTTTACTTTTGAGGGTTTTTAGATACCAGAAGAAGTTATTTCTATGATAACTAGCGAATTAAAATGGTGTATGACTATACATTACATTTATAAAACAATATTTTAGATCAAACTCTAGACGTTTCAAAAATATAAGCAGGATTTATTTTGTTTACATTACAATTTCGCCGCGTACATTTACATGTATGTGTAATCCTAAAACATTGTTAGAACGTGTATAAAAAAATGAACGTCACGACAATGGAACCCGTGCTTCTTGGTAAATGGCCACTAAGCAGTTCTTTCCTCCAGCTACTTACAAATTCTTATACGCTTGTTACAACTCGTTCTTATGCTAACAGTGAGTTACTGTAACTCTTTTTTATATATTTTCTAAAAATGATTTTCATGTTCGTCAATGTAGGAGTAGCATTTGCAAAATGTAAAAACTGAGTATATCTATTTTGAGACTACTCTGTCACGAAGAGCGCGTTGTCTTTTATCTCTTTCAATAATATTAAGAAAGAGCGGGACGTATTGAAATTAATGCTACTTCCATCAGTTACGGCGCCTCCCATTTCCCCCTTTACGAGAGGGGACGCCCTGCACCCTGGATTTCGATCCACCCGTGGACTTATGTATACATATGTACATGTAACATGTACATATGTGAACTACTGATATGTTCTAACCATCAAAAAACTTAATTTACCGTAGTTACCCAGTATGATAGTAAAAGTGTTGCTTATATACAGCGACTTGATAACGCATATTTCATAGACATTGTTCAGGTAAAATTTGAGCAATAAATGCTGAAGTAAGTTTTTATGTACTTAACTAATTTGAGGTAAAAAATGTTTTTTGCTCATTTATCGTGATTAATAGATGAATAGAAATCGCGCAAAGAATCTTGATATATACGTCATTATACATTAACAACTTATAATTAGGGAAAAAATGAAAAATAAATCTATACAATTTTTATTGTATTAGAGAAATAGTAAAGTTTTACAATACGTTGTCGCATAATTTTTTTAATAGTATAATGAATTCGCATCATCTAAGGCGGTGAAACATGGTGGTTTGGACGCTAGCGATAGACATGGCGCGAAACATCCACACCCACGTCAGTAATTTTACCGACAACAATTAATTGAAAATCAAATGATGTTACTACAGATATTGTATCAGTTCATTATAATTCAGTATTTAAGCTATATATTAATATGAAAAAGTATTTCAAAAATACAGATCTCTAGAAAACTATGCGAAAAGAGCCAATATTTCATGCGTTGAGATACATTAAACTAGGATTTTATTACACACACTGCCGCGCTTTATATACGTTTGAAGCTCTTTTGTGTACATGTTATTAAACCGCATCCCCCTTAATTATTGCAAAGCATTTTGCGTCACAATTTTATGCCTGTCAATAAATTCTATGGAACGATAACTTTATCGTTGATTAATATTACAAAGGCTGTAAAACTATCATGCAAAATTACACATGCTGCAAGTGACTGTTGATTAAATTGTCTATCGATTGTTGTATCGAATTGTTGTTGAATAATCCGTCCGAGCGCACGAAATTAAAAATTGTTTTTTTATAATAGACTTTAACTATACGAAAATAGATTAATTTATGGAACAAATTTTAAACCTTAGTTAAGGAATACTTTTAATATAAAAACTTTTTTTATAAATATATTAAATGTTTCGAAATGTATTTCGTTTTCCGCTCGCTTCCGTTGTCTACTCAATCTCCGCTTGCAGCAGACGACAGTTGGAGGACCGATTCTTTAATTCAGCATGTCAGCCTCTGGTTACTAAATATTAGTCCTGTATTTACCAAATGTATCTTACATTAAAGGATATGATGAGTATAACCTGTTAACGCGATGTTTGAATTATTATATTTAATTTATATAGTTTAAACATTTCAGAATAGAGTACGTACGGAAGTGTCTTGAAGCTAGGTTCTCTCTGTATATACGAGAATTTGTTATTTTTATTTTTTCTGAGTAGACAAAGACGCAACTTTAAAGATTATTTTTCTTACGTTATTGAACTTCTTTGACAGAATAGAGACATTTAGTACCTGAAGACCTGTTTATTAGGCAGTAGTTACATTCAAAGGTATACATAATATGTTATATTAAGTTAACTGGATATAATTAATTTTTGACGTCGCACCGTTTAAATACACTGGGTGAGATAATTAATTTCGAACTATCTCTCACGAGCTGATTATTTTACTGGGACGTAATAATTTTTGTACATCATATATGTATACATACATACATACATAGAGAGAGACAGAGAGAACATGCGTGGCCATTCAATTCAAGCATTGTCAATTTTATTTAGTAAAAAGATAAAACTACTGATAATTACACACATTTCATTAAAGGACTATGATTCTCGTCACATCCATATTTTGTGCTATACTACTAATGTTATATATGACACATTAGTTACATTAGCAAAGATAATGATATGGTTTCGGATAGATAACAGTTAAATTAAAACCGAATATTAATATAAATTAACAAAATAGTAAAAACACACAAAGTGACATCTATAAAGCCCATATATCTAATCATATTGCGCAAAAAGACTTATTTCTGATTTAATCATAAATATATTAGAATTTAATTGAAAAATATCCAATTTGCCGATGCTATACGATAGAATTATTTCTAGGAAAGGGGGGTTCGGAATCTACCCGATGCATTTCCCTCAAACCATTGAAGGCACGGAGGCGTGGCGTGACCCATTTACACACTGAAACATATATAATGATTTTGTATGTTTTTCCTTGTATATTATGGATTATATGTGAAAATAATTATGATTTGTTTCTATACATATTACTATTAACACAAAATTTCAATAAAAACCATTTTTTACTGTAAAAATTGTATTTTTAAATTTATTTTTTATTAGTGTTAGTTATGCTGGCTCTCACTGATTGGTCCGGCTTCAGTGAACCACCTTTCATATTGGTTGCTTTTCATGAAGAGTATATACGACCTGTCCGTGTGTGAGGTTCTAGACTCCGGGGGATTTAGTGCAGGCGTAGGTCTGCTGCAAACCGGTGCGCGTCCCTAGCTTGTCCGCTATAAAATTCAGCGAGTTCACTTGTTTTAATTAAGTCAATTCTGCTTTAATTTTTAAATTCCAAAGCCTTTAATTTATAAACTAATTGTGAGTATTGTATTTGTGGGTGTTATAAATTAGTCAGTGTTTTCCATTTAGAAAAATGTTTCTAAATAGTATAAATCACAGATTATACAATTGTTATGTGTATGGCTCTTCATGCCGCATGTATAACTGCACTATTGATCACGTGCGTAAGTAAAACAATAAATATACTAATCTACTAATCTACTCGTACAAGTGAATATGATACTTTAAACATACTTTTAGTTTAGTCTTAGTGTCCCATTAGACTTACGTTGCTAATTAAATGTCTATATAACTGATAAAAGTAATAATTAGTAGCAAAATAATTTTCTAGAAATGAAAAAGTATGTTTAGTATTGATACTGTTTATTTTATTTCAATTTTAATTTTATTTCATGTGCTTGACCTGTCTTATTATTGATAGTAAACGATTTCTACACGAGAAAATAATAATTATTCCATTCATTTCTCCGCTTTCGAAGACAAACAAGGTAAAAAAAGTTCAGATCCATCGGTAAATTTTTATACTGATAATAATAGATAAAGTAAATTATTATTATTATTATTATCATATCGTATAAAAATCACTTACCCAATGTATTTTATTAATTATATATGTTCTTAAAATAGTTAATACGCTCAAATCCTTATTGAGCATAATTTAGGTTTCTTGATATAATTATAATTATATATATTTTTTTAAATAAAACCATTTGACATAGACGCCATCGTATTTGTGGGTTCGGTCCCGACCCTTAAGCCTTTTAATGTAACCATTTCTAGTCAGGCAAGAAAAAATAAATTTAAAATAAAATATATACTACAGATGGATCAAAATAGTGAAATAAAATAAGTATGAAATAATAAAGTAAGCACAGGGTAACATGCCGTTCTCCCCTTTAGCCTTTTTTTCGTAACAGCGGAACTCAATTTAAAATATATTATATAATTATTTCTCCCTGTGGGGTCCGAGTTTACCTCTATTACGTTTACAATTACAGTTTCACTGCATTTATTACATGACATATAAGAAACCTTTGTCTTTATTTTTAAATATATGGTATATTCTACGAACAATCGTTCGGCAAAGTATATGGTATATTTTCTTTAAAACTTCATACTATATCTTTTATTATATTAATTAACTTATGTAGAAAATAAAATAATATACCGATATCAATTAATGATAAGTAAACTATTTTCTAAAAGATAGTTTAGTAATATATATACAAATCACCGAAACGTTATGCAATATATATATGTAATATATAAAATGTTGCAATTGTACAAAGTCTTATTAAATAAAACTATTGAAACCAGATGAATAGCGTACAATGCTGTTTTCATAATATACTCGTATAACACAAATAAGTCATTAATTTTTCTTAGTTTTAATTTAGCCCCTTGCCCATACTAAACGCAGTGCAACCTGGCATGTTATTATCGGGCAAGTTAAATATTAGTTAAACAATATATAAATAAATTACTGTCTCCGATTTGTTCCTATGGTACATAGTTCCATCTGTGTAATCACATTAGTATGATCAAAATGAATTAAATCGAGATATCTCGAGAGTTACCAACAATAAATCAAATCAATTTTTTTTTGTCATACTATGTATGTGATAGTAACATAGCAAATGAATTATTTTTAAAATTTTATTTATGTATATGCTTATAAACCTAGTGGTAATTATAGTGAAAAGCGCCATCTAGAGTGCATAAGCAAAATGTGTTAGTAAAATACAGATGTCACTGCCTACTAATTGCCAAATACTTGCTAACTAAATAACTCAGTTATTCCTTAATTTTAAAAATTTAAATCATACGCCACTGTAACTATAGTATGCAACAAGTCTTTACACTAAAACTTAATAGAAAGTACTTCCGCATTCGAAATTGTTTTTTTTATAAGCATCATTATCATAATTCCAATACGTATACGAATTTAATCACTCACTCTCCTAATAGAAAAAAGTGTCTGTTATTGATATTTCTTATTGATTCCTCTTATGACAATATTATATAAGGATTGTTTTATTTATATAACGATAAATTCATGTATGTTGTCACTAAAAGCGGTAATTTGTTTGAACATTGCTAAAACAAAATAAAGGATTAGATTTTAATATCGACAGCGACTGCTTCAGGAAATCGTAATTTTCACTAACATTTAGCTTAAGCAATTCTATGGTTTTTTTTGTGGCGCCAAAGCACAGTCTAAATTATAAATAATGAATAATGAACCTGTAATTACAACTAATTGAAGTATTTAAATTTCTTGGGTATCTAAGACATCGTGGGATCACAGTATGACAGCGTCTGACCGTGTTCTATTCCCACTCGGTGGAATGATCATAATTTTATTTTATTGTATTGACCGGCATTTTAAGTGTTTTAAAGTGTTATTCACACACTAAGAAAATTCGGATTCAGAGCATGCATGGCTTAGTCAGAGTGCTTGGACGGTTTCCAAGAAGCGCGGGTTCGAATCCCGCTGCGTTCAAATTTTTATACGTTTTCTAAAAATGATTTTCTTACTGTTTTTTACCTTTATTTGTATATTTATTGTACATAGAGAGATCCTGACATATATTAAACCATATTATGTCTTGTGATATGAAAAATAAATTGTTTCAGCACATTCACCTCCAGGGAGTTATGGCTATAACGAGTATAACTCTACCGACGAATATGTAATTTTCAGTAGTGCAAGGCAAACGCCAGTATCCGAACATGTGCCTACGCCTCTTTTTTTCAGAAGTAACGAGGATCCATCACTTCAGTGTCTACCAGCTCCGAGTCCTTGTAAAACAGAAGAAAGCAACTATTGTATAGATTTTTGGCTTTGCAAAAATTATAAAAAAAATAAAATAAACGAGGACGAATTTGAAGAACAGATCGATCTTTGTTCCAATTTTACAGCACTGAAAGTGTTGAATGACAATGTCTCAACTTCAGATAGCTGTTTCAGTAAAATTGATGATTTTGAAAAATCTAACAGTAACGGTGGTCGACAAAATAAAAGTGGCAATGGTAAAAAAGTCGAAAAATTGCCAGTAACGCCACATATAAACAGCACACGACGTATAAAACAAGAAACATCTGCAAAAAAGAATGAGCGAGCCATATTATCTAAACAAAAAAAGATATCGTCGGATGAATTTAAGCACTTGTACGGGGGCTTATACTCAGAAAACGATCAGTCGCCCAGCCAGCCAGATTGCAATAACGGGTTGGAGGAACCTCACCAGCTAAATAGTCCTCGATCGGAAAGTCCTTCCATTTTCAAAAAAGTATCAAAATCTTATTATAAGCGTAAATATTTAGCTAAAGGCCCTCGAGCGTCCACATCTGCCAATAATTCTAAGCCAGATTTTGATCAATTCAAAGACGATTTTGGAAATAATTCGGACCACTCGATAGAATCTTCGAATGGAGAGCACGCCCAAAATCATCAGTGTAAAACACTTTATAACGGGTGTGATTTTGTATTACATTAAGCAAATCAAAATAAAGTAAAATCCTTTTATTTTTCAAGTTATTAAGCCTATATTTGCTATATATTTAAATATTTATTTTGCTTACCTACAATTATGACCACCGTAACTGAGAATGAACGAAAAATAATAATAGAATTCTGTCACTTGCTTGAAAAATCAAAACAGTTGTTTAATGGATTGAGGTGAATATAACTATAACATAAAAAAATTATTAGCTTCTAAACGTTTAAGTCTTCTTCGGTTTTTTTAATTGATAATTATAATTTTGCAGAGAGCTTCCGTCTTATGGTCATAAACAATGGCAAGCGCATTTTGGACGAACCTTTGATATCTATTCAAAGTTATGGAAGTTCCAGCAACAGCATCGTTCTACACTTGACACTCGATATGGATTGAAACGATGGCAAATTGGCGAAATAGCATCCAAAATAGGACAGCTGTATTATCATTTTTAGTAAGTCTTTTAGTTTTGCAAAGTTTTAAATTAAATCACCTGTTTATTCTCAGGATGTCCCAATTATTTATTTTTAATCAAGTTATTATTGAATTCAAGAATTCTGGCTTATTTTAAATATCTACATCGTTTTAATATAGAAATTGTTTACCTTGTAAAGAAAGGTATACAGAATACGATTATTTATTACAAAATACACGAATAATACGGGTGGTAGTCGTAGTGGGGGTGGTAGTGGTGGTGGGGGTAGTGTTGGTGGTGATAGTAGTGGTGATGGTAGTAGTGGTGTTAGTTATAGATGTAGTGGGAGTGATAGTGGTGGTGGTAATTGTGATAGTAGTAGTTGTGGCGGCGGTAGTGATAGTGGAAATAATAGTGGTGGTTGTGGTGGTGGTGATAGTGACATTGGAAATAGTGGTGGTGGTGGTGATGATAGATGTGCTGGTTGTAAAGGTAGCAGTAGTTGTAGTAATGAGTGTTAGTGGTGGTGGTGATGATAGAAGTGCTTTTTTTTTGTAAAGCTAGCGGTAGTTGTAGTAATGAGTGTTAGTGGTGGTGGTGATAGGAATGGATGTAATTGTGGTGGTGGAGCTATTGCTCATGCTGGTAGTGGTGGTGGTAGAGGTTGTGGTGACGTTGGTAAACAATAAGTTTTATAAATTCAATAAACTAAAACTCTTAAAATTTTATAATCAGCCGTTGTGTGATTTGATAGAAACCAATTATATTTGTAATAATGCTGGAAAAAATGTTTTCTATCAAAGGTATTAAAGCATATGTTTAAAATTAAAAATTGCTTACAGCTTGCGAACAAGTGATACGACATACTTGGTGGAAGCGTTTTCATTTTACTCGGCCATTCGTGGAAGACGATATTATACTTTAGCGAGTAAGGAAGCAAAATGTGAACTTATGGTTAAAAAACTACGGTACTATGCAAGATTTATAGTCGTTGCTATACTTTTGCAACAACCAATAACGATTGATGAGCTACTCTCGGAGTTGGATCAGCAAATTATTGCTTATGGGAATGCATACGATCCCAATGATCAAATTGAATGGATTAACGTATTGGAAGAAGTACGGGCATTTCTAATTGCAGAACCAGGTATTACCATTGTTGATCCGGACAATAAAAACAGAGTCGTTACCGTAAGGTAGGTTAGACATTACTAGTACTTCACATATAATTCATGTATTTGATTGAAATTGTCTTTACTATTCCATGTGACAAATGTAAAATATTATTCCATGTAATAAATGCAATAATTGAAAGAGACATAAATATTAAAACTTATATGCGTACTCCAATGCATTTTGCCTTTTTAGCGGAAGACTAAATCAATCTTCGATACCATCTATAGAGAGAAATGCACAAATGGGACTTGTGTTACATGACGCATTAATAATAGGAAGTGGTACACAACTAGTAAAATTCTCAGAATTGACTATAGATATGTTTCGAATGGTACAAAATCTTGAGTGGGAAATTGATGTTAAAATTAGAGATCCATCAGGAGACTCTCCGCAAAATAGATCAGGCCTAGGCGAATCGTCTAAGAATGCCACAAGCCGACCAGGTAATAAACTTTTACAACATTTTGATACTCTATTACAATTAAAATATTTTGTATGCTAAATGTCTCAATTTTTTTTATATTGTGTCCTTCAAAGATTATTTTCAATATATTTGCAGCTATTGCGAAAGTGTATAACACATATTTTATTTTTAAAATTTATTAGCGTACTTGGCAAATTGGCGTTTGCTTAATAACAAATTTCAGGTTCAGATATGAGCAAAAATTACATAACTGTTATAGTTATATATTTTTAGGAGGTGTAGAAAGTGATTCCAGGAGTTTAAATCCTCACAAATACCTGCTATTTAAGCCGTCTGCCCGTCAAGTATTAATATACTTGGCCAGTAGTTGCAACGATTTACCTCCTAATTGTGCTCTTCTTATTTATATCTCTGCTGACGGTCACCATCCTCAGCAAAACACTCATCCCGAGGACTGTAAGTAACATAACTAGATGCGTAGGATATTTTGCGATTATCTATTAATTTAATTCGTATTAATTTTACGTAACAATGATAAATTTAATTACAGACAGTTATGATATAGGAGGCCTTATTACTACATCAAAATCTGATATTTATAGAGAGTATAACAGGGAAACTAAATCCAATATTAATAAATACAAAGATAAGCATATTTTATATCCAGGGGATTTACACCCTTTCACAAGGCGACCTCTGTTTATTATCGTGGATTCAGATAATTCTTATGCTTTTCAACATATACCAAAAATATTTGGACAACCTCTGGTTGTTTTGATGTCACCATTATCTCTGCCCGTATCCTTAAACGGTATGTAGTAAATGCTTCTATCTAATATTTAGGCATACCTTTTGAAAACAGTAAAACTAACGTTACACACATTCATTGATATTGCAGAATCAATAATTTACAATCTCAATTGTATAATCAATATAATGTATTTTCTTAGTTTTTTATTTACGTAAAGTATACATTTTCAGTTAACTTAAGATACAAGATCCGCTTTCTAAATTTCCAACAGAAATTTTAATTTTTAAAAATTTCCAACAGATCGAAGGAACCAAGGAAATCTCTTTACGCTTTTTTTGCATAATCCTATTGCCGGACTATGCAATGCGTGTGACCTGTTTACAGTAAGTATATCGATTTGGGAGAGCTGTGTACATCTTCGTGATCGCTTCATGGCTGAAGCCACGAGATTATTGATGAGAATACGGCTGGGTAAGTTATAATAAATAACGTCAAGTCTTAGCTAAAAATGGTGAGTACAGAAGAGTTAATTTTCTTTACATCTTGTGGTGACCAATATTCCCATAATCAGATATACTACACAATTATTCTCCAATGATAACTTTTTAAACAATAATAAAAAATTGTGTTTCAGATCCTATGTACTACCCTTTTCTAGGAGACGAATTCTTAAGGCTCATGATTTTAAGATATGTTTTTTGCGAAAGTGTTTTGAGAATGCACCGAAGCTTTCGCGCTAGAACTAATCTTCCTCGAGCCTACCCTCCGCTACCAGACGACTTATTTGAGCATAGAGACCTCGTAGCTATAGTTCTACAAATGGCTGATTATATTGGTGTAAGTTTTAGGGTTATGATAAAAAAAATATATATATTTCAATATTTTATTTAAGTATATGCTTATAAGTGAAAAGTATTAAGTCTTTTTAAGGTACAATTCATATATTTGCAATGAAAAACTGTATTAGCATTACACTATAAAATTGCAGATCCGAAGCCATTTCCATGACGCTTCTGCACCCGGACCTCCACCAAGGGATTAATCGTCAGATTGGACATACAGTTAGTGTAAAATAGTAGATAAACATTAATTTCGTTGTCTTAAATTGTTTTAGTACATGTGGTCATTAAATGTAACTTTGCAATTAAAAATTATTTGCAAATTAAGAAAGATACACTCGTACTTATTGATTTACTATGGATACTCAAAGATATTGCTTAAATGTGAAATATTATGTGTAGCGTTAAGCATTTTAGAATAAGTACAATAATATTTGGTCAAGATTATATTCAACTTTAAATAATTCACCTTAATTAACGTGTACTCTAAATCCCAATGTCTTCAGCAATTTATTAGAGTAGGTTTTAGGGCTATTTCAAACATAATTAATGCCAATTCATTATAAATAAGAAGTATCATTTGCATTATCAAAGCTTAGTAGAATAATAGTTCGCATGCATTTCTATGACATAAAGAAAGACAAAAAAAAAACAAAAAAAAAAACAAAAAAAAAAAAAAACAAAACAAAAAAAACAAAATATTGATATTTAAATAATAAATGTTCTAATTAAGTTATATAATGCTCTTAAATGGTATAATAAAATACCTGTAGTAAATCAAAATGTTAAATATATAAATGTATAAGTGTGCCATTGACATTTCTCCTTCGCGGTGTGTGTTCCTCTAAGAAATCATTTATTCTATATAATTAGTATTTTTCATTTCCTTGTTTCCTTTTTCATTTTCCTAATTATTTTTTTTTTTTTTTTTTTTTTTTTTTTTTTTTTTTTTTTTTTTTTTTTTTTTTTTTTTTTTTTTTTTTTTTTTTTTTTTTTTTTTTTTTTTTTTTTTTTTAATCCTATTATATATATATTAAAAAATACATATATATATATATATATATGTATTTAAATTGATCTACATTCTTTTTTTTTTAGAAACCAAATTTCACACAGAATAAGTATAATAAGACAATTAAAAATATTTTCGAAATCCTAGAAAACAGCTTTTACTATGAAACTCATATATTCTATGTACCAATATTTATTTAAGTAATCAAAATAATTATAATTAAGAATATATACCTACTCATTTTGTGATATTTTACTTGAAGGAATTTGTTAATATTAGCTTGTTTCATAAAACTAAATAAGGAGTGCTTATCAAAATACCTACTCATTTTTAATAATTGGTTAATTGAAGTTTCTAAAGCTAATTATAATTATATACCTTTAATAATATAACCGTTAAAAATTCCCAAATATATATTATATATATATATATATATATAAGAAGTATTAATAATTACAAATCTTATATATTTATGCGCTATAAGATATAGGATTATTAGCTATGAATACATTTCTGCTTTCAATTGTTATATTAAGATAATTATCTATGTTTAAAATAAGAACAACATTTATCTTCGTTATTAGTCGGACCGGTTGTTCTTCCGGAGAGTCTCTACTTAAATTCCTTAACTAAAAATAATGCTTAATCAAATTTATATATTTAATTGTTAATATAATCTTCGAATTAATTAACATAATATTATTAAAGGCTTCATTCAGGGAGTCATATTAAATGTGTTCACGTCTTATAACAAAAATTCATGCTTAAAAGATTTATTTACTTTTGCCAGTAGAGTTTCAATATAAGCTTACAAAATTTAATAACCTAAACTGGAAGCAGTAATTCACGATATATTCCTTTTTTTTTATATAAATGTATATCACTGTAACATCTTATATTATTTACCATTTTTTTTATGAGAATATGTTCTCCTTTTATAATTATTTATTTTGAAATTGCTCATAGAAATTAAACTTGTGTTTTGGTATTAAAAAAAACATATATTAAAAGTAATACATTCCTTTAAATAATTTCAATTATGTCATAACTAGTATTTATTTGAAGAACCTCAATATAATTAATTTGTATAGTATTGAAACTTTGAAATTATTACTTTGATATTTTACATAAATATAAATCATGAGAGTGGAGGTCATATATATATTTTTAGGTAGATCTAATTATAACCACCACGATATTAATACATGATAAAAGTTGGTAAAATATACAAATCACTGCCATTATTTTAATGAGAAATTGAATGTGCAAGTTACAGACGTTTATTGTAAGTAATTTCATTTAATGTGAGATAAAAATATATATTAAACCTTAAATATTAATTACAATTTTAATTATTATTTTAAGCTGTACCGTTTCCGTCCAAGTATTTCTTTAATAATTCAAACTACAAACAATTCAAAAGTACAGATTTTGTTAAGTATCAAGTTTCTAAATGAACAAAAATTAAAATTAAATTGGTTGGAGCCTATGAAACTATTGACGAACCTTATACTTGTTATGTTTGACAATTTCTATTTGCTTATAAAGTACCTATAATTTATAATTCGTATTTTTGATGTATTAAGTATAGTACGTCTTACAGTAAACCTCTGGACTTCATAAAAAAAAGAAAATTGTGTTGAATAATTATCATGGTCGTGGTTGGCTTATAAAATTACAATAATGATTGTAATCGGCTTATCTTGTTAAATTAGAATACCTAATATACACAAAATAAGACCGTAAAATAAATAAAAACAAATTATCAATGATTGTGCTCACTAAATCTATTTCAAATTAAGATTGATTATCAATGATTAGAGAGAAGAAAATTGATTATCAATGATTGTGCTCGATAAAACCTGTTTCTAATGACACTTATACAGTTCAGTGATATACCTACCTATGTAATTGACTAAATACACCTTGTGAATTTTATTAAAAAAAATCTAATATTTCAATAGTTCAATGGTTTTTCTCATCTATTTTGCTTAATTAATAGAATATTGTTTTATTTACTGTGCAAAACTGTTAAGAAATAATAAACGTTTGATTAAAACATTTAAGTCTTTGACATAGCGTGTATGACCTAGTGTACCTACTTAAAAGAGTTGTGGTAAGTTTCTATCACGTCACTGTACGAAAAAGAAATTTTCTCACTTTAATTTAATTTATTTAATATGAACTTATTTTTCAGATTACATACGCATTAATACAAAGCTAGTGTCCGACCGAACCAAAGTTTTCAGTTGAAACCGAAACTGCACCTTCGGCTCTGAACTCAGTTCCGGCCGAAACTGAAACCGAAATTTGTCAAATGGTATAATTTTTTTAACATATATTGTAATCTAGTATATTTTTTCACATTGCAAAGTTATTAAAATAATGATTTATTAATTTTAGTAACAATTCGCAATGAATAAGTAATTGAACATAATGTTTTTGTAGATAGATATATAGATATACTTTATTGCATACAAAGCCAATACAAGGAACAAGTACACAAGATTTTATGAGTATTACAGAGTGTGCAAAGGCGGTCTTATTGTTGATAGTAATCTATTCATACGTACAATATATTTGTATTGTTAGTTGATTTGTTATATTTGTATATATAAATATTGTACTATAATACTGAGTATTTACAGGATTAAGGAATTAGAGAGATTAAAGAAGTTTACAGGCCTTCACCAGCTCGGACATACACAGACTCATTGAAGACGAATATGGGTAGTGTGTATAAGGTTAGTAGTTTACAATATTCTTAACAGTTTACGATTTACTCATACTAAGCTTAGCCATCTTAGACGCCTAAGAGTGCTAAGTTTCGGCATGGCCGAAAGGTTCGGCCAATTTTTGGCCGCAACCGAATCAGTGGCCGAAACTATATCTTTAGGCTGAACCTGGCCGAAACCGACACCAACCTTCGGTCGGTCGGTAATTTAAACCATTATAATTGCAAAATAATAAGGGGAAGCGCAAACATATTACAATTTACATGTTTAGGAAGAAGATTTTTGCTAAATATTGTGTCGCATATAATAATTATTTCCCGTACCAGACGTTATTCAAGATATAGTTAATAAATTTTATTTACGATTTAGCATCTTTAAAAACAAAGGATTTATAGAAGAAAATTAATGTCGACGGAATAAATAAACCTATTACTATATATTTTTCTGCAGCTTACTGTAAAAAACTACCTTGAATTTTCGTTGATGACGTGAAATGGTTACCAAAATAAGTTCATGCTCAATTTTATATTTAGCACGCTTGCTCGGACTACGACGAGGCGACCAGTTGAACGGGGATTTTGTACCGATTACAAACAGTTTTTTATTAAGAATATATGCTCAGTGTGATTGTAAATACAAACAATAAATGTAAGAAATGGTGAGACAAGGATGTGTTTCATATTGTCTGAACGCGTCAAGGTAAACCCACATAACTAGTCAAAAATTATCTAGGCCAGTGATCATAATATACAACTTATTCACACCTATTTTCACCCTAACCCACGCAAACTCAGCGTGTTTTCAGTAGCAGATGCTCAGCTTGAAACGAAATGTTGTGTTTTTAGTTTAACGGTGTTTTTTGCGGGGTATTGGTGAACGTAGGGTAAAATTAATAACGAAAGTTGATATGACAGTTATCTGATCTGACATCCCCAAAGTATTTATAAGTAGTATATTATTATTTTTTATAACTAAACATATGGAATCTGAATTGTCACCAGATAATAAAAAAAGTAATCGACCGGTGCCGTTAAAAACATATCAATGGGAAGATTTGAAAAGAGATCGTGAGGCCGGCGGTTATCCTTGGACTCATCTTTTAAAAGCACCCTTAGAAGGTGAAGTAACTGCAGAGGATATAATTAGAGAAACAACACCAAGAAGAAGCATGTCACGAGACATGTCAAAATCTCGGACCCATTCACCTATTGATTATAGTGTGCAAAAAATTCTTCATTTAAACTCATCTCCTGGCAGCAGTCGAAAACATAGTGAAGAAGGAAGAGATGAAGGAATACATATACCAAATTTTTCTAAAGAAATATCCTTAGATTCTGATGAAGATATAACCAAAGCATCAAATACCGAAATATCACAGACTGAAATACACAATAGTGGCTACTTATCAACTCCAGTAGAAAAATCTAAAAGTGTTTCACCAAAGGGAATTTTAAAACGACGCTTACCTGATCAACAATATGTAGGGGTCACCGAAATAAGAGAAAAAACTAAATGTTGTCATCCACTTGTTAATAAAATAAAACATTTAGCAGATAAAACAATGCAAAAACTAGAAAGAAGTGATAATGAAAAATCACCAGTGACTAAGAGGAAAAAAAATGAGGAAATTCAAGAAATAAGGCAGTTGAAAAATTCACCTGGAGCTGTTCGAAGACAAAAGTTTAGTGCTATAAAATTAGGAGACTCTGATGAAATGAGTAAAACTATAACTATGGATACACCGCCGTCTAGAAATAAAAAAGAGCATATTTATGAAGATATTGAAGAAACGCCAGATATACATAAATCTCAGGAAATTCCAGAGAACGCGAAAGTACAAAAAAATATTGATAACAAAGAAATTGATAGCGTAATCGAAAGAAAATCAATTGCTTCTCAAGATCCAAGTTTAGTAGTAGATGATAATACATCTTTAAAACTTGATGAACATGTAATGGAAAAATTACATAAAAATAATGCCAACAAAGAGGCTACAATGCTAGACGAAGAAATGGATTCCGAAGAAGCAAATGTGGAAGAAATATTTCAAAACCAAAAAGATGATATAAGGCATAATAGTGATTCACCAAACATAACCATTACAGAGATAACAGATGACGACAATAGTATTGACCATTCAACTACCATACCTATAGAAACATCACCAACCCCTAGTCCTCACAATATAGAAAGAAAAAAATCTGATGTTATATCCATCAACAAAGATTGGTCTGGACCCAACAGGTAAAATTACCTGCAATTTTTTTTTATACATTCTTATTTTGTATAACTGTAACTCGACTACGTAACAGTGACATAACCGTCGCGTTTCAACTGCAAAGCGAACTCTTGCTTATGTACAATTGATAAATATAGATCTGTCCGGAACGTCTTCCTGCACATCGGGTAAGCTCTTTAAAATTGTCATCAGTGTTCAACGCTCGCAGTTGCTTTCACGCTAGGGAATTAGTTCATTTGCTAACGGTTTACAAAAATGTAGTTTTAGTAAATTAATACTATTTTACAATGTTTTTGCAACTCTTAATAATTCATTTAAAATAATTATGCCTCGGATATAAGCATTTTTTGAACGGGTGATAGTTATGAGTAAATTGCGTCGATGGACTTCCGAAGGCGGGACCCCTTTAGAGAAACCTGTAAGACCAACAAGAGAAGGCAGTGTTCAGTTGTATACACCGGAAGTACGTTGTGCATGTCAATTTTTTCAGTGTGATTCATTATTACCGGAAAGAACTAATCCTGTCGGAACAAGACCGACGTCACGTGCTAGCCATATTATTTCGAATGTGAGGTAAAGTATACAAGATCATAAGTGTGTATTTGTTGATATTTTATGAGTATAGTTATGACGTGCAAAATTATTTTCAAATCACTTAATCGTATTCTGCCCGGCGATTGCTGCGGCTAAAACGAGCGCCACCCGTTGGCCTAATTATGACTTCAGAAACATGTGTGGGTGAACTTATATAAATATATAATATCTCTTTTTTACTTTTATCATATCAAAAAAATGCGATTTTATATTCATTTCTGCAATGATTAACATTGTTATGGCCTTGCGAAGTGATAAATTATCAAAATGTGAACGCGATCGTTTTTATATATAATTTCAATATTTTTCTACTTATTACAGTTTATTTGTTGTCTATTTCAGTGATCATGAATATGAAATAATAGATAAGCCACCCCCAAATATAATATATACGGCGCCAAGTATTGATGAAAAGTCAACTATGGTTAAGACTGAAGATGAATTGTCAAGTACAACTTCTTTAGAGCGCAAATATTTACAAAATACTTCAGATGAAGATGAACAAATCAATGAAAAAGAACATATTGATACTAAAGGGAGTGAAGAGCTTATAAGTGCTGAAGTATTGCAAAAGGATATTGAGGAGCGCTTTTTTGTTAACACTCCTTCTACGGCTTCGAGAACAGAATGTGAAGTTAGTACAAGTCAAGTTGATTCATCAGCTTTAGAAAACTTGCCTTTGAAACGGAGTAGTCGATTTAAAAATCCAGAAAGCAGTGACAGCAAAATACAACAACGTATTAAAGAAGGAACGGGCAAATTAAAATTACAAGCTGACAAACTCAAAACTAAATTACACAATTTGAGAAATAAGCAGTTTAGTTTACCCGAGCGTCCAAAAATTAACTTTCCTGAACGTCCCAAATTTAGAATACCAGAACGAGCAAAAATATCATTTCCTGAACGTCCTAAATTTACATTACCTGATAGACGAAAGTTTAGTTTACCAGAAAGGCCTAAATTTAAATCGATCAATTTGTCTGCAAAATTATCTATGAAGGACCGTAAAAAATTTAGTTTTCCAGAGCGACCGAAATTTAATGTTCCAGATTTACCAAAGTTCAAAATGCCTGAGAGACCTAAAATATTTTTTCCCAGCATTGGTAGAAAGAAAGAAAGCAAAATGGAAAGTAACAAGTCGGAGTCAACATCGGATTTACAAAATGTAGCTAGTGTAGATTTTGAAGCTGAAACCTATCCAAGACTATTCAGTCGTAAAAAGAAGACCCAAATTAAAAAAACATCATCTTCACCTATCTTAAACAGAGAAGAAACACCACCTCCAACTTTCACGTTTACCAGAGTAAGAGATAAAATGCATGGTGAGCCGTCTACGTATATACCTGACAGTCCTGAAGAACCTCGAGAATATGGAACTATTGATAGAGAAGCCAATTACAACAATGATATAGGTGTGAGGCAAGAATTTAGTACTACATACGATTTTGATAAGTTGGATCAAGAATATGATGATAATGAAGATGAAATTGAACCTAAACACAAAGAAATATCATCTACAATAACTCCTTCTAAACAAGAATTCACCCATATAAACGAAATTAACAACGACGAATTTTTTGTGCGACCGAGAGGAATTTCTCACGAAAATATTCAAGTACGAGAATATTTAAGTGACGAAATACGACAAGCATTTAATATTCCAAAAAATATTCTCGCTGATATGGGAAGCGATACGAGAATAAACAGTGAAAATATTTATGCTAACGATGAGGATGAAGATCCAGATTTAGTTATCGAAGACAGACAAGACATGATCTGTTCAACCGAAGATATAAACGAAAGAGATGACGGGTATTACACATTTCCTCCTGTAAGGCCCTCAAGAGCTAAACGAAAGAAGAAAGATTGTGAATCGATTAAATTTATAGACGATAGTATGAACGCAAGTATGCAATTTAGCGAGGTAGACTTATCGGATGAACCTTTAAATGACAAGCATGTTAATGAAGATATTAGCTACAGTGATAATGATTTACATAAATCAGCACATGATATCAGACCGCCTACTGATCTTCATTCAATACATGAATATGCAAATGATGATGTCATAGAATATCCAGACAGTATACCAATTCAATCTCAAACGCTTCCAATGCCTCCTAAGAGAAAGAAAAAACATTTACACAAGAATACCGTCCGACATTCGTCTTTAACTGATGTGGAAAATATTGCTTCTAATGAAACATGGCAAGCTCCTCAAGAGCCAGTTGAAGATGTAAGTATTATACATGTTATAACATATCACACTATTCCTAAAGATAGCAAACAGTAGATTATAAAACGTTACACATTAGCGAGTTTTAGTTCCTTTCATGTAGATATTTTATACGTATATATTAATACATAAAAAGTTATATTTATATTTAGACAAATAATATATGAGCTAAATTATATATATAATAAATATATATATATATTTTTATATAGTTTTGTAAGTCTTATGTTGTATTTGATTAGTTTTATATATTATTACCAAATTAGAAGCCAAAAATATGAGTTCTAATCATAAAATATACATTTTCCGTCTTAATATTTATATAAATACTATATATATATATACATAATATTTGAAATTGAAAAAAATGCGAAATAGTCGTTCTAAAGTAATTTTAGAAATTGGATATTCATATTTACTATGAAGAATAAAAGTTTAAATCATTGCGGTGAATTATCCACACTGATACTGGCATTTGTCCAACTGATACCTATAAACATTTGGACGGAACGCGAATTATATTTTTAGACGACCCAGTTTAATTCAACACTAAATATATGACGAATGCAATAATTATAAGTTATTTTATAATGACATATTTTTAATACACCTTTCACACGGTTATATTTGTAATTTTATATAAAAAATATCTTTGCGTTATATGTACTTGTAAGCTATATATGTTTTTGGATAATTGACTGGAACACTTGGAGGTATCTACGATTTTGGACGTACCTATTCATTCAGGCAGTGTTGTTTCAGTGTTGGTTAAAATGAACGCACTTATTAATCGTTTACTTTATATATTATATTCATGTCTTACAAAGATTATAACTATAGAAAGGTTATGAGAACGTAAATAATCGTTTTATCTCAAATTGTGTCTCATACAAGTTATTATCTTTTTTCGAATTTATGTTAAAATACTATTCATATATGAAATTGAGCAAAGCAAAGTCAAGTAAATTGACTTCTTCTGATCTGTTTTCTTTTAGTAAAATATTAATTTAAATAAAATTGCACAAAGACATTAAATAGTAAAATAATACATACATACAAGAAAAGATAAAATATTATTTTTACAACTTTTTCAGATTATCGTGTATAGAACTCAACATGAATATATAGTACCTGTAGCTGAGATGGCGATAACCGAAAACAGTCCATTACCGCCAAGGCGTACTCGTTCAAGAAGCTCCAGAGCAACATCCTTATGTGACGACGACAGAACGTCTCACGGTGCTGAATCTTTAATTCTTGACGCCCAAATATCACCGACAAATGAGGCAGATCTAGAAATTGAAAGAAGTGTACGTCTTGAAAGTCCAGGGTATGCTACAGTTGATAAAGGGCTATATTTACCAGATAAAACATCCCGACGTTCAAAGAGCACAACACCACCTATTAGGACACGAAAAAGTAACAGCTCCGAAAGAAAATATTACACGGTTACTGGAAGTAAAACATCCATGCCTAATCGCCCACCAAGAAAAAAATCCTCATCAAGCCTTATGACATTAAATAGCTACACGAAAGGTTCTATAAATGGAGATACTACGCAATACGTAGAAATAGATGAGCCTCGTAACGAAGAAGTTCACAAAATATTACAATCTGGTGAGGTTGTTAATAAAATGAAAGATAGACCTTTGCCTCCTCCTCCAAGGCCGCCTAGGGGACCAAAACGAAATAAAGGCTGTGAGGAACAATCGCCACATAAATCTTATTCACATATTGAATCCTCTTCGGAAGGCATATATAGGCAAACTAGTTCACAAGAAGTGGTAGAAATTGAAGTTTCAACACAAACTGACCCACTACCAGATGATATAGACTTTGAATTAGGAATGGATGAAAACTTTGATATATCAATGTCAAGTTCATTGCGAGATATTATTGATGAAGAACCGATGGTAGGTAAGATGTATGAGAAACCTACTGAATTGCGACCAATTTCACGTACAACATCAAAATTTGAAAAGCCATTAAAACAATCAGATCCTAAAGTATCAAGTATTGGAAGATCTTCCCCAACAGTAATATTAGTGGAAAGAAGAGTTTCAAGTCCAACGAGAATAAATGAAAGACAAGAAATTTTAACAGAGGCGTCACTAACTGTTCAACATATTGACATAGAGGATGCTCAAATTCCAGATGTCCCACCACTTCCAAAACCAAAAGCTACACCAAGTACAACAGTTACGAATATAATTGCCCAAGATAATCAGACTGCTCTTGAAAAATCAGTTCAAAATGACGTACAGTTAGACAATTTAGTCACACAACGTTTACAGGTAAAAGACTTAGACGTAGGTCGACTAAACGTTTCTGAGTTACAAGCTACTAAAATCCTTGTGTCTGATATTGAAGGCATGACATTAAACGTTAATGAATTAGATTCTAAATCAGGACATATTTCTGTAAGTGGAATCGAATTCTCTCAAACAGTAATAGATGAAATTGTAAAAAAGTTTGCTGAAATATCTACAAACATTATATCTCCAGGTCCACATGCTCCAGAGGCAAGTGAGCCTGTGAGACTAGTAAGCAGAGAAGAGGAAACTCAAACAGAAACTTCTCAACCTGAAATTAAAACAGAAACAAATGTTGATGCTGAAAACATATTACCTCCACCACCACCACGACCTTCTTCTCGTGATGAAAGTGTTGAAGAAATTTCTCCACCGCAGAGACCCCCTCCTCCAGATCTAACACCTTTACTGTATTCTTATCTCCAAGACATTACGACGACTGCAACTACGCAACCTAGAGCATTTAGAGAAAGGTATTTTAACGAACTTGAAGGACAAAATCCCACACCTCCACCTCCTAGGCGAGTGAAAAGGAAACCTGCTATTTTACACAGCGAATCCAGTTCTGATGACGCAAAATTAAGGCCTTCGCCAAGACATATGCCTCCCATAAAAGCTCATGAACCATCAATTACTGAAGCTGGTGCACAATTTTTTCGAGTTTGCCATACTTCAATAAGTAGGACTTTAAGAAATATTTTTAATTCATTTTTGTCTTATATTAACGGAACAGAAGATAAAAGAGACGTCCAAATGGCAATGGTTATTTTTCTCGTACTGATAGCAGGATTAATCATGTTTGGCCTAAACGATAGCCGAACAATTCATCATCATCATTGGGAATTCTTCAACCCACCAAATGGGAAACCATAAAACTTTCTTGTCTAGCTTTTTATATTACAGGCTTTTATTAAATAGAAATGAATACAAGTACATAAATATACTTGTATATAAGAAACGAACATATACAAAATACTCAGCATTTCTCCTACCACTTTCCAGTAAACATTAATTTATGATGAGTTCTTTTCGATTCTGACATTTGTTAAGTATTTACTAATTATAATATTTAATATTTTGCTTAGTATGTAATATAGCATAAGGTTTAAAGTAATTGTTTATGCTTATATCTAATAAACAATATATATGTGTACGTATGTGTGTAGTTTAAACCTACTCTTAAGTTTACCTCGCGCTTCATTATATTGGATTAAATGTTACAGTTAAACAATATATAATTTTAGGAGAATACAAGGTACCAATACGATCAAAATCAATCTAGTGAACTTGTTATCTAGATGTATAAAAGTTTTTTTTACTTTGTTAATTTAATGTAATTAGGTGTTGTTATATGCATTTTGCAAATTCAATGTATTGTTTAATGTCAAATAAAAATTGTTGTCCTGATGTGAAATAAAAATTGTTGATATTTAATATTTTTTTTTCAAATACTGAATTAAGAAAACATTTAATGAATTCAAGACTTTTCCCTTAAAAGCATAAGTATAATTTCGTAATTTTTAACAATTTTATTTAAATATGTAATAAATAGAAATAAAGAAAGATTTCATTTATTGTGGTAGTCCGTCTTGTAATTACAAACTCTTCTGCTTCAGTAAGCTATTCCCCTCTGCGCTAGTTTCAGACTTTCAGTTATTGCCGTATAGAGCTTATGTTAAAAAATGTAAAAAAATAAAAAGACATAAAATATGTAATATCTAGTTCTTCTTTAAAAATATGTTACAACACTTTTTTTTATATATAACTTTAATTCATAATAAATTAGTAAAACCACCATCTAGTGCAACTGCAAAGAAATTACATTTTAAATTTGTACGCTACACAATAATGTTTGGTTATCATACAAAAACTAAGCTGAAATATATAAACAAATTTATTTCATTTTTGGTTACCTAAATATAAAAAAATATTATCGTATCGACTTTCAACAGCGTTCAAGGAACCCACTTTTCATTTTACGTAGAAAACTAAAAATAATGTGTAATGGCAGCGCCATCTTGTAGTCAAGTGTCAAAAAATCTAGTGAACTGTCAACTACAACCATCTATTATAACATTGTAGAACTAAAGTGTGAAAGTTATTGAGGTCAGAAGCAAGAACTTTTACTTTTGTGTTACTATTAAAAAAAATTAAGAAGTTCATTAGTTTATTATTTCTGATTTTATAATTCTTCTTAATATTTCTTTTATATCCTTTTTATTTGTAATACTTTCTTTTCTGAAAAATGGTTTATCAAACTTAATGACATTGACATTTATTTATATATGTAGTTTTTCTCTTCTTATTACTTTCTTGTACATAATATATGTTTCCTTATTTATAATATATATTTATATAATCCAATTTTATATAATTCCATTAATATTATGTACAATCTATGTCATAATATTTTAGTTTTCATAAATATTATCTAAATTGCTATATATTGACAATAATAATATACAATTTGATTTCTTTGAAAACTATGTATGTTTTATACATCCAAATTTAAACATAATTTTACTTCATTATAAAAATATTTGAAATTTTGCGAAAATAATAAAATCACACAAGATTTTTTAACAATTTTGTTGCACGCCAATATATTTTTTGTCTAAAATCCATGTAAAATATGTAAAATTAAAAAGTAATTTTCTATTTATATTTATTTTTTTATCAATTCGCTTATACTAAAACGACGCTTTAAAATAGCAACACACTTAACTAGTCATAATCATAAATTCATAAATCATAACATAAATAATTCATCTCTTTAATTTTAGTAAATTAAAATGAATAATCTGTATTTAAAGATATACTTAATGATTGATTTTTTTATTTTTTTAACTTACGCTTCATTGTTATAAATATTTTTGGACACCTGCAAACAATATTTTTCCTTACCTACCTACTTAGAATAGCTTATATAAACGTTTACTCATAATAAAAAAATATGCTCAATTTATATTTTAATTTTATCATTAACATTATTAAGACTGTCATTGTGTATCGACATAAGAAAATGAAAATGATTTAATAATTAATATCACACTTACGCAAGTGTGTTGATGCGCCGTCGCAAGAGAGGAGCGCGCGCTCTTGTTACTTAGCTTGTTCGTTGTCGTGCCGTACGGCAGCTGGCTGTATGTAGTGCCGTAGTTATTCGCCAGCTATCATCCCGATTGCCGCGTGCTATCACTACTGTCCCGATTTATCTTAACTAAAACATAATTTTGTTCAAAACGATAACATACAAGCGATGCCGTTAACTTTGTAAAGTATTTTGATTTGATCAATAGTTTGAAAATGTAGAGTTTCGGGTATCTAGTGCGTTTTCTTGTGGTGAACGAAATAAATATCGTTGCTGGTTTCCACAGTTTCTAACTTATATTCTAACAGTTTATTTGCTCCGGAATAAAGTAGCTATGCAACAATGTGGATTTTGTACGATGCTTTCGAGCATGCTAAGGAAAGCCATGTGTATAAGCAGCAGGAGAGGGAGCAGTGAGTCTTACTATCGTGAACTTGGCGACCAAGACACTCTGGTAAGATTTTCTCTTAATTCTTCACGTAATTGGTACTTTTACTGAGCACATTCACGTACATTTTATTGTTTCTTATTCTCATTATAGTTTTATCGGCAGACCTTGCCATATAATACACAAGCCAAGCATTGTGTTTATATGTATATCATTTAATTGAAGTACACATGGTTGTGTTGATCTGTCAAATATGAAGACTTCTTGTTTTGCTAATTATACTATTACTTTTTTAATATTTCTTTAAACTTTTATTAACTTATTGTGTTAATTTTGCTGCTGTTTGACATGGGTGAAAGTTGGTTTCACTTAGTCATTAATGACTTGCTGAATGTTGATCATCAAGATGCATATTTATTTTTTATATTTTTATTATTTAAAAATATGTTCTTTCTATAAACAAACGAAATGTTTACTTTATTTGTTTTTAATGTTATAACTTTTTTTGTAATAAACAACTTTCTAGCAAGTCATATCTAGAATGAATGTTACCATTTTTGTTTCTACTTAAAATTGTTTTATTTAATTTATTCAAAGTTATATTTAAAAGATAATTATAATTCCATAGAAATTTGAAACATGTGAATGCTAATATAACAAAAATATATACATTATTTAATATAATGGATGTGGTTACTAATAGTGTATACAATCATATCTATTTATAATGTTGTATTCAAAGAATTTTAAAATGGTAATATTTTAACCCTCCGTACTTAGATCCTATTGAATGTATCTCAGCAATATGAACTACAGTAATGGAACACAAGTTTAGCTTTTGCCAAAGCGTGTTTCCTTTATGGTATTTTATTATTATACATTTGATACTATTGAAAACAAAATTAATAACAAATTATTAATAATTTATTATTTGTACTGTTATTAATTGTTATATCTATATAAGATGGATGTCATTAAATTTAAAAATAGTTTTTTCATAAAAATTAACCTTATTATTGTTTTATATTTTTTCATTAAAACTACCTTTTTTATATTGTTGTAAAATATGAAAATAAGAAATTAATTAAGATGTTAAATTGTAAAATAAAATATCTAAAATATTTTAGATTTATTTTTTTATGATTCTTATTGTAAATTAATAATTATTTCAAATGCTAACCATCTTTACATTTAATTATTTAACATGTTAGCATTTTTAGTTTTAATTAGCTTAGAATTATTTAATATAATTGATCAAGTTATTCTAAAATTTGCTAAATGTTTTTATAGCTACATTTAATTTTGTATAGAAAAAATTGTATAGAAAGGTTTTTATAAACTGAAAATATGTATATTTTACATAAATGATGAAGGACATACTCAAAAACTCCTATACTTCCATAACAGTCACTGATATGGTGGCAGAAGTACATATAGTAATAAAACGTAATTTTTTTTTAAATAAAATGTCCTTAGCATATATCACATCTATCTATCTATCTAATTTAATAAAACTGGCACAAGGGTGATCACAATGCATTATGCTTGGACATAGATTACCAAATAAATTACCCTTCCAGTACATTGTCGTTGTACGATTATTATACTCGATGAGTGATTGTTTCAATTCATCGTCAATTCTCAAAATAAAATTCAAACATATTGTAGTTACATAGTAAATTCACATAATACTAAAATACATAAAGATTTCTGTTAGTTGTAAATATGTCGAATTTTAGTCGCTACCGCGTTGACACCGCGAATGCGTTTGAAAAGCTTTACAAACTTTAAGCAAAGAGTTACACCGATCAAATTATGAATTTTAGAAAACGTATAAAATTTTGAACGTAGCGGAATTCGAACCCGCGCTTCTTGGAAAGCTTCCAAGCGCTCTGACCGCTAAGCCATGCGTTCTACATCCGGCTGGGTCGAAATTCTTATACGCTTATTACAACTTATTTTTGTTGTAATAGCATCTCTGTAGAGAGATTTTTACAAATTTCTAGTACCCAAAGATTATTCTACGAACAATCGAAAATTGTAATCAGGCAAAACAAGTTACATCGTTCATTTATTTTTCAACAGGAACTGACCTACCTTAAGCTGCTTTTGCGGCCGTTAATATGAAATGACGTTTAATTGTTTTATTTTTATTTGCCTGATATTTTTAGTAATGAAATAAAAATGTTGCTATATACAATAACGGTCAACTGAAATAAAAAACATCGACTAGATCAGTTTAAAGTTTATTTTTTTAGAAAAAAATATAATTTTAGCATAACTATTAAGCGGACCAAACTTATACGACATATCCATAATTTTTTCTTGCATATTTTAAGTCATTTGTTGCATAATCATACAAGTGTTTTCAAGGAAAATAAATGTAGCTTATCCTAAAATGTTTCGGAACTATTTTTATTCTTGAGTAAGGCAAATAGCTCTAACCAGCAAAATTAACAACAATAGTTTAAGGTTAAGGCGCATATAAAAAGAAAGAGGGAAAATGAATTATTCTCCAGGTTTCACTATCTACTGAGTATATCAAATTCAGTTAAATGATAACGTTTAAATTACGCCAAGGGCGTTTCATTTCGAAAATGATCAGTGTATTAAAGGTCGATTTGAGAACTACTAAAACTATTTATCACTAATAAAGCACTATTTTTTTATAATGTATTGATAAAAATATTGAAAAGGCATTAATGGTTGTCAAAATTTATAAACGGTTAAACCTCAAAAATATTCAAAAATGTGCATTTGTAAATAGAATCAAATAAAAACATGATATATATCGAGGCAATAAGTTGAATTTGAGTAGTTTTGTAGTTGAATATTTTGAATGAGTATTTGAATACTCAATATTGATACTGATACTTTAAGCAACTAAGCGTTTTATTTGTATGAAGATTGAATGTAATTCAAGAGACGGGACAGTTAATATAGTGTTTTGAAAATCCGATAAGAGACAAGTTAGTAAAAAAAGAGTGTGGTCAAATGGTATTAGCGACTTTGTGTTGAACACTGCCGATTTTTATGCGAAATGAGAAATTGGATGTCAGAATAAGAGCAAAGTTACTGTGGGGTTCAAGCTCCAAAAAAGTCCTCAGAAAATTATGAAGACGCGGAAAAATCTGCTGATTCCGAATATGTGTATAACTCAAATAGCCGTTCAACCGTCAATATAAATATAGAAGTGTGGTAAGACCACCACTTGGTGTTTAGGGTGTCAAGTAAAACTATAAAATACGATAATTTAGATATTAATTGTACATTGCGTTCAGCTTATGTGAGAAAATTCAATAGATGCAGTGTTGCAAAAAAAATACTGTAATCATAATAATGAATAAATGTGCTAAAACACGTTCAGGCAAATATTAGATACATAGAAATAAGCAATTTTTAAAAAATGATTTTAGTTTATATTTGTGAAGTAATTCAATTATAAAGTAAATATGCAAAATTATAATTGTAAAATAATACACAAATCGTCACATAAAAATTCCAAGCAATTGGTCTGCATCCAAATACACAATGTAACAAGTGAACTAATTAAGAGTGTATTCCCCGACTGAACCTGAATGAATAATTACTTGAATCATTATTGGCTCAATAATTGAGCTATTTTTTTTGAAGTAAATAATGTACATATTGTACACAAAATAACTATATACAATCAAAATTGATGTATTTCAAATCAATCAATGTAGATGAAAAATGCACCAGTAGAATTATTAAATAATATAATAATTGTTGAAGGCCGGTTGGATTGCCAAGGAAGGTTTAAAAGATTAGAAAACATAAGAAAATTGCATTGAAAATAGGAAAAAAGTATTTTATACAATTTGTGCGTACCTGTCAAACGGGATGCGTTCGGAAATTAAATATTAAACATGGAAAATAGCTCAGGCTATGGAATACTAAAAGACTTATCATAAATAAGATTCGGCCGCATGATCTTAACGATATAAAATTTATGCATTCAATAGTTTTGCCGGTCATTTAATGTTTAGATGAATTACTATTTATTATCTTTTTAAGAAAATTTATCAACGCGCTATAAATTTATAAATTTTGACAACAAATAGGTATGTCATTTCAAGAAATTTTCAAGAAATATGCATTGATTAGATAAATGACACTGGATTCCGGGATAGTTATTTTCATAATCAGTTCACACAGTTCAACCGAGGAAGACGTAAATAAGCTCACGGAGATTTTGAATTCAGTACGATTCCTGGACTTCACCTCACAATTTTACATTTAAAATTAGGATCAGTTAACACCATGTTGCGTAACATTAATCAACTGATTGTGGAATGAAGCAAGATTGACTGAAAAGCTAATACCATCGAGGCGACGATCATCAGGGCTAAATACAAAGAAGAGGATGACTTGATCCCGCTTATACCGATGATTCCAGCGGACAGCGCTTTGATTTTAAGCGTATAATTACCATACACTTGCGATAACGAAAAATAAACAGCAAAGCCAATCGTTCGAAATTTGTGGAATCAAGTTTCCCTGTCCTGTGCATCATCATGGCGTGCATGTTACTACGACTCGTCGGTGGACGGCCCGCCTATTTCTTTGGGCTACCGCATTGAAAGCACCCGCATCCTCGATGACTTGCAGGAAGATCACCTTAACCCTCCCGCTGTAGCTCTCCCTCTAGGGTAGGGGGAGTTGTAAATGCGCTGGCCTCCGACGGGGGATTCGCGAACCCGCTCCGCGGCCTCCTTCAATGCGATCACTGATTTATAGGAGACCATCACAGACCAGTTCCTCTCACTTTCCAGCGTGGCCCCCACCAGTAGTATGGCATGGTCGCGCTCGCAACCGCTCACTTGCGAGGAATCCGTGCACTCTAGCAAGCACTTTTGCCTGTACTCCCAAGGCGGATTGCCTGCTAGGAGAGCAGCCGCTTTCTACGACACCTTACGGTATCCCCGAATTGCTCTCAGCGCTATGAGCGGCTGCTCTTTTCACAATTGGGTCCTTTTACGGGCGGTAAGAGCATCCACCACCCATACGGGCGCGGGATTATAAGGATTTTCTTATTTTATAACCTTGTAAGGTGGTAACAATACGGGTCCAATTTTTTTAAATACAAGCAGTAGTCAGTACGTAAAGGTATGGTATTGGCAAATTTGAGTAATGGAAATTTTGAGTACACGTGACGATGTATTATTCAACATTCTTTTATACCGTGCCGAAAAGAAACTTTCATTATCACATAGAGGCCGGCTTTTAGTAGAGTATCTTTAAAATACATTTAGGCAAAAAAAGCAGATTTTTGTAATTTCGCATGATAATTTTTTCACATAAAGAACGTGAAGCTCATTCAAGATTTAATTTAATCAAATCTTTATTTTCGAGCTCAACACATACCAACATCTTATCGTTGGCTAACCGACCAGTGTCACATAGTTCTAAAAGTAGCAACGATTTATTTTTAACAGAAGTAAATTTAGTTTTATAGGCCAAATCTTTACAAATGCGCGTTACGTATATACACTATATATTTCTTGCTAATACTAGTCTCGTTTTACAAACAGAGCCCCCCATTTTATATGTTTGAGTTAATATCGATTTTTTTTTTTCAGAAAATCGACGACAGATCCTCTGTGCTCTCTGACGACTCCGACGATATGGGTAAATATGCATTTCCAATATTTTATTACGAAAAATTTAAAACTACTCCTGAAGCATATTCATGTGGTCGAACTTCTAATTAAATAAAAATAACGTAGATATAATGTTAGCTCACAATATCCTATAGTGAACTATATAGATTAAATATTTTATATCTAGATTATTTTTATTCAATTAGAAGTTCCAAATATACGAGATCTAGCTTTGTTTAATGGCAAATAACTAAAAGATTTAAAATATTTTTTAACAATAATTTTGGCAAAACCACAAACAAATTAATGGCTGCTTTTGCACTGCATAAAAATGAATGATTTATTTAAATATTAGTAATCAAATATACAATGTATGAGAATAAGCTGCATGAAGCGCAGGACCGATCGTCGTGGAGTTCCTTGGAGGAGGCCTGTGTCCAGCAGTGGGCGACTATAGGCTGAGAGAGAGAGACAATAAGCTAAATATTCAGGATATGAAGTGTAGCTGAATTATGTAATGTGCCTTGTTTTGGCGCATCTCGAGGATGCGTCAGCTATTCAAAAAAAAAATATATTTTTTTTATATCAGAATATACATATATTAAAAAAATACAAATAGTATTAATATACTGAAATGATTAATTTATATGTGTTATTTCTAGTCTTTCACTTTTAACATTTTACTTCAAATGGTTCTTTTATTACTATTTTTTTAACTTTTCATACACTTGCCATTTTAAAATTTTTTTTCTTCTAACGAGAAACAAACGGTCATCCGTCGACTCTTCCGAGTTTCTTTTTTGCCATTTAGTAGCGACAGGTAGCACCTGACAAATATATCACTACACATTTTATCTTAATTGACAATTCGAAATTACTTATACTTACCTTTTTAAATAAACTGTATTTTGGTTGTGATAATATCAATGTTCGGCACGTTATCGAGAATACATGCGATATTACCGCAACATTATTTAAATATCAAATATCAATTTTTTTTTTGCGTAAAATAAATCATGGTAATAATGCTCCAAGTAAGCTGAACCCTTAAATGCAAAAGTAAAATGAGAAGTCGTAGAACATGAAATAAAAAAAGAAGTGTAAATAGTGGGCTGGTAATGTGACTGTGAATCGAAGTCAAATGTTGTGATAGTTTTCAAAATTTAATTTTGGTTTTCGAGGCATCCTTGTTGCAAGTAATCTTCCTACTTTTCCGATTGGTGTATCAGGTCTTAACAAATGTAAATTAACCACATAAGTCAGCAAGTATATAGCTATATAAAAAACATATATATTTCGTTATTATTAAAAATATATTATTCTATAAATTGTCAAAAGAAGAAAATTATTAAGGCTCAAATCTCTATCAAGGTTCAAAGACAGTTGAGCCGACTAAGTTAATGTGCTAAATAAAAAGCAAAATCTTAATGTACTGGCTATAATTGCACTAATGCTTGTATGACGTAAATAAAGAAATTAATATTGCGAGTGATCTTTGCGTCTTATAAATTCTTATACTGCTGTGCCTTCTCGAAATAAAGTTGTAAAGTTAAGTCTTAATAATTCAAATCACGATTATTATACAAGATTCATTGAATAAATTGACGTGAAACAAGCTTTTATCAATTCTTAAGCTAAAGAAAATATTTTTTAATCAACTTGAGCGTTTTTGCTTACGGATTTAAGTCAGTTAACATTACGTAAGCTTGGTACTTGGGGTACCATACCTATCATATTGCAAATAAATCTCCAGAAAATATTTAAAATTAATAAATTTTACACTAGTTGAGCACGGAATCTTTAGCCCATTAAAATATTTTGTTTTTAAGTTTAGCAGGCAATCTCAATCGGTGCTCTTGACATTTGTTTTCTTACTTATATATATATATATATATATATATATATTTATACATACTTAGTCTAGTCATAAATACTGTTATAATTAAAAATAAAAATTTGGAATCTGCCACTCACATCACAGATGTGAAATTCTTCTGTCCGAGAAATACGGAGATGACGTGGCTTCTACATAATGTAATTTTTAATACAACTTTATTCACAGTGATGCCATTAGTAGTCAATACATTTACCAATTATAAATGCTATGCACAACAGAAGTGAAATGAAACCACGGTGCTGCCATACCAAGTCAACTGAGAAACTCATTAGTAACCTTTGGTAGTAACAGATAATTATAAAAAGTTAACAAATGTTACAATATCAATATGTTATTTGGCGACTCATAGGGGTATATTATAGACCTCTGATGGTTTCTTTGATCTCAATCCAAAACTATGTTTGATGTTAGAAAATTTTCTTAAATCATAGCTTTTTTTACATAACTTATATTGATTATTATATTGTTATACTATAGGTTGATGGTCTACCTTCTCAAGATTATTACATCTAGGGATGGAGTTCGGCCTTTGTAATCTTTTTTTTACCGAGAAATTTAAAAGGTGCCGCTTTAGCAATTGTATTAACTCCTTAGCCGCCTATTGTAAGTCCCGGATCGTATGAGGTCTATCTGGTATCGTCTTCCCAGACATAAGCAGTGTGGCATTTTCTAGGTTTTATCCAAATTCGTTTCGTCGCTACTTCATTTATTAGTAGTAGTAGTTTAATATAACGTACGTAAAGGAAATATAAATTGACCTGCTCAACAACAGATTATTGCCAAAAAGCAGTTTTCATAGTCTCCAGACGTTTCCACATTCCACAAAAAAATATGGGAAATCGTAAAACAAGAAAGTGATAATATACGCATCTTTGGGAGAGCTGTTTTGGTAAAATTGAATTAAATAGTAAGAAAAATGATTTTTAGTATAATCAGCATAGAGGAATCAAATACATATTATCAAATGTTGTACATTATACGATATGAAATGCGCTATGAATGCATTAATGCGGCCATAATTATTGAAGTTCAAGCTTTAACTGTTTTCTGATTGACAAATTTAATTACCAGGCAGACGTCAATATATAACGTCAGAATAGCTAAACATATTTTTTATGCAATATTATTTAACGTTTATAAAATGAAAACATTCTTTATCTAATATACTATAATTGAAAAAAAAACATGTATAGATTTTCTCTAGTATATACTACAAAAAAAAAAAAACAATCTTTATATGAATAATTTGATACGTTAAATTTTCATGTAATTAAAAACTCAATTCTTTATAATTCATTGTTGTTTAAAGTAGATATCCGATAAACTGATAGCTCGATAATAATTATATTGTTAATGTACAATTGGCTACTGTTCACCAAATTAATTGCTTGATCAAAGATAGTTTACAATTAGGTTGAAGTTACATTTACGATAACACCTTACTGGCATGTTATCAATTGTTTTTATTCTTTGTTATGTGCAACGAATCCTCGTACTGCTACTTGGTATAATATGGAACGTAAATCTACGATCACTTCTTTGATGTAGCTCAGATACATGATGTCAACATAGTCTATTATAAGAATACAATACAGCGAAAATTAAAAATAAGCCAAAAATTGCTTTTATCTAATTTTTATATATTTTCAATTTAGTTAGGATACATATTTATTACAACTAGTGTCCCCACCCTATTAACGCATTAACAACTAGCTACCTTAGCGACTTTTATGTTATTTTATACAGATGTGTGTATGTGAAACATAATATGCTTAGTGTGTATTACATTTAATTCATTAAATGTATTATTTATGTATTGTTACAAAAAAATAACTACTTATACTACTACTTCACTTAATACTAATTATTTATATAAACTATAACTGTGCCAACTGTTACGCTACTAAAGGGTTACAAAGTTTTTGTTTTACTTATTAATACATTCATAGATTATGCAATACTTATGAATGGTTATAGTAGTATGACGATTATTACCTCGTGGTGATAGTCATTATATTAATAGTTCTGAGGCATTAATTTTATTATATGACTATAAGATTCTAGTACCATTATCAGATAACAAAACGATACTGACCTTCCTATACTTTTGGCTCTATTGCAATGTCTAAGAGAAATAATTAAATATTTAATAATGATCAATTATGAATTTTATCCCTAATTATGAAAAGTAGGTAATTACTTAAGTCAATAAAACTGTTATCGTTGACTACATGCGGTAAAATTAATGAGATTAAACATAGTAGGTATCTTATCTTCACTATAGAGAGTTTACTCCATATATATATATATATATATGTATATATTTAATGACTTTTTTACACTGGCTCACGTACAAAAGTTTTTCACTTCGCCACATATATATATGTTTATATATTTATATATATAAACATATATATACACATGTTTATATATTTATATATATAAACATATATATACACATGTTTATATATTTATATATATAAACATATATATACAAACAAAGATAACAAAGGGTACTTATTATTATCTTTTTGCCTGTTAATGTGCATTTAAAACACATCGAGCCACGTTTCAAGTGGAACAGTAAGATTCTAACCATTAATATTAATTATATAATTAATAATTATACGCGGAAATAATTATTTTTTTTGGAACGAAACATGTTAATATTTTTAAGTATCTCATAGAATATTGGAACCCTTATTTTTTTACATGCACCATTGCACCATTTTTCATTATTTATCACCCTTTGGTTGTGATAAATTATGATATTGAAACATTTTGATGTGATCGTTGAAAGGAATTGAATGAGAATCTGACTCAAAACATTTCTAAAATTAGCGGAAAGTGGAAAAAACAAACTTTTAATACCATTACCTATCTACTTATACTGTGTTAATTGTGAGGAATTATTGTACTAAGCCACAGGAACAGACTCAATCTTCCGTGTTCCCTGGTGTCGGGCAACTATAAGGCACGTGTCCAAGTCAAAATTAATGGGTCACCTTCGAAGGTGAGCCGTAGTGCCACGCTGAAGTAACTTGGGCGGGCATATTTAGGCTAGAGCACTACGGAGTTTACTGACCCGTTCTAAAGCGTCATCGCCTAAGAGAAACACCCCAAGACCTATCACACCTATACACCTAACTATTGCCTTTACCGGTATCACGTATCACCTTTTAGCATGTTGACGTTGTTTACTAGTTCAGGACATCCGCTTGTAGGGCCTCTACAGAAAACCATCAGCATGTCAACTCCAGTGTACTACTTTTATTTTAATAAATTTGTTTATTAGGATGGGACTGAGTTAATTTTCATGGTGTATAATTTCAACGTGGGATTAAATAAACTCTTTTAATAAGACGACTTGTCAGACACAAGACACAAAATCACTATGTAGCAGCTAATAATAACATTATGCCTGTCTCACTATTAATAAACATTATAACATACTAAATTGTATATATATATATATTATAAATCAATTTATGATTCAAGTGAAACTGGATATTTACGATACTGACTTTAAATGTGAATATGTTCAGAATGTTCTAGACCTGCCTACGCATAGTTAATAAAATCACAAGCAATTTTTTGCCGTCGTGTACAGTGTTATATATTATGTTCTCCAATATATTTTATTCTATCCAGAGGCCATCGTGCCTCAGTGGGACAGTGTCTGACGGTAATCGTGATTGGTCCATTTCCCAGTTCTGGTAAACAAGTCAAAGCGCGGCGTTGACTTGCTCTACTCAACTAGCAATGTCCCAAATTCGGGCGGAAAAGTAAAAATGAATTGTATTACTATGACTTCCCTGCTTTTGCGAATAATAAGCGTGATTTTATGAATTATGCTAAAATAATAATATTTTAGAACATAGGATCTATAGACATAATATGTTATAGATAAATCATTCTCATTAGACATGACATTACATCTTCAAGATATCATCATTATAATTATCATTTTCGTTTGTTCGACGAGACCTCATCATTCTGATTTCGCTTAACATTTTACCTGTTATTGCTCTTACTTTATTCTCATATTTTCAAAGGGCTTAATTATAAATTTTCTCAAATTTCATAAATTCTATATCATGTATTCTGTATTCTCATAATATTTTCCGTTATGTACTTTTTATAGGTATAAACTACAAGTGTACAAGGCATTTGGACTTTGTCTAGTCTAGTCCGCGAGATAATCTGAGAGTTGCATAAAGGATTTTGGCTGGTAATTGGCACTGCACGGCTTCTTCCACGGTTTCGTTCCAGTATTTTTAATTTTTCACCAGACAGAGCTTTACGTTCTTCCGTATATTTTGCGTATTCCCAACCGTTGCCAATTTGAGTTATCTTTAGCTTAGCTATAATAAGGCCGCCTGGAGACATAATAAATGTTATTATTTAAATATTTTTAGTTATTGAATTAAATTATTAGCGAGTTATAACTTCACCTGGTCTACTTGCAACGTTTTTCTAAGTAATATTTTTTTCGTCAACTGTTCTATATATGCATTAATGCTAATTCCTGAATTCAATAAAACAAAAAATATGCTAATTGATTAAATGAGTTAATTACTATGCCGATTTTTTTTATTTTTGTCGTTCTGTAAATATTAATACTATATAGTAATAAATACCTAAAAATGACTATACTAATAATTAAGTATTAAAAGGCACGAAGACTGTAAAAAAATTGCGTTGCATAGTACCTGACGTTCCTCTAAGAGTCTTATGAAGTATACGAAAGCGGTGGCAATACTGCACTTGGTACGGTGACACATTTCCGGGTACAAAACTGTTCCCCATCCCGTCGTTACCTTTAATATGTCGTAGCTTTATCGTAGAAATGACGATTTCATTAAAATCGTTAAATAATTAATTAAATTACCATTAGATGAGTTGGGAGCGTAAGTAAGCGGAGAAGTAAGTATTTTAAGCTAAAAATACCGCACAAATTCATGATGTATTCATATTAAATATGTTTTAAAGACAAAGATAAGAAAGATTAAGATAATAATAATAATAACAGATAATTAACATTTTTTTCACGATATGGCCAAACGTCGATGACGAAGTAGTTAAAAGTTAAAGTTTGCCGGATCAGCTAGATCAATTAATAAAATATATTATATACCATGATTTTGACATATTTATATGTATACTTTTGTGACATAATATGCGTTGCTCAGAAAACGCGATGTTACGGGTCTATTATGTATCGTAGTTTATATTAATACTCAATATTAACACCGCGTCATCGACGTGCGCAAGCGTCATTTGGCCGGTTGCTTGTCCTATCCTAAGATATTTTTATATCCCGTCAAGTAATACATAAATATTATATTATGCGTTAGCCTTTAGATATTAGGCAATGATTACTAAATGATCTTCAAATACCTTCTTTAAAATATTTACGTTGTCATACTATTAAATTATTTTTGATGAACCTACTTCAAAGATAGTTCACATCCATGTTGATTACCTCTGAAGTAAGAAGGGCAAAGCCCCAACAAATTTATTTGTTGAACCCTTATTAGTATTAGGACATACCTATAACATGAACTGCAATATACATGCTTAATAGTATTGCTTCTATTCATACATTCGTCTCTACCTATATCTAGTTTTGATAGACGATACTTCTTAACTCAACACTACAACCGTTGTATGTGGCTTTTAGAGGTTGAGAGCTATTCTACTTTCGTTAAAAATAGTACGGATTAAATAAGTTGATGTTTATATAAACAGTATACACGGCATGCAAAAGGACAGGTAGAAAAAGTTTTCCATATAGCGATGTTTAACTCATATAGGTAAATAAACCATCACAAGCACAATGTATATATGACGAACCGGATATTATAATATGGACAATTCATAATTATTAAAGTATTTTTTTGGTATTTTTTCATCACCCTAATAGATTTTTCGAAAATACATCCAATGTACAGATACTTTTTTGCTGTTTATTTTGGTAATAGATATTAATGTTTATCCATTCAAGGTATTTGATTCACTATAAAATGTGATTGTTAATGAATGTAAAAACTTTTATAAGTGACTGACAGACAATGTACATCAGAAACTACTGAGCCTAGAAAGCTATATATTGGCATTTCAGTTCCTTGATAAGTTTCAAAAGCACTAAGGAAAAATTTGCCGAAATTCCTTCGGGAACGGGTAGAATCAGAATTTTTGTTAAAAAGTGGAATAAAAGTCCTCTTAAATAAAATTTTGCAAGCGATAACTAGTATAGATAAATTCTGCCTGCAATTGCAAACCCAATTTCCGGAGTTATATCTCTAATTTCTTCAACCGGGGCTGACATTTCAGTCACTTAATATCAGATTGATGGGCCCCGAGCGAAAAATACGATTCTATTGGTTAGTATTTGATATTTTGAGATTTCCAGTCGAATGCTTAGGAGTTTGTAATTAGACACATAAACGGGAGCGATTATAATTAAAAATATATTATAAAATACAAAAAAAATTCAACTGCTTTGGACTGGTTGGAGAATGGGTTATGCCGTTATGGCTATGATATCTTTCTATTTTGTAAATAATCTATAATTTCATTCTGTGTGTAAATTGAAAGACTGCGGAGCTTGCTTTTATTCATTTTCTGATTTATTTAATTGCTTTTTTAGATTTTTTATACAGTTTATAAGGTATTTACATTTAGAAAAAATGATTACAATTATTAAAACTAAGACTTTCCAGGGCTAAGCTAAGCTTAAACTTTTTTAAAGTTGAACAATATAACGTTGAATTTAATGCTTCAGAGTGTCTCATCTTACCATTACAAATCAACTTGTTAATTACATTATATACAGGTATTGATTAGATAACCCTAGCTGACCCGGCGAACTTCGTGCGGCCTCAATTAAATAATCTGTCTAAATTTAATGAAAGTTAAATTACAGGCAAAAAAATACACAAGAACATTTTCTAGGAATAAATACATTAACATATGATTTTTATGGTGATTGGTTGAGACAGGACAGGGAAACTTTATATCACAAACTTCCAACGATTGGCCTTGCTATTTATTTGTTGATCGCATCGCAAGTCCGTTGAAATAATACTCTTCTTTGTACCTTCTTCGGAATCATCGTTGCCTCGATAACATTAGCTTTTTCACAATCAGTGTTGTTTCATTGCACAATCAAAGTCGATTATTATTACTCAGCATGATGATAACTGATCCTACTTTCAATAGTCCAGGTCCAGTCCACTGCTGTGTCACCGTGGTGTCAACTGATAATGAAATTAGGGATTCGGTGTAATTTCCCTAATCGGTGCAATTTGTTGAAAGTGAATGACATATTGTATTGTTGTCATATATTAATAGTGCGTTCAGAAATTTCTTATAAAGGTAATAAAGAGATCAAATGACGGGCCAAACTATTGTATGCATTATTTATATATTGTTAAATCATAGCTAGGTCGTCTGATATCCCATAGTCTAAGCTATTTTCCTTATTTAATATTTTAATATCCGAACGCATCCTGTTTGGCAGGTTGTTTGGGAAAATATTTTTTTTTTATTTTCATAATAGTTATCGTGCATTTTTTTTATGTGACCAACTTTTATGACCTTTTGTACTAAAATTTGCAAAATCGGCTTAGTCGATTCTCGAGTTTTAGAAGCAGAAACAAACTTCGTCTTACTTTTATATAGATTATGAATAAAAAAGCCATTTAGTTACAGTTATATTATTACATGCTGGACATCCAATCAGTCTATTAATAAAGTATATCTTATTATATGCAATAAGTTATTATATCTTATTATATAGCTTATTATATCTTATTATATGCAATATGCAGAGTTTTAAATATAAAAAGATTTTGACATAATTTCTAAAATCTTGGTGGGTAAATTATAGTAGTGATGCGTCCCACAAAACCGATAATCACTAGCAAGCTGATATAGATGACATTAGTATGTACGATTTATACAAGCTTTTACTGGCTTTTTATCAACGATCAGTAAACATGGTATGATAAACACCAACTCTGTAGAGCTAGCTATATCAATCCAGAATTATTATTATAGTGATCTCGTAAACTGATAGCGTATCGATTAATAAATTATTACAAAACTGTAAAAAGTTTATGATATTTTATGCAAATTGAGATATTTTTTTTATTATTTAGTATTTTAAATTATACGCGCACTGTGTGTGTCTGTGTGTGTACCACTGTATAAAACACTTTTTGATAGCCAAACATACATAGAGTTCGTATTAAGAATTTGCAACTGAAAGTAACTGAAAACAAAATATTTTAAAGTCCAAGTTGAATAAAAAGTCGATTAACACTTTTAAAAGGTTATAATAAAAAAGACGTGAAATTTTAAAAAATGTGACATTGTATCACGTTGTTTATATGATTGATGCTCATGAACCGGCTGAGAGTGATAGTCGAACTAACAAACCGTTGAGAGTTTTTTCGCGAGACAGTGCTATAAAAGGCTCAGACAGAACACTTAAAGCAAGATAATGTGCTGGAGACCTGTGTACACGGAAGCAAGATTCAGCGGCAGATATTTTTGGATAATTAAAGCTCTCCTTTTTGAATCCAAAAGTTATTGGTACAACTATGACAACACCGTCGTAGATGTCGGGCTAAATATTTGCTAAATTTTAATAGTACAAAAAGTGTATTCAGGCATATGTATGAAGCTCTTCATTACCACACATAGCCGATTTCCGCTACAGTACAGGCTTCCATTGCATAAATCAGCACTAGTCCATAGCACCATAAGGGGAGGGCATGTTTTTTTACACAATTTGTGTCGTAATTTTATACAAACCAAAGTATTTTTTGGGAAACCAAAGTGGTTTTGTCAATTCGGTGACATTGTTGGTTCGCATAGTGTCAAAAATTAAAACGAATGTGTGTATAAATCTATGCCATTATAAATAAAAAGTTATTTTTACTCGCAATAATTCGGCCAGTATCTACATTTTCTTGTTGAGTATCTCGTGATATGAGTGCAGCCATCAATGCACTACGCCTGTAAAGCTGAAAATGTAGTGCCTTGCATGTCTTTAGTCTTCCTAATATAACTTACTTGCAAGATGCAAAACATGCGTGAAGATAAAGAATTGGACAGATAGTGTCATAAATAGAAATGACATGTCACCAAAAATAAAAAGCACAAGTTATCTATTCCATTTAATTTAAATTGTAACTCCATTGGTAATGAAATTATATTTATCTGTACGTATCTTCATACATAAAAAGTTAGCAAATAAATTCCTCATAAGGCCGCGGATACATCTCGTAGGAAATATCATGCGACGTTTCCCTCTGGAAACTGTTGTGGTGACGCGTGCAATCTAAACTGAGGTTTAAGTATTACTGGAGCGATTACGCAATTTAGTTATCGTGTATGAGTGGCACGTTACATACCAAGCGTGACGTGCAAGCATTTATAATCGATTTTCTTTAATTTTTAACACTTATTCGTTTTCTTCTGTCATTCAAATATTGCCTTGTTTCGCATTACTAGTTAATTATGCTGTTTTCAGTAAGCCACTTCTGCTTCTGTTTATAAACTATGCATTTACACAAACTCGTTTTTAAAGTACAAAACCTTTCTAACTGTGGACTGTTGGTATACAATAGATATTTCAAGCTGAGTAGTTTATGACCAAAGCCTATCGATTGAAAGCGCTAACTCTGATAAATTTTTGTATCGTTATCACATTGTAACATCATTGAATCGCTTATTGTGTCCATCAGTTCTCGCTTTAACCACTCCACTTAATTGTCTCATCAGACTTCTATTTAAGGGTACCACACTATAACTTTGTGTTTTTGTTTGTTTAATTAAAAAATAATAATAATATCACATAATTAAAATCACATTTTACCTACACAAATAATTTTAATTTGTTGTTTTTTGTACACAGTTCAAGAAGTGACTATAGTGGTTACTGAAGCAGTGACTGAAATCAAACCAAACCCCAAGTTCCTCACGGGCCGGTTTCTGACGATGCACAAACGGCGTAAAAAGCGCCTTCTGACTAGATCGCTGAGCACGGAAGCTGCACTTCTGGACGACCTGCAACTTGGACAAGTGCAGGCAAGTGGACTACTGACTGACGCATAATGCCGCTCGTATATATTTGTTAACGTAAGTCGTTAAGCCTCATTTAACATTGCAAACTGAATTTATTAGCGTCGCGCGTTACGTTGCGAAATAACCATGTCGTGCGATCACTCTTTGTTTTTACAGCCTTGCCGAAATATGGGCATTACTTCTTAAGACAGAAAGGAAAACGCTATACGACAGTCATGGTCATTGTATCCTTCACGACACAACTAACATCGAGACCCGCCTTAAATTTAAATAGATTTTGTTTATATTCACTGGGCATTCCCATACACTACCTATGCGCATATGATGTTGATGATCTGGAATCCCGAACGAGGACATGTGACGTGTCGTTTTTTTAATTTAAATGTCTGTCAGTGTCAAAAGACGACAATATTTAAGAAAATACTAAATTCCCAAAAAAAACTCGTATTTTTATTGAAATATCTATTTTATTTTAACAACATTAGAACAACAAACAACTTCAAGACTTGGACTTGCGACTCAAGTGTTAACTTAAGAGGCCTCTTTAAATTGTACATTAACGCTTCCTCCAGTCTCCCATCCAAGTTTCCCTCTCTACCTAACTAAATTTAAAAGTCCTACTACTCCCTTCTAAATACGTGCTACAAATGAACTGATGATAATTTAAGACATGCCGACATATTTTAGATTATTATAGAAAATTTCATGTCATTCCTCTCTCTATACTGCTGCTTTGCATAATAAATAAATATATGTGTATAAAACTCTTAACTTATACTTTGAACGTGAAGTAATTGTTTAATTTTACATTATGATTTATAAAAAGTTCTACACATGATACATGATTTGGGCTTCTAGAGCAACGGAAAAAGTTCTGTCTGGAGCTGACTCTAAAATTAAGTAAGGAGTTGTGTCGATTTTTAAGACGAGCCATTGCAAACGCTATTAATCGTTTGTTATTTCTTATTTCTTTGCGCTCTTGCTACCAAAAAACTACCGGCTTCACGTATGATTTCAATACCATTGCCTTCAAATGTTTAACTATTAGCTTCCCTACATAATAGGAATGTAAGACTTTTTAGTGGTTTTACTCCATCTTACTTTTATCTGGTAGATCGTATGGAATGCATTAATATTTATTTAACAACGCTGGAGCCCAATCATGAATTAAAATGGCACACCCTAGTACCATTTTTACAGAACTCTCTTATATATTTGATAGCCTGATAGAAAAGATTTTATTATGTATATGTTGCACTTTCCTATTCGATCCTAAAAATGTACTCTGTATGTGCTTCGCTTCTTGTCGACTCGAGTTATGGGACACTGCTGTCTTTCAAAAGTTATGTAACAATTTGTCTTATATGATTTTTTAAGAATATTTCTTTATTATAGTGTGCTTAAAAAGCTCCGATAGTTTCTTTAATCTAGATCCAAAACTATTTTTGTCTCTAAATAGGTATGAGGTTTCCGCTGAACGCGCTTGCCCTCACCGAAAGTTCAGTGTTTTAATGACGTTAGCATATGTAAATATTGTAATATACGTAAACGATATTTTTAGTCAAAACTACTCTAAAACGCTGCAGAATTAGTAGAATTAATAAATCTTAATAATATTTAAAATAACATCATAATATTGTTACACTTAGGGTTATATTAAATGTAAAATTGCTAGTAAAGCCTTATAATGTTCACAATGCATGTTTTAAATTCCAATAAGATCTGGACTTACTATTTTATCTATAAAATATATATGCTAAATGCAAATATGATTATGATGCCTGTTATAGGCCAACGACACACAACTTATCGAAGCAGATAAATACAGAAGTTGCAATAAAAAGTTTGTTTAATTGATATCTGAAAATAAGCTTTAAAGTCGCATTTCTTATTAATTAAACGTTTCTTTAAAAGTAAAATGATGCCCATAAAATCATGTGACTTATTTGTTTACACACTCAAAGCCAACATTTGTGAACAGTGCAAATGGTTCATCTAAATCAAGCGTTACACTTAGCTTATTTTCATAACAATAAAGAGTCGAAATATAATAATAGTTTTGCCGATGCTAGCGCTTGTGGAGCAATATACATTCAAAACCATGACCATCTTAAATTATAGAATATTATTTAGCGACAAAATTTGAAAAATATTTACGTAACTGATATATCGAAAAATACATTTCAAATTAAAACTGAATATCCTTACTACTTATTGTATTTTATGCTTTATAGAAGTCATAATATATATATATATATATATATATATATATATATATTCTTATATATTCTGTGTATGATAATTTTAGATTTATTTGCATTGTAATTTATTGTAAATTCTTATTTGCGAATTAGCTATGCGATATTTTTGGGCGGATTTATCGGTACAGCTTTAAATGTTGTGTTAATTTTAGTAATACGTTATTAATAACTTAATGCTTCTTTACAGTGCATCTTGCGACAGTCTGTGGCATGGCGGTTCAATGCCTTCACCCTAGAAACCGTCTCCGGAGGTAATGTTTTTATTTTATTATATATTTACCTAGCTTATTAATAATAACTTCCTTCTTAGAATGAAAATATTTTTTTATTTAAATTTTCCATCTCGAATATATTTTGCTAATGCCATTATAGTGATATTGGGATATATGTCCATCAGTGGCGAAGTATCCATATAACACGATTCCCACCGGCTTACCTATCGTAAATTATAATCAGGAAATAAATGATATAATTATAATAATAAATTATAATAAGTAACCAATTGTAATTATTTAATAATCTAACAATGCAACCACAAATATCAGTCAGTGTTTTTTTAAATACAAGCCGGCCTACCTTTCCATTCTAAAATTGTTTCATTCATTCATCAAAAGAGTTCCCGTCTATTGCGTTTTGTATATCCGGAGTGTGCACCCATATTTGCTGAAGTGTATCTCTCTAATGCTATAACAATATTTCGCTGAATATAACAACAAGAGTTAGGGCCGGGACTAGTCAGTATATTCGGATTTCTCCATACAGTACTCTATTTGCACTGTCTATTTTAGTGACTTATTTTTCTGTGAATTAAATCTTTTTATAAAAAACTATCCCGCACGTACCCGCGCATAATTGTGGCAGTTGTAAAGGGATACATAGGTAATTATATCCTCAATTATGATATCCTAGGGACTCCAAGGAATAGTGAAGAAACTGGTAGTGTTTTAATATAAAATGCATAAAAGTGAATAAAAGTGAAAGAAATGATAGTATAATGACACATCGCGGGTTTCTGCATTATAATAAAGCTGCATTTATTATAAGCTTAGCCATATTGTTCCCGCCGCACCAATGCCAGAGCGAATTTACTGACACACCGAATTCCAGTATATCCACATCCCGTAGATACATCATGCAAATACATCTTAACGCTGCCTTCCTGTGAGTCATATTAGGCTAGTATTACAATATTTGTTTTTTGTATATATACAATTTCATTGTTACAAATTTTAATTATCATTTTTTATTTAAATTAATATTATGCCAAAATCTGTTAAATCTGAAACTGAGCTTAAATTAGATATTCAAGATTTTGATTGAGATCTCAGAAGTCTCCGATTGTTTCTCACAGAGTAATTAATACTTTATTTAAATTCATTAACCTGTACAATGGTAGCCGGGAATCTTTAAATTCATTCCTAACCAAATGTGATAATGCAATTGAATTAGTACCGGAAACACAAGGATATATTTTGTTAAATACATTGTATGCCAACTAGAAGGCAAAGCTGAGCTTGCCTGCTCCATCAAGCAATTTAATAAATGAAACAGGTAATGGATTTGCTATATCCGAGTATTAAAATTCTTTGGTCAAATTGTTCTATTTTAAACTCTATAATATCCTAAACTTCCTATTTCATAATACGAATATAACCATTAAAATGTATAAGAATAATGTAGTTTTCCCAACTCCAAGAGAAATTGCTAAAATACTGCAAGATTATCATGATGTACCCATAACTGGTCACGTTGGTATTTGCAGAATTTGCAAAGAACGATGTCACCGGAAAGGCATGAAGACTGTCATTGAGAATGATGTTAAAAAATGTATACAATGCCCATCAAATAAAGCACTGCGACAAATAAATACGGCTGAAATGCAAATAACATATAATTTCACTACTCCCTTTCAAAGAATACGTCTAGGACCTCTTCCTAACGCTGGTTAAATTAATCTAAAATATATACATTACAAGATTATCTTACTTAATACACCCTAGCCTGTCCTATCACCATTATAACGGCAGATAAGTGTTGCGAATGCATTTTGTATCTCTTTTTGGTATCCCAAAAATGATTCTCATACATCAAGGAACTTATTTTACTGTGGAATTATTCAAAAGCGGTCAAATAGTAAGATACACCCACTTTATAATAATATAATGTCTGATGTAATGTATTTGTGTTATTTTGAGTATACAACTTTGTACAATATTATTAAGCGTGGCGATAACGCTCGCAATAATTAAGACAACTAATAAGCTAAATTTGTATTCTTACTAAGTGAAATGTAAATTTATATTGAGAAAATAAAATTCTTTAAATGTAAAAGGGTCTCCGAATTGCTCAATATTAAACCACTCTGGTTGTCACCCTTCCATACCTAGACGTAGCCATTCCACCCTGAAACTGTATTTAAAATGTTACGTATATGGAAACCAAACAGATTGGCACAAATACGTGTATACTGCAATTTTAACATATAATACTAATGTTCATATTACCACAAAAATTATAGCCTTATCTTCTGTGTGGAAAGGCATATATATGCTGCGTGTGTGCTGTGTGTATGTAACGGCTGGGAAAATAAATTAAAAGAACACTCTTTCTCTCCTCGTAGGCGTCACTTGAAACATCACTACGATCAGGTGAAGCATGCAAATGAGTTAAATTTAACTAGTAACATCCTTAATAATTAAATTACTGTAAAAAAAATTAAATTAAAACCTTCAATAATGTAGTTCACTTAATTATTATTCTATTTAGGAATTTTATTATTTATAATTATTTTATTTCTTTTCTAAATTATTTCAGTCTTGCATTACACTGTCATGACCTGAAGACTATTAAAAAATTACGAAAAGTCCAGGAATCTATTTTAATAAACTCCTTGAATAATTAACGTAATAATAATAAATGTAATAAATGTAAGATCTTCTTTCTATAATATACATATACATCTTTGTCCCAGAAGTAAATCAATGACTCAGAATGTGATTATTTATTTCAACCTCTCAATTTTATGTTTAACGTTTTAACTCACGATTATTCTTCTATATTTATATATTTTAATGTCTTCAAACAATAAAGCTGACCTAGAAGCTGACCTAGCTTGGATTGCTGAGATTAGCAGGATTTGTAATCCTATATTTGGCACCAAAATGACGCTATTCCTTACAGTACCGCCCCGCCATTCAACATTTACAAAATAACAACAATTTTGGCTTTCGGAATTATTCAAACAAAACATTATCATTTCGAAATTTGCCATATCGAATTTCAACGAAACCCTTAATAAAATTTCACAAAATGAAGAAGTCAAGCGATACCATTGAAGATTTATCATCTCAAATGTCTAGTCTAAATATTAATATGAATTCTTTAACACTTAGCCCAAAATTACAAGAAGTGTAACTAAGAAGACATTGTAATCTCTATTTTATTTGCAAAAACGAATACTCTTCACCCTTACATTATAATGACTATTAATTTATATAATGTGTTAGTAATTAACCACTTAAACACTTGTCTAGGTTACCAGATTTCCCCATTCCCCTAGTACCAGGAAATGTACATATTTTTAGGAAATTATTGGAAATAGTCCTATATAAACTTATTTACAGTAATAATCCCCCTAGTCTTGATTTCCCGTTTCAACATGTTGAGGATCATAATAATCGTTAAGGATCATATTGTTGGTATTAATAGAGATAAGTTTGAATATTGTATTCTAAATGACTTAAACAATAATTATAAACTTAGTTTTAAATGGAAATTATATATGTAATAATTTAAATTAATATGATGCTTTTGACAATCCTATTTGTGATACTGAAATTATGTCAAAAGTTTTAAATTCATTCCAAGCATATGTAAAACAAACCTTTTATTTTAAGAAATTTACATTTTTAGCAAACATTAGGTAATATTTGAGGGGTTTTTACATCAGTTACCTAATCCTACAAAATTACTGGTTAATTGTAAAAAAAAATGATGTTGATTTAACCCTACTTTACGCTGGAACTGTAACGCTAGAACTAAAATATAATGAACATTGTATAGATATTAAGTTAATTAGCTCAGTAAACCCTGCAGACAATTTAATTTCTATTCATTCTGATTTCAATCTCATAAAGGATAACTGCTGCCATTTCACTTCATTGAATAATATTAATAATGCTAATTTGTCTGAATTATTGAATCCTAAATTAATTACAAATAATTTCATTAAATTAAACTTTGATGCAAATAATCTTCTAGGTTGGTGATTATTTGTAGTACAAATGTTGGTACAAATTTTACCCCTTATCAATCAACTGTATTTTATATTTTTATTTGTATATTACTTCTAATTTTCTACTTTGAAAGGTAAATGCTTAGCTTTTTGAGATAAAATAAAAATAAATTCCAATCCTAACGTACAAATCGAATTATATAATACTTCGATTTCTGTTATGGCTCGATTGAAGACACCAACTGCATTATGAGATACTTCACGACTTAACCTTTATAAGTTTTTACGTAAACAGAGGGTTGTTACATCCTTGCACCCATATTTGCTGAAGTGCATCTCTCTAATGGTATAACAATATTTCATTAGCACAAAAAAAAAAGTTGGGACCTGGACTACTCTGTCTACTCGGATTTCTAGATACAGCCACACAATTTCCTATTTCCACTGTTTCTATTTTTGTTGCTTTGTTTTCAGTGAAAAAAAAAATTTTAAAACTACCTCACCGACCCTATTTACAGTTTTTATACTGTACGTATGGTGCCATATCTCCTGCACACGCTAGTAATTGCAACTAGGCAAGATAGAACTCAACGGTGTACAACCAATCACAGGCCAGCATAGGCTAATATAAATTAATGATTTAGATATCAAATACGCAGAACTTAGTTTGTTTACAATGCGTACCAAAGCGTGAAGTTTAATTTAATTTTAGCTAAATATTAATGATATTTAGTTACCTACGTTTGTTCATAGTGGTCAGTGCAATGTGTGTGTTTTTACAATTGATAAGCTTAGAATTAATCACGACATATTTATAAATATATAAATTTATATGAAAAGATCATTAATAATAAAATAAACTAACGTTATATTTATTTAATTATCATTTGTAGGTTATATATGGGAACATATTTGAACATTTAAGCAAAGTACAATTATAATAAAAATGTAAATACTAATATAAATTTACGTGATTTGCAAAGAAAACAAAAGATTACTCGTGTACACTCGTATGCCTCATATTTGTTATTGTTAATAATATTTACGATAGACTAAGGTTTAGAAACGTGCTCTTTGCAATGCTTGCTAGCTTAGAGAACTTAAGCCTACATCAGTTTTTTACTGTTTTATAGGAATTGCTTGAAACAAGAATTGCTATTATGAAAAAAAAAACAATTATGATTGAATTTCTTCGGATTACAGATCACTTATCATTAACTAAAATTTTGTAATTATATTCATTCATTCTTAATTAATAAAAAATAAAGGAACGGATTAAGTAACTGTTTCGGGTAAATCAACAGACATTATTTATTTAATTTCCTGTATGAATAAAAAGTATTACGTACCCGAAACACTTTAACAGAGCGAAGTAGACTAAAAGTTTAAAGTGACACATGAAAATCCTTCGTATAGTAAAGCTTAAAACTATTTTAAAACCACCAACAAAGCACTGGAAAGTTTTTAAATATGATAACTTATAAATATAAAACTAATATGCAGCCACTAGAATGCTAGAGAAAAATAAAAACTTAAATACTTTACCTAAGCTTTAAGTTTGCTCAACTAATTCATTGAGTTCTCTCTTCGAAGCATCTTGAATTCTCCAACTTGAAAACTAATCCACTTCATATAAAGGTACTTTGACGATTTTAATTTCAAAAGTTAAACAACCATGACATCGGTACTATTATTTTTAAGTAATTTTATACCAATCATTTGCTCTATTTAAGGATAGACCTATGCGCTTGTTTATTTTGTAAACATCTGAAACCTTATATAAGGCATCTTAATTTCATGCAATTTAATAATTATGAATTAATTCTACTTTTTAATTCGTAACCTAGATTGTTTAAATAAAATAGCAAAGTTTTCTTTAAAAAACTAATCATATGAAGTTTTATTTTTCGTAGCTGGCTCAGTTCCAGCTTTATTATTATTATTTTTTTCTGTCAAACGTCCCAGGCCATTACATCAGGGTACGTATCAGTACTTAAAGTTAAACATGAGCTAGTTAGTCTAGTCAATAAGAGCTTTAAAGTACATTTCCCAGACAAACTTATATTTAGCTAAAAACATTACTTTATAGAATTTTTCTGTTAACACTTCAAGATATAAATCTAACACATACTTAGATTCTATGTTATTGACACCTAGATTCAAAAATAAACAATTGCAGGTATGCATTTCAATTAACTTTTTAAAACTTAAAATTTTCTGTAGTACAGGCTAGTAACATTTGTATATAGTACAGGTTAGCATATAGTAGATGTAAGTAAAACCAAAATTTTTCTCATTAAAAAAATGACCTTATTTCGGTACGTTCGAAATACGTTATCCATCCTGCTTAATATTTATGGCATACACATTCTATATATGTAATTTACTGGATTTTCTCAATATAAATGATTAAGATCAGTGGGAAGCCTAATTAAGGCCACTGGAAATTAATTGAACTAAATTGACGCAGATATTAGAAACATATAATAATTCATGAGGTAGAATACAGCCTTTGTTATATCAATAATTTGCTTATTGATATAATACAGACAAAATATATATGTAAATACGATTAAAGTGCGAATAAAACAGCGCACGGAGAAATATTATATTATATTCAATACTTAATAAATATACATATAAAAATATTTTAACTATTTTTACCGCGTATCGCGTACCGCGTATATTTTTGTAATGAAAAGTTCCGAAAACTTCGTCACAGTCTGTAGTCACAGTAAACTAAGTTGACATTCGTCTGTCAGTTGATGCAATTATTATTAAACTACCGTCAACGGTAGTTGCCTCGCGCCCTGGAATCTTACAGAATGTGTGGACTGTATTTTGCTCTCTGATATGGTGTGATAGGGTTTGAAACTTTTTTCTAACTAGTTTTAACTATATTTTGTTAACATTTTTTAAAGTGTTATTCCCACACTTAGGAAATTGAAAAAGACATATTTAGAAAACGTATAAAAATTTGAACGCAGCGGGATTTGAACCCGCGCCTCTTGAAAACCGTTCAAGCGCTCTGACCGCTAAGCCATGCGTCCCACCACGCGGTGGGACGCATGGCTCAGCGGTTCAAATCCCGCTGCGTTCAAATTTTTATACGTTTTCTAAATATGTCTTTTTAGTTTTAACTAGTTTTCAGGATTTGGTTCCGGGTGGCAGAAAGTTTCCAACTATCTTTTATATTGAAATTAGAATGTTTTTTGTTTGTCAATAACCACCCAGATCATTCTAGGATTATATCTATTTTCCGTATTGAGAATATATTATCAAGCCTGATGTAGTAGTTGGGTTTATTTGTTGTATGCTCACACACAATGCTTTTCTAAAATGTTTTTTTCGAATACTAAAATATACCACGATATATATATATACATATAATTAGTTTCATATTAAACTGTGTAAAAATTGCTAAAAACATAGACCTTATTATATTCACGCAAAGTAAAGAAGTCGCTTATTGAGTGACAAAACACCTCACAGCGTGTTTTGCTGACTGTAAAAAATTTACTTCTATCATCAATAAAAAAATCACTACAAAATTTACTAACCTACTTAAGTTACAAACATAAATTGAAATATTCAGTGATCAGTTTTGTTCTAAAACAGAACATAAACACTGAACTTATGAAATATGTCACAGGGAAGAAGAGTACTAATTGTGTTTTATATTTGAAAAATATAAGGCTTTATTCTGACCTGTTATAAGTTCATTTTCCGTTAACGTAATTTTCGAAGGGTAGTAAACTGATAGATGATATAAGATAGATAGAAGATTTGTTAAAGCGGCATGAACTCCAGTGTTATTCTTTAAAGTTCTCTTTAAAATTCTCTAAAATGTCTTCACCATTCTACTTGACATTGGCGAAGTAATTTTGCTCAACTGACTCTGTGCTGCCTAAAAGCCATAAAATAAAAATATAACAGAAAATACTTTCTATACAAAGTTCAGAAGAATTCAACTATTATTATTTCTAAACAATGGACCCTAACTTACTTACTTTTCATACTTTTGCTTGATGAATTTTATTAATACTTATCCAATACAACTTCATTATATAATGTAGATTTGTTTAATATAAATTAAAAACAATATTTAATGAGACAACATTGTTTGTTCTTCCTGAATATGTTACTTGCAGTTGGTTTTACAAGGGCTCTCAGCAATACGTAGGTCTGCGTTAATACATTACGGCTTCTTGAATGAAGGTACTTAGTGATACATAAGAACACCTAATAATACATAAGATCAGATAGTTACAATAGCTTAGTGTACGAAGGTACTTAGGTTTCTCGAAACGAGATCTCATACGATGAACCCGTAGAAGTAGATTATTCATTTATTTGACATGTCAACAATATAATGTTTGCTGGGACCACTTCTGTGGAACATCGGATGCGACTGGAGTGGAGGTTGTAGTCGAGCAGACGCGTGACGGCCGGCGTGGCCGATATTATCGGCCAAATAAGGAGATTGGGATTGATGGTTACCCTGGACATGTCCGAGGCACTCTGTTTTTATGTTCCGCACAAGGGCCCACCACCAGATGTCCATATCATTGTCGGTGGCGTCAAGATAGACGTCAAACGGAACATGAAATACCCTGTTCTATGCGACTGATGAAGCTTTCGGGGCCATTTCGCTATCCTGGTCCCGAAGATGCTAAAGATAGCGGCGGTTCTGATGCGCATTTCGGTGAACGCTGTGGGCTGTCGGCTATACACCGTGGTGGTCCGCTCTATCACGGGCGAGGCTATGTGAGTGCTGGCTGGAGTCCTGCCATAGGACCAGGATGTCATTGCTTTCACGTCAGTCTATTGCCAGGGGCTATCGGGGCTTAGCGTTTGGGGACCTGGCAGAATCAGCGCCACAGGAGTGTCAAGGTGTCGAGTCGAGGTGAACCCACCACCCATGTCTCCAAGACGTGCCTATTGCCACGTGCCAGTCCGGAGTTCCCCATAATCGTGTCCGAATTCCCATGATAAGTGATCCTGCTTTTAATTGTATATTATAAGTTCATGTTCAGGAATTCTGCGGAATTCGAAAACTGTGGGAAAGCTGGCTACGTCAATTCTCTAATCGTTGCAGATTTGTTGAAACGAATGGCATATTTGTTGTCAATTATTTATAGCACGTTCAGAAATATCAAATGATCGGCCAAACTATTGAATGCATAAATTACATATCCTTTAATCATGCACCCAATCGTTACTTATGCTACCTAGGTCGTTTAAAATTCAATAGTCAAAGCAATTTTCATTTTTAACATTTAATTTCTGTACGCATGCTATTTGACAGGCACGCACAGCTTGTATGGCAAAATAAAATATTTTTTTACCGTTTTCCGTGTGTGTAATCTCTTTATGCTTTCTGACCTTTTTAACCTTCCTTGGACTTTGATATTTGATATTTTGATATTTTGAAACCAAAATTTGCAAAATCGGCTCAGCCGTTCTCGAGTTTTAGCGAGACTAACAAACGTCATTTGATTTTTAAAGAAGAAAGATAGATCTTATACTACTGCTGTGAACTAATTAAAAAATAATAATTAATACTAAGTCGTAGTTATAATAACGTCATTAATACGAAAGTCGACTATTATAGTACTTATAGTAGTCAAAAGTACTAAAACTGATATGTAAGAATAGAAAAAAAATCAAGAGTGGTATTCCACTCGTTATACTCGTATATACAGAATGATCAGCTATCATCAATTTCGATTGCTGATTCTTACATTACAAGTACTATAAGTAAGTGTTCCTAATGGAATCAATAATTTAATTGAAAATTTAAAATAAAATGATAAAAGTTTACTAGTTTCAGATTGTTTTCTTTGTATTCACCCAACTACCTATCTGGATGCCGAATTGTAACGTTATAGGTCATCCTTGAATGGGTAATAATTTTGATCATACATTGGTAAAAATGACGATTCGAACTATGATATCTAATTAATCGTTTGAACAGTTCTGATACCTTTTTTTTAAATAAACTGATTCTAATAAAAATAATAATTACAGACCTAGGGAGGTTCGGGGATACATTACAATAAACAAGGTTACAATAATAATAATATATTAAACAATTATCGAATTTACAATTAAAATTATTAAAATATAAAAAAAAAATTTGAGAGATTAAAAAATAAAAAGGTGGTTAAATTAAAATATGATTTATAATTTCTTGTGTAATAAATAAGTGTCAAACGGTGGGCGTGAAAGTAACAAAGCCGAATCGCAGACAGAAAGATTTTTGAAGGGTTATTTAAGAAATGTGCTAAGTGTATATCTTAGCGAAGGCTGGAGGAATTAATTAAGCTGAGCTTCCTTAAACAACATTTGTATCGATGGAATTATTTTTTGTCCATTGAAATGGTACTATTTTTTACACTTATCGTTAGAGGACGCAGTTATATTTTTTTAATGTACAGAGGGGATTGATGTAAAATAAAATCTATGTTATAATGTGGCATATCTCTCCCGCGGCCGCCTGAAGAAACTATTGGTCATATAGCAAATCAAATCAAAATCTCTACAATTTTGGATGTGTATCTTTTAGTCGTAGAACAATAAATAAAAAAAAAAACTATATATGAGTTTACTTTTAGATCTGGACTTTTTCCAAATAATATTTTTAAACAGGGCGTTTTAATAAATAGTTTTTATTTTAATGTCTTTATTTTAACTGTTCAAATTATAACTGATTTAAATTACAACAAAACAGTTCTTGTAATACTATAGAAAATAGGGAATTCACCTTAATTCCTGAACGAATATTGAGTATACCTTACATTTGTGGCACCAGAGGGCGACGGTTATACCTTACCTTACATTGATAGTCAAGTTAAATGGTTGTTACTTATTCAATTCAATAAATTTATCCCTATTAGTAGTTGATATAATTTTGTTTATAATTCATAAAACTTTTTTCTTATTATCTCGTTATTTATTTTCATGAAAGGACTAATTTCAACTTATAATATTTTTTTCATTATTAATTCTAGTTCACAAACTTATAAATGTATGCTATTTGTTTATTTTATTTCTTGCTTGCTAGTTTTGTGTATTATATTATATGTTTTCGTACTATTACTAGTATACTACTTTAATTCTTTTGCTGCTATGCGAGTTTGGTGTCCCATATTTTTGGTGCTATGTATATATTCATATATTTTACTTATTATTATTACTAGCTATACATAGAATATTCATTATACTTGTTTTGTTGTATTTTTTCTTTGTAATGCCTTTTTATAGACAGATATTTTATGTATACTAAATTCCGAATCAATTTTTTCCCAGACAACATATTTTTACCATTTTGAATGAACACTGATAATTTTTTGCACTTTTGATGTGTGTCAAAGTCAAAATATCATGTCATAGTGTTTAATATTTTTGACCGTGCGCTGCAAGACCAGCAAGCACTTTATTTGATTGAAACGCCAGTGATCGTCCACTATCTAATAAAAATAAATGAAATGGAGCACGAGGCTTGCCTCAATCTTGTGATTTTACTTCTCTTTTAATTTATTCCTGTTTCTTTATTGTTGGAATATCCTTTGCAAGTATAGTGTTACCACTATAATATTTTCATAAAATCAACCTGATGTCCTTGCCTGAACGACTGGGATAACGACAAAATAATTGTAAAAAAAGGTGTGTTTCTTATAGATTCTTCTTTTAATTAATTTGCTTGCCCAACAATATATTTAAACAATTGATATTCCATGATGACGTTACACGCATACTGCGCTTGTTCTTTATTTTAACACCTAAATAATTTTTTCTTGCAGGGCGATTACTATTCACATCTAAAGTATTTTCTCTCGCATTATTGTGTATTTTGCTTTAAAGATAACATTTGCTTATTAACATTTTATAATTCATACGGCCCAGTGCTAGGTATATATATTGAAAAAAAATTCGCAGGATTTCCTGTAAGTCGTGTAGATAAGTCTTATTTTTGTATGGATATTATTGATAAAATCCTTGCTAAAATTTGATGTTTTTTCCTTTCCCAACAGGGTCATTAAACATCTTCCTTCTATGTTCACAGCATAAATAGTGGGCAAGTTTAATTTTGGATTCTACAAATGTTTTAGTGCATATAATAAATGCAAAGGCATATAACACGTTATTATATTAATATGTGAAGAAAAATAATACCTTTTACGAGCTGCATTCGACATGCATTGCATTATTCGAATTATTTTTAATGGAATTTTCAAGTAAATTTTGTTAACAAAATTTGATTAATTATATTATATTTAATCGGTAAAAACAGACTGGCCGTTTCTACGCTAACAAGCATTGCTACCGGTAAATAATAAACAAAACAAAGCTGATAGGGATTTTGACTTTTAGTATTTTACTTAACCTTTTTTTAAAATAAAATAAAAGCAACATTGGCGGCAAAACATTTCTCTCACGTCAATCCATATTTGAATAATAATATACATAAGAGACTCTGACTCTAAGGCTCCTCCTTTATACAAATAACTCACTGACACGTGTCTTGAATGTAAAATATAATTTTAAATCGTACAATTTCTAAAATGTAAAATATTTTTCTTTAATAAAGAATAGGAAATGAAATTAAAATATAAAATTGTAAGAAAATCAGGAAATAAAATTAGAAAACACACAACCGTACATACTACCATATGTTATTTTTACACTTGTGTATATCAAACACATGGTAGTGTGTTTAAAAAAGATTTAATAGTTTAATGCATTATAAAAACATTGGCCACCTCCGTACTATAATTTTCGCAATCTTGACATTTCACTGAGGTAGACTAATATGGTCGTTATTATTAAGCGATTCAAATACTGCAAAGACCAAACCTGGCTTGAAACTACATATTAGGTTTTGTTTCAAGAATATTTTGGATTAGAACCCGACGTCTAATTTAGCAATCCGCAGTCACACCAGTAAGGTAAAGTAGTAAAGTAACGAAATAGTAAAATATAATTTAGTGTTTCGTTTTAAGTATGTAAATTAGCCAGAATGGTTGGTTAAACAACTTTAAATCGTTATAGTTTAAACTGTGACTTAAATTAAAAAAAAAGATAAAAGAAACCTCTAAATAATTATTGAATACCTGTTAAACGATCCGCCACTTGGCGAAGTTCGTTGATATATTTTTTTTCCATTTAGACAATATGGCGTCTGGTTGTCACTATCGTAAATTTCGATTACTGTCTGACATGACACTCGCAAAGCTTTGGTCTCAAAACGAGGCCCATAGACAGACATATATATACACACAAATATATACATATATACAGACATATATACACACAAATATATACATATATACAAACTGGCAGACATACATAGACTGATAAACTCATTACCCTCTTTTGCGTTCCGGATTAGGGTAAAAACGGGTCGAAACTAGTTTCTTATCTAGTAATTGTGTTTTTATGTTTATTATTAACCTGTAAATGAAAAAAAGACAAACTTTTGTACATTTAGATTTTTTTTTTCTACGTAGATATTAGTAATAAGGTCTAATTAATATATTGCTTAATTTGTTTTTATTATCAACAATTACTTTACATTAGGTTATATATGTATATGTTTTGTACAGGTCGATGCTTGCCAGTGCTGTGTATTCATCTCTTCCACGTGTACGGTCTGATAACGCATTTCAAATTGGACATTATGAAAGTATTCAGACTGGTCGGTTTAATCGAGCAAGGCTATCGGAGTACCAACCCTTACCACAACTCGATACACGCCGCTGATGTCACTCAGGCTATGCACTGCTTCCTACAACAAAAAAAGGTGCGTTTGTGATTTACTTATACTAACAATTTTCTCTATTATAAAAAAAAGAAAACTTTTACAGCTTATTTTTAGTAGTAAGTTTATTATTAGTAGTACGGTAGTAAAAATGTATGATGTACTACGAATTCAGCGTATATGACACTACAGCTATGTTCGTATTAAACTTATAGGTACTACAAAATATTTTTTAATATAGTTGATAACTTCCTTATTGGCCTTATAAGATATGTAACTTATTAGATACGTAGTTGCGAAATAGGCTCCAATGACTACATCCTGATTAAAACAGAGTTGCAACTTTCACTATATTATACTTCATTAGTTGGGTTATGGCATTTCTGTACTGCACCATATTACCTACTTACCGTTGTTCGATGTTCTTGTCAAAGTAAATAACGATGGACAAATAACATTTTTTTTACCATATTTTTAAATTAAGCATGAATTTACAATAAGACACAGCCCAACGTTGCATTATATAACTTACTATATACATGTACTTACTGTACTACCTGTTGTCTGTGGCTTTGCTCGCATAGAGTATAGTTTATATTAACAAAGAGATTCCTAATAATGTACTTAATTTAATATATTTAGTACTTTAATTTAGGACCTCTTTGTTCTCACTCTTGAGCTAGCTACATGTTTTTGCTACTGCATGGAACCCTTGTTAATTTGTAAATGCTCTGAAATATTTATTTATTTATTAAATTATGAATAAGCTAAATTTTTTCTAACTTCAAATGTGACAAAACGAACTTCAAACGAACGTTCAAAATATATTTAAGCGTACAATTTTGACAAACTCTTTAAATGAAGTTTCATGTTTCTAACTTAAGCAATGACGGACTCATATAAAGTATTTTGTTCCCTTAGGCGTAGAACTTACATAAACGTGAAAACAGTAAATTACAATTTTTTTTCCAGCGGCCCAAAAATAATTTACATATTTCTAGCGTCAAAAAAGAAGGACTTCTTTACATAATTTTAATCCGTATTTCGCCCCCTTAGTAGTGGTACAATTCGCATTCGCTGAAACCTATTTCAGATATATATATATACCTATATTTACATACTCATTTTCAATCAGTAGCCCATAATCAAAGATTCAAGTTTCTAACTTTGAAAATAATGTACTAAATAACTCCCAAACCCAATTTATTAACACCTTCTTAGAGGTATAGGAATTTCAAAAAGTTCTTCCTACTGACCAAGGGTCATGCAGGTCTGTTTACAATAGTTTTGCGCTCGGCGATGATGCATCATCACTCAGTCAATGAATGAATCAGGAGAATTTGTTTTATTAATATTAAAGATACATATAATTCCTAGTAAATGTGTAATATCACCTCCTGTTTGTGCAAAGAAATACTTAACTTAAAGTTCGTGAATATGGTTTCTTTTGGTAAATTCTATTATAACTAAGTTGAAACTATAATAGTTGGCCCTACAATTATATATATAAAATATTTTGTATATTTTAATACTTAAGAGTTAGTTTTTGAATTATCAAGATTTAAGGCTGACGAACAATTTATACGGCACAAATCATGCCTTATCATACAACTCATTCAGGCTTTATGGAAAAGCGTCGTAGAAAGAAATTGAAACAGTTCATATTTCGCATATCTCAAATGAAAAGAAATATATACATATTTTATATATGTATGTCCAATAATCGTTTCTTAGGCATATGCTTATGAAGGCTTACCGATAGACCGTAGGGGTTCAGATTTGACCAGCAGATTTTATTGTTTCATTTATGGAGTAAAAGTAAATTTAAAAAAAAAACACATTTTAGCTACCACCCAGGTGCAGTCTGAAGCAATGCACTGTATCTTCTAGGATTAGGATTGTGTTATCCTATATATAATATCTAATTTAATTCCCTCTCTAACCATGGTTGATTGAAACGATACGTAAATATTTAGACTCAGCTTCTTCAACCACTTTGTTGTTTGTTAATATGTGCCTGTCATAATGCTACCTTAAATAATTTTTATTTAGATAATTCTATTTCTCTACACTACATCTTAAGTATTTTTTTTCTACAGCCTCATTATTAACTTAATTTTATAAATTAAATATTAATTTTATAAAGTCATGGAAAAGTTAAAGAAATATTAAATTAATTTTAATGTTCTTTTAACTTTTCCAAGACAATGATTACAGGAGTTGTATAATATATACACCAAGTCAGTAATAAGGTAACCATAGCGAAAGGTCGTGGTCTTTCCTATATTAATCACGTACATATTAGCGCGACGAGTACCCACACCCTTAAGAAAAGCTGTTTTACTAACACATTTGTCGGATGAGACGTATAGCCTACTAATTAAGTTAGCACACCCACAAATTGTGGAAGAACTTGAATATAGTACAATATATGAAATATTAAAAAAGTTTTACGGACAAAGATAACGTTAAAGACGGGGCAACCAGGAAGGCTTGCGGCATGACATATGAACGAGGTCGGTTAATTATTTTTTTAGAGGGACGCCAACGCGATATTTTCTGCTAACGCCTTAATGTTAACACACAAAGCACGTCGCATGTTGGGCTTTTTGTAGTGATTTTTGATAGTGATGGGGATAAATTGTTTTTATTCAGGTTGAATGTGTTTTAAAACTCAAAAAATTTAAAAAAGAAATGTCACAATAGAACAAAACAATGTGTAATACATTGTTTTGTTCAATAAATTGTTTTGTTTAATAATAACAAACATTTCAATATCTATAAGAAAGTCCTGTATACCCATGCTTATCTCCGACGGAAAGCTCACAATAACTGCTTTCACTACTAACATTTTAGAAAATTAAGAAAATTGGATTTTTGCGAAGCTTTTTTAACCCATATGGTATATGTATAAATAGTGTGTTTGTCATAAAGAAAATTTATTATAGAATAGACGTACGGTCCCTGGAAATTCAAATTCAAAATATTAATTGCACCACTGTGCTTACAAGTAGTAAGTCCTATTGTATATTTACCATTTTGAGGTTCCTTTAGTAAATTTCACTATCTAAAGCAATCAATACTATTTTTTTATTGCGAAAATAGCTGTGTGTCTGTGTGATGAAAATTTGTAAAGAGATTTGAAGGTCTTAGGATGAACTTAGGCTACTTTTATCTCCCGCTTTTTTTAATTTTTTAGAGGAATTTCATTGTTTTACGGAAAATCCTCTAAAAATATTACCTGAATATAGGGTGATTCGTATCTTTAGCGGCCTTTTCGTAAGACAATCAAATTTCTGGAAATTGTATTGACATCACAGACAGACAAACAAAGTTACTTTCGCATTTATAATATTAGTTTGCCAACTTCATATTGGCATTGAAGCTGACCCAAAATTATAATGAATTTCTTTATAGTGGTAATTTTTTGTCTCTGAGTCTTCCACATCAGATGATTGTATTTTTTTCAGCTTCACGCTTTTCTTTTTTTGGATTTATTAATATAATAAAAACCAAAGCAATTATTTTAAATTTTCTAATCTATTTGTCTGTGCGTTTGTGCCTTCTAATCTCTGATACGGTTTAAACGACTTAAATGCATTAATGTCTATTGTATTTTAATAAACTTCCTTAAACATTTAGTGTTTATTTTATTACAAATGGTTTATAAAAATAAAAAGTTATAAACATTTAAATTTCAAAACAAAGCGAAAAACGTAATAGTTTAGCCGTGTAGTATATGCAGGCGAAGCCGCGAGCGGATCGCTAGTAATTTATAAAAGTAGGAAAAATCTTGTAACGCCATTTTGACTTACGTACTAACGTCCTGTTTGCTCTAAAAAAATTGCGTAGTAGCACGTGAGGACGTAGTAACACCCTAGCCAGGTGGATATAAAAAGAAAATAATTATAATGTGTTTTTTTACAATTTTGAAACTATTTTGTGATTTATTTACCACATTTTAAGATGTCACATACTTACATAGTACATTTATATACATATAACGTCAAATATCTGTAATAATGTATGCTAGCTATAATGTAAACGCGCTTTTTGTTAGTTCCCATATCGAATCGGCCCGGAAACACTGGCGCTGGTAAGCCAATCCACAATGGCACGTGGAAGAAAGTTCCTACAAAACCGCACAGTAGTAGAATGCTATGTATCCATCTGGATAAGTTAAGGTCTATAGGCTGCTTGTGTCATTGTCAGACCAAGATAGTACTTCACGCCCAAACACCGATGGCCCTGGGTCCAGGATCGGCCTCACATGGAGTACTGTTCTCATCACTGGGCTGGTGCACCACAGTATCAGTTCAATCCATTTGATCGCATATAATGTTGAGCCATTCGAACCGTTAAGGACCCAATAATCTGTGAAAGGCTTGACACTTTAGCGTTGTGTAGAGACGTTTCCTCTCTGTGCGTTGTCTACCGCATTTATTATGGGGTAGTGTCCTTGAGAACTGTTTGAACTGATTCCTGCAACTGAATTGAACCAGGAGCTGGCTTTATTGTGCTGCCACCCCGGCGTTGATTTTTAAGTATAGAATTCGGTCATATTACTTGAAGAATATATTATTAAAAATGTTACAGTGGAAATCAAGTGATCGAAATATAACTTCGAAAATGGTGCACAAAACTTTTCAATAGTAAATAGAGTGTACTGTTTCGTAACTGTATTGTCGGTAAATATCCATTTCGAATATAACAATACATTTTTCAAATTGAACGAGACTGAGGATTCTTTACTTGCAATGTAACAAAAAGATTTATTTGATTAGTGTTGACTATATTGTAACTATAAAGAAAGTGTATTTTATAGAGTTGTGATAGACATATTAAAAATTGATTTCTCGTAATATTAACTTTTGCCACTTCGGTCAATATTTCATTTAGAACGGTAAAGACTAAAAAATGTGTTTTACTAAATTCTATTTATTCTATATTCTAATTGTACCCGTGACATATATCGGTAACTTTATATAAATAAGGTTTTAAGTGTCGTTTCCTCAAAACATTTTTATTACTGATTGTATATTTTGATGCTTAACTTTTATTTCGGTTATTTCGGTAGCCTAAGAACGCTGTTGGTCGGTGTATATGTTATGTTTAATTTGATAAATTAAAAGTTTTTACTAATTTTAAGTCAGTATTAATAATTTAATCAAGATTTAGTAAATATGAAAATAAAACTTAACAGTTGTTATTACTCGTACTGTACTCTCGTTGTTACAAGTAATAAAATAAGACTGGAGTGTATTTGTCCAGTAGGTATTTATATGCAACTAATTTTTGTCGCAACTTTGTTTGGGTGGACACTATATTAATCTGATTCTTCTTTCTGCAATGCAAACGTACACGCTATACTAGTTTCTGAAACTTTTCTAAACCCCTCCTTGCCTTAATATTCCTTTTCACTCTTTAAACTTTCACATGATACGTGACGACCGCGTTGAGAAAAGAGCTGGCGGTGTTGCCATCTACCTTCGCAAACATATTCCTATTCTAAGTAAAGACTTAGCAAGTCTGTTTCGAATCATTGAAACATTTATTTATTGAAGCTTTTATTGACAATTTTTCAAGTCCGTCCTTTCAAATAGACTATTTGGAAGGTATCGAAAATTTGTTAGAGTTATTAGTGCCTAATGCGAAACATACTATTGTCATGGAAAATGTTTACACTTCTGTTACGTTTATTAAATGTCACTGTTATTTAAATAATTTATTCCTGTAAGTTATACTTACAACACATTCTAATTAAGTATTTATATAAGATAAAGAAAATTCAATATTTTGCGAAGAAGTCGTCAAAAAAAACAATTTTTGACCGCAAGCGCTGGCTCAATGACACACCAAAATAACTACTACGAAAGTGTATATGATAAAAAGGCCAACATAAAAGTCCACATTACCATATATCTATCTCCTAGGCTTGACTCGCAGTAACCATTTTTATCTCTAAATAACTTAAAAATATTACACTATTTGCAAAAGCTAATATTAGCAAGTAAATTTATCGTTTACTTTTTCATTTAATGAGTAGGTACTTTCGAAGTTATCAGAAATTAAAAATCACACGCTACCAAGAAAATGCTCGCAGTGAAATAATTCGACTAAATATATTAAAAATTGGAAAAAAAATATTGAGCAGTTTGTTATTTAAACGAAAAGGCGAAAAAAAAATTTGCTATAGTCGTGTAGTTTGCGCTGGTCGCTAGTGTTCTATCATTTGAATAAAAAATCATCGCGACGTCTTTTTCGTCAGGATTTATTTTGCACCTTTTTAAAATTAGATTGAAAATCAGTAAATATATTTTAACATGGCAGGAAAATATAATCGACTATTGGCAAAGGTTCTATATGGCTTATTTCCAAACATATTATACGAAAATTAGTCTTAGTTATGTTTAAATCATAATTACCTATTAAAAAATCATTACTTTTATTAACAGGCCATATGCCTGTTTAAAATTAAATGTTGTATGTTCCTAAAAACTTTTTTGAATACTCATTTTCAAAATATTTACAGTGTAATAAATACTTCGGTTTTGTAAACTTTGAAATGTATTTCATCCGTTTAAGTCTCAAAGACGAGAAATGCTAACACCACCTGAACTTGATTAATTTAACCTAAAACATAACGAAGTTTCGTTCAATAGCTCCAAGAGAAGCGAGGTTCCTTTGTAAACACGTAAAGTCAATCTCCATGGACGTTGAGGAAAATAGTGACTTCAAATTATATACATTGATAGTAGTATTATAGTATGTTTTAATTTAAACTTAATAATATAACAACAAAATTAAAGGCTTATAATTTTCAATTTTAATTAAAATTATAGATCATAACGTTTATTTACAAATTAAATTCAAAAATAATTAAACAGATATATAAATTTATATATATATATATATATATATATCATTTACATAGACTATACTAATTAATTTTAACAGTCTTCGTTACTAACTGGGCAGTGTTTTCTATCTGAAAACCGATCTCGTCTGAAAAGCGAGCTTTAAATGACACAAATGCCATTTATATCTTATGATTGCACGATTTATGTTTATTTTTTTTTTATGCCTAGAATATATAAATAAACCTTTTTCTTTCAACCTCGAAAGTATAATGTTATTGTATAACTAATTATAATTTAAGGTGCAGAAAAATATAAAGGTAGCTTTTGAAAATAATACGTTATACGCAACGACATTATATAAAACGGCCAAATATATATTATACAATTTTATAAGCAAGGATAATTTATATTATCTGGAACCATTTTAAAGAAAAGTGTTTACAACTCTATCTTATCAAGTTGATCAACAATCGAACGATCCATTTGATAGATACTTTGTATACAAATATCAGTATCCCTATATAAAAAAACTTTAAATGATAAAAATGTAACAACTTGTTCGTTATACATAGGTATATATCTATAGATAGAAGTGACTGCTTCATTAAAGACAAAGTGTTTATCGTAATTGTTATAAATTCATCATAACTATTACGCGAGCTTAAAATTTAATATCTCATTTGTAACGATGGCTTTTTTATGTTTAGATTTTTAAAGATAAGAGTTTCAAAATCTGCCTGTTTGACGGAAATAATTTTACAGTTTTATTATTTATCATATTTAAATTACATGTCAACGACTTAGTTCTGTTAGATTGAATGAGATTAGAAACAATATATTTCAATTAATATTATAATTTAGTGAACTTAAATACAATTTTTCCAGCTGTAGGTCAATGAAGGCTGAATTCTGGTGTTTATAAGTGACATTTTTCCTAATCTAACAGATTACTATATTTTTAATTATAATTAATATATTTCTATTATATTAATATGGCGATTGGTGATCGAAGCGAGAAGGGGCGGAACCCCCTCTTATGGTATATGTATGGTTCAATTAATGAAAGCCTCAATAATAAATACAAACTTCCTTTTTTCATATTTTGAAATTGTATATAATGCGGAAAAGCATTTAAGAAAATGATAGGATTGATATTTTTCTCGAAGCATGCATGGTCAATATATGTAACATTTATCTCGACAGTGTTGGATAGTGTAATATTTCATTAAGATCTATTTTCAATATTTTAAACTTTTCAAAATACTATTGATGCTTTTCACTTACACTATTAAAGCTATTATGCTTATTCAGATTCGTGATTTCTTGGAGCCAATTGAGGTTATGGCGTCACTGCTGGCAGCCATCGCACATGACTTGGATCACCCAGGAGTCAATCAACCGTTCTTGATCGCGACCTCTAACCATCTCGCTGCACTTTATGAGGTACGTATAACACTAACCAATTCACACCTAAATTCTTCAACTGTAGCAAAAATTTCATAAGCCATTTGAAATGTTTTCCAGTGATCAATGATAACAGTTATGCGTCGAAACTGATTTAAGTTATGTAAACCATGTCGAGCACTTCGGTGCAATTACGGATAATTTGAAATAACTAGCATAGACCGTTGTGTAGTTCACTATGCCACTCAACATTCGTCGATCTAATCAAGTGCCACTCGCATTTTAGCATTATTAGGTTTGTGATTCTTGTATAAATTACGATAATGAAGCATTATAATTTAATATATTACAATATTCATCATAGTCCTGTATAGTGTTATATTTTGAACTAACCTATTAAAATAACCCTCTATCATAATTTATCAACACCAGCTATATATTGGAATTTATAATAAATTATGACAACATGGTCATTGCTATTTCTGTTATTTTCTTAGAGAATATAAAACAATACTTTAACTTTCTCTATTTTTGTGTCCTCCAATAAAAGCTCGAAAGACAAAAAATATTACTTTACTCTATGTGCAGAAAAAAAATACCTAAATATTTTAAAGCATTTTAACATTTATATATATAAATTGTTTCAAATAAATAATGACTACATTGAGATTAATATTTTTATGCTTCAGAGAAAGAGGAAGCAACGAATAAATTTAATCAATCAATTAAAAATAATTGAATTCAATGAATAAGCTTATTATTTAATAAGGCATGAAAGTCCAACAAAACTTTTATTATTTCCTTTAACTAATACTTTCCATTATAAATTAATATATTACATCAATGCACACCATATATATATATATATATATATATATATATGTGTGTGTTATTTCAAAGATGGTGTATATATCCGTAATTGGTCAAATTATTGATATTAACAGTTTTATATAATAAGTAATGACAACAAGACAACAAATTTCACTTTTTGTGTCCGTACGTACACATTTGTTTTATTTTATATTCCTTCTATATCGCTAACTTAATTTGTATCAAAATCCACTTTCACGACTTATCCTTTCTTAGCGGATGGCCTACGTCGTAAAAGCTACCTGCATACCAAACTTCCGCTTCATCGGTCCAGTTAATTGGGCTGTGCGTTGATAGATCAGTCAATAAATTATTATACTGATTAGATATATCATTTTACGAAATACAATTTCACGGCCACGTTACGGCACAGGTCTCGAGGGCCCCCGCTTTTACATTCCAGTTGTTTCATTGCCTTGCGTTATATTTGATGCAGGTGTGTAGAGGGCATGGGAATCGTCTCCCAGTCAACATCACTTCGATGTTATACATGCGATATTAGACAATTGTCTATAGTTTTACTGTCCGTACACCTACTGTAAGATTATTTTCATGTGTTTTTTTTTAAAATAAGATTTAAAATATCATATCAAATGAAATTTAAATTAAAGGGGGAAAATAGTTTAATAACTGATATGGGTCACCACAAAATGAATGTTTGCCGCAGTAATAATGTCTATTACAGTAGTATTTAAACCAAATTGAACCGTAACTAATCGCTAGTAATGACATGAATATAGTTTCCGCTTTACACGTAGGTAGGTGCCTATAGCGGTAGGCACTAAGAGCGCTCGACGCTACAGTTCCGACAACGTGTTCGCCTCACCACTATCATTATATTCTTCATACATACTCGCATAGAGTCCTCGTGCTTTTTACGAAATCAACTGGTTTCTAGATGATTACCAGTTTTCTTTATGTAAAAAGTGTAAAACATTCCCGTATGTAAGATACACATTATTATTCTGCCTACATAATACAATTTGGCAAGACACGAATTTTAATGTATTTAAATCTTGAGCGGTCCTTGACACAACTTATTAAGATGGAAATTAAGGTAAGAAGAATCGAGTCTCATCGTTAAAAATATTTAAGGACTTATGTACATCGGGTACAATATTTTTACACAGAATTTAGAGCATTTAAACCTATGTTATATATAATGGTTCAATTTTCGTCAGGACTGCCATCACTATTTTAAATTTTAACATATTTTCGGTCCACAAAGTCATAAAAAGACTACTAGTTATTAAAACTGAATGTATTTAATCCTAACATCCCAATTTATTTCGACAAAGTACTAGATAGTGAGCGTCAGATTTTGGTGGACAGCCGCCTGTTTTAGCAACACGACTAAGACCCACGAGAACAGTTATTGATCATAATAAATATTTCTACATGGTAGCGATTTGTCATATTTATCACTAACTAGATATCGCCCGCAACTTTGTTTGTGTGGACCTTATAACTTTATGACAACTACATACATTTACCACCTATTGACATTAAAACTTGGACTCAAATTTATAATAACATTCATTCAGGACTCAAAATTATATTAACGTTAATTCATTAAGGTAGTCATTTTCTTGTCTCTTAGACTTCCACGTCACTTGTTCCAGACGGTTGTAATTTTATTTCAGCCTCACACTTTCGTGTCTTGGCAGAATAGTTCTTATAGTTTAGCCTGGTCTTATATGGTTCATGAAATGTTCCAGAGCTTTTATTTTTATGTATCAAAGGTGTTTTACGTTTTAAAATTAATTATACTATAAGACTAAAAAGTTTTATTCAAATCCATCTAGAAACTACGAAGATGAACTCATACAAATAGAGAGACAATTATTTTTAAAAAGTTATTGATTCATATTCTATTACTGCTTTTTCAACTCTCTAAATTATTTTTTCATAACATATAACAATTTTAAGAGGCTTTTTTTATGTTTTATACTATATATAATAGCGAAGGTAATGGTGCCAAACCGGACTTGAAATACCGGCACAACCTGCCTGGTATATGAAATACCTTAAAACACATGATAGTATTGAATCACGACAGTCGTCGGTAAGCTTTTCGTCTATCACTGCGGATAGATTTGACCCTCACATAACTCAATGTGAGCCAGTAAAAAGTGTCAGGATTCCATTTATTTAGTCAAAAAAGCAAATTCCAACGGTTCCGACGGATAGTACCGACCAAAGACCGAATGCACTCACGAAAACGGTGTCTCAAATCTTTTACTCAATTTTACAAGCAAAAATGATCCATTTATGATTAGTAATAGGTGTTTTAAGCCGAATTGCCAGAAAGTTTTTTACCTGAAATTTCTTGCCAGGAGCATAATGCATTACTAACTGAAACCTTAAAAAATGCGAGAAGCGAGAGACAAATTACTGTTTGTAGAATATATTTAGAAAACTCATTTTGGTCGGTATAACATGGTCTTTTGATGTTTGCGTTGAGACGGTGCAACTTTCCCACTCTAGATATAATAGCATCATACTATTCAAAATAAAAATCCTTTTAAATTTTTTGGTACAAACATAGATTATAAAAAAGGTCGCACTAGCATCTTTAGTCTATTAGTTGAAAGGTTTTTATCACGAAAAGGTAGACCTATAATTAATGACAAAAAGCTTGTATTTACGACAATTTCCCAAAATTACGTTTAAATTGGCCTTTTCTCGTATACAATATAATTAGAAACTTCTTTGATACTATATATGCTAATGTCATAAAAGTAATGTTTTGCTAGGGCTAGCGCATTCATCAGATACCTCAACTCTAGTTACAAAAATAGTTTTGGAGTAAGATTTTAATCTTAAACTATCGGAGCTCTTAATACACCTAAAAGTTGTCAATAGACATATTCTGAGAAAATCACAGGATGTCACATCAATACCGAAAGACAGTAATGGGCCAGAGCTCGATCCAAGACTTCAATTGTATTAACAATAACAATAGGAAAATTCAAGACGTACTTAGATATTTATAAAACACTTTTTATTTGGCAAGACTAGTTCTAATAAATATAAAGTGCACGCAAAATGAGCTTAAAATGCAAAACCAGTGGCTAACCATAGGGGAGTTCTGTATCCAATAAGCTCTAAAATGGCACACGTTTATTCATGATTGGCCTGGTGATCATTTAGTAAGATTGAGTAAAAGCATCGGAAAGTCTAGCTATGTCTGTAAGGGTTTTTGTTAAGGTGAAGTATACTCCCAGACAGCGGTTAATACTCGCGTCACTACAAAAACTACATTTTGGCTGACTAAAATATACTAGGAAGTCGGATGGCTTCTACTTAGAAAAATTACTGAGCATGGTTAGCATTATGTGATGATGCGAGGTTGTATTTGGAACAAATTTTACAGCCCTGACGCTGACATTATGGACAAACTAATTTGTGAAAGATACTCATCTCATATTAGAAAGACAATATATACTATTAGGTTTTCAGCATAGCAGCATATTTATGACAAAAATATCCAAATCGAAACTTCCTTCAGTTATAGGTTCTAGTGTAATAAAACAGCACTAAAGTTATTTGTTCATTTATTTCTCATTATTATAAAATTGAGATATGCAATCTATATATATATTTTTATGATGAAGAGACTATATTAATTGTTATTAAGTTTGATAACATATAGCTGACAATGATAATTTTTTTCCTAGAATACATCGGTCCTGGAAAATCATCATTGGCGCTCGGCCGTTAGCTGCATCATCGAAAGTCAACTGTTCGAGGGCTATGATATTCGCCCCCAAATCGAAAAGAAAATCAGCTCTCTGATCCTGGCCACAGACATTACTAGGCAGCAAGAATTCTTAATGCAGTTCAAGGTAAGACATAAAATGTGTTTCAGTTAATAACTTACGAAATGGTAGATAATTTGATTCTATTTTCTTACATATCACACTATTCTCCACTTTCCATATTCCGTAAAAGATACGAGAAGATGAAAAACTACGATTTAGAAAACGTATAAAATATTGAACGCAACAAGATTTGAGCGCGCGCCTCTTGGAAACCGTCTAAGCGCTCTGACCGCTAAGCCATGTGGGTTTATATCCGGCTAAAAACATTTGAGCCTTGTAATCTATCAAAGCTTCAAAGACATTCATATATTCTGTAATACAACTGATCTTCTTCATGTATTGAGAACTGTTACGAAAATAAGCCTGATTAATCCTAAAGCTGCTCAGAATTCTTAATTTGTTAATATGAATTAAATCGCTTTGGCAATATAAGTATACTAATCGAATGTGGCTGTGTATACATACGTATACCAGGTATTGATGAGAAAGTTGATTCTGACTATTTGTGCTAAATGAACTGTAAGCTATAACTCAGCAGTGTTCATTAACAGCGACAAACTAACGCCAATATGCAATTGTGCGATACGGACGCTTAGTACTTGCTAATACCTAGTAGCTGTTAACATTTATTTAGGTATGTATTTTATTTAGGTAAAGTAATTAAAAATGAGATATGTTGTCTGGCATTTACATTCTTATTAAAGTAATAACAGTTCATTTCAATCATAAAAAACAATTTCAAGCAATCGAATATCTTTTATTTAACTTTTCGCTTTTAAATGAACTTTTTTGAAAATTAACTAATGTCTGTGATATGTTGTGTATATGTTTGATGTTATAATAGCATCCAACATTTAACCGTCAGTACACCTTGCTTATTTGATTTTTGATGAATACGTTAGTCAGTCACTGACAAAAACTACCGATTCTTAAATTTAATATCTCAACAACCGGTAAGTTTTTAATTAAGGAATTCTGTATGTCAATTAATTTAGGGGATGATAATATAGATATAGATATAACATCTTATGTTTTTAGGAAATTATTTACCATAATATAAAGCAACTAGAAAACTTGACACAATGGTAATAATATGACCAAATCTTTTCATATTACACAATAATACAATTCTACGATGTTAATTTATTTTTTTGGAAAATTTTATTTGTATAAATCAATAAAAGTTCTTAGTTCCACTACATTTATATTATTTATACGTATAAATAATGTAGATTTGCTGGAATGAAAAACTTACTTTTCTAGAAATCTTAATTGTTGTAAATGAATATATTGACATGAATCTTACTGCTCAACGATTAAATTATAATGAGACGATTGCGTTTGTACAATGTATCTACGTAAGATACGACCTTACTGTCTACAAATAAACTATGTGTCTATTAAAAAATAATATGTTTAAAAAGACATATTTAGAAAACGTATAAAAATTTGAACATTAAAAATTTGAAAATTTGAATCTCTGTAGAGAGATTTTTACAAATTTCTGCTACCCAAAGATTATTCTACGAACAATCGTCTGGCAAGAGAGAATACTATTTATTAAATATATATTTTGTTAACATTTTTTAAAGTGTTATTCCTACACTAAGGAAATTGAAAAAGACATATTTAGAAAAACGTATAAAAATTTGAACGCAGCGGGATTTGAACCCGCGCCTCTTGAAAACCGTTCAAGCGCTCTGACATATAATAAAAAAAATTTTATACGTTTTCTTTTTTTTTTCGATGTCTTTTTCAATTTCCTTAGTGTGGGAATAACACTTTAAAAAATGTTAACAAAATAATATGTTTAAGTTTCCTCCAAAGCACATAGTAAAAAAATTTTACTGCATATTTATTTTCTTCCAATTTCTTGATGCCGATTCAAAAATCTATAAATATCATTTTTGTAGTACGCAAAAATAACACATCGCCGTACGTTAGGACTTTACTAGTCTGACAATCTGTCTCATGTATATGTATAGCAATTAAACACATATGAATACAGTAATTAATATTGTAATAGATTTTCACTTAATTAAATATATCTATCTGCCTGGCTAACCACAATTCGAACAATACATCAATTAGTACACATGATCGGATCACTATTTGAATAACCAATAATCTGGGCTGATCCATGACATTATATAACATTTACAACAATTAATATTAATATTCCTATAATTTTTATATATATAAAAAAAAAACCAGACGGCTGGATGAGGACGAGGGACGATGTATCGTCATAGCAGAGAAGTGGGAAAAAAACAATTACTTTTATATACGTATTGTTGATTAAAATATTTGGACTGCAGAATGTTTCTGTTCATTCTACTTTTATCACACTTAACTAAAAAGTTTACTAAACTTCCAAGTAGTTATTTTAAATAAATTAACTTATAAGGTAAATTACAATTTGAAATATTCATTCATTCATTACCGCCAATTTTTCTTTTTTATATTTTACACTATTATTGATCAATGCACGACTGTTCACTTTAAATTAATTTCAATCAAAAAAGTAGGTTCAAACTGTATATAATCTGTAACTATTAATCTGATGATGATCATCATCGTCATCGTCAACCCTTCGCCGTCCACTGTGGACTTAGGCCTCTGCCATGATATGACAATGAGCTCCCTCTTGGGCCCTTCGCTTCCAACCCTTGCCACCACTTTGTAGGATTATTAAGCATATTATTAAATTTATTAAAAAAAAAATAATCTAACGATTTCATTTATCGGTTTCCGTGGACGATTAGCGCTAAATGACACTAAATTCAGGTCAATTTTATCGTGATAACTTTTACTCGTCCAATTTAGTTTGTCTAAAAGATAAAGGTCATTTACATTTAACATACTGTAAATATTTACAAATTTTGGTAAATATATTAAAATGTGCATTGTAAAAAAACTCATTACCTTAGATATAATTACTTGCTTTCATATAAATAATAATAATAAGGTAGATCTACCGTAGCATATATGTTGTCATACGAGGTACATACTGTCGCGGACTTTCAATAACTATTTAAGACAAATAATCCCACGGCACATTATCGTTGTTGTAACGTTAACGGCTTAATCGGCCAGCGAAAGCCAATATAGCTCTCAGAGGACAAGATTTTTTCCGACTTACTTGATACGTTATATTATGGCCAAATTTCACAAAATATATATTGTAACCTATATTTATACTTTTAACTATCTTACTGTAAAGTTTCATCTAAATCCCTTCAGAAATCTCTGCATTCCTTTCCATTTATAATATTAATAGGATTCTAAGACAATCTAATAGATGTTTATTATAATAACGTCAAAGGAGCATTTAATTATTTAAACAATAAACAACATACATGACATGTTTTAGTGTCTTAAAACATCACATACCAGCGCCTGGTATAAGCGTGCTCAGTTAATTTAATTGTTATATTGAAATTTTCTATTTTAATATTTTCCACGGTTTGCTCTCAGCTTATTGATTTCATTAATGTTATGCAAATAAAACAAAAATTAAGACTACTTCAAATACTAAAGCTTAAAATTTTATACATAGCTGGTTCCAGTTGGTCTTAATTGTATTACTTTTTCCTTTAAATCTAATCAAATTGCAAATACAATTTAATAACGCTGGGTATTATGAGTTCCATGAAATGCATCTATTTTATTTCATACTCAATTTAATAAACTAAGACTTAACTTTGTTGCAACGTAGTCGGCAAGGCTTATTCACTTCTATTCCCAGAAATGATTTAAAATTAAAAAAAATATTCAATGCTATTAAACATTGAATACTTACTTGTAGTATTATATGTCCAAGTTTATTGTTACATTTAACAAAATTATGTGTACTATATATGTAATGGACCAAGTGCAATTAATAAGAACGATATTTAGATGCCAGGGCATAGATAATATTAAGTAAAGTTTTATTTTTTAATTAATTTATTTATTACATAGCCTGGTACGGTAATTACAAGTTTGAAAATGCAATGAAAAATAAAAGCGTTTCCTGATCAAAGCCTGTTGTGGCTCCATGCAACAGTCAACTGTGAATATATAGTGGCACAGCACTCAAAATTTTGTTTTTTACTATCCTGGTGGATTGTGTAGAGCGCACAAATTGCCAAACGCCACCGTCGCCATACCTTTTCCTCTTATTTCATCGTACGTCTCTTCTCATATACTAATCCGCATGCTTTACATATGACCCTCCTCCAGAATCACTATCACTATGTTCTCGAAGCTTCATCGAGACCGCCCGTTTACGCTTCCATTTACTTTGCATCGTGTATATTTTCTTTATTATTCTTACTTTCAAACACATTCTTACATCTGCCATTCGTGTTTATGTTCATTGCGGATACGAGATATGCTAATTGTATTATAATTGCTAATAGATAAGCGAAATTAGCTAAAATCTATAATATAACAATACAGTTTCTTTGTCTGTACAATGAATATATTTACAAAAAAATAGTATTAAATTATACTTACTTTAGCGTCATCCGCGGACTACGGAGCAAAAAATCTTAAAAAAAAACTTCAAAATATATTTAATTCCTGAAAGCGGAATTCGGTTGTTGCCGGAATGAGAGGGGACGGTACTTTGGACGGAACGGTCAATACTTTGAATCATAAAGGTATTATCAGTTTTATATTATAAAGGTTTGAATTTTAAAAAAGAACAGCGAAATAATTGTTGTATACCTAAATCTACATCTATATAATAAAAATGTAACTGATCGCTGTCGGTACATGGAAAATATATAAAAATTATATTGTGGTAAACTTCCTTTAATATTAAGTGTTTATTTTATTTCAATAGCTTTATAAACAAAGAAGTTACTTCCAGTTAAATTACAAATTGTTTTATTAGGATATTACTGTTTCAACTTTTATGCATATTCTATCTACCAAGGGAATGAAAAAGTTTATATGGATGTCCATCATTTCCGATATTGGGAACACGAAACTTTGTTAGCGTTTGTAATAATTAATTCTACGCTTAAATATGTCTGGATGTTCGCTAGTCATATTCAACGTTAAACATTTTAGTTTTAGGCTGTTCATTATATGTTGAATAAATAAGTATTCGGGAATTTGTGAAAATTTTAAAGAGAGCTATGTAGCCTGTTCGAGAGTGACTTCTGCGACCAGTCTGATCGTTCGAACGCCAAACCAAGAATGCTACATTTAAAGAGGTCCTAAATTAACGTAGCTAATATTATAAATTAAGTAGATATATTGTTTTCAAAACCTCTTTCGAAATATAAACTATTCTACGGGAGTAAAGCCTATTTAAAGCTTATTAAAGTTTACACTATTAAAAAAGATATTGATACTACTATTTCTTCTTATTCTGCAAGCAAGCAATTATATTATAAATTACTAGGGACTACTAATAGCTTCTCGATGCAACCTTTTTCTATCTGATAATTTTTCTTTATAGCAACAGAGCTGAGTATCAATACGTAATACATTAGAAATGTTATCTTTTACATAGATTACTTTTACAAAATATTAATTCTAATATTTATTTACGTAATTAATGTCTGTAAAGAAATTTTATTTATAATTTACTCATGTAGAAATATTCTATTTATTAATCCCGAAATGATAATGGACGGGACATTGCTTTATTATTATTAGCGAACGAGTAAGTTAGTAGGTACCACTACATGTAAAGTTATGAAAAGTATGCTAAAACTATTAACAGGCCACGTGTACACAAACGCGGTCACCGGTATGGAATACATTTAGGTAGATGGCAGATTTATAAATGAGAGTGCGATTACAAAGGAGCAGCTGTTCTCATAAGGCATTTTCGGATGAAACTTGAAAGTGATCGTACATTACACTAAATTGGTTCCCATATTCCAAACGAGTAATATTTACAAAGCAATAATTACGGGCACTCACTAATTTGTCTTTAGGTTCGAGTTGGGTGATATGTGACTACCACCAGCCGACGGTTCAAAGTTCGCAATATTTCATCCATCCACCATATATATCCAAAATTAATAAATAAAACTATGTAGCCAATAGCAGTACCTGACATACATGCTATCGAACATAGAAAGGAGGGGTAAAATTGATAAAACTATTATTAAGAATATATCTTTGTTAGTCTTACGATATATAATACATATAAATTTTCTTGAATTTAATTATTTCGTTCGTATGAAGTCAACCTCTTGTACTATTACGTGGCGGCGCGGCGCCCTAAAAAGAGTTGTTTGCTCCCCGCTGACCGCATTTTAGCGTATGATCCTGACTTGAATACACAATGAAAATATTTTCACATGCGTCTCCGTATTTCGCCCACTATAATAATAAAATTTTATTAACAATTTAAAGAAAGTTGACAATGTTAGTAGATAATAATTATGATGCTAACATCATAATTATTAATCTACTAACATTGTCAACTAAACTCTTACTCTTACACTACGAAGTAGTGCGCGTTACTAATAACATCATTATGACAACAAAGGATATATATATAATGTTACATATACATACAGTAGTAATTACAATAATATTAATAATGTATGAATTTATGAATGTCACTATTTATTTCTATTATATATTGCTAAGCATATGTTGAAAAGTGGCAATCTGATATTGTTAAAATAAATAAATTCTATGGATTAATTTTTTCATAAAAATCTAAAACAGATGTGCCAATTAGTAACAGATTTGCTATGAAATAAACCAAAGAGTCTCGACGTTGTTGTTCTCGATTTCTCTTTCTCGCTTCTATATTTTACGAAACGGAATTATACAGATTAAAAATGTTTTTCAAAGCAAATACAGGGGAATAAATAAGCCGCCGAAGGATCTGCACTTAAGCAGGAGATTATGTCTGATGTTTTATATATAATTTAATAATTCGTTCTATGATCTTATTACTTATTTTTAATTCGTAGAATATTTATAGGTATTATTTTTGCAATTTATGTAAAGTTTATGAAACTTGCTGCTTTTTAAAAAAAATATTGATCTTTATAATTTAATTATAACATTTATAAATTCAAGAAAAAGTTATATAGTTTTTCCCTACGTATGCATGTCTATAAAAAGTGAAATCATAAAACTGGAAGGTATTTAAACGTGCTGGACACTAATTTCGTACAGATATTTAGAGGTGTTAATGTTTTTTTTGTACATGTTTTCCTAAATGTAATATATATATAACATTTGTGTTATATATATATATTACATTTGATAGCAGAAAATACTTCGTTTCTCTTAGCTTATGTTTGCGGATTCATTAATCTTAATTTCTTATCTAACTCTAAAAATGGGAAATATAAACAAATAAATATATCTTGTATATACTTTGAACTATAAAATAAACGTTGGCGTATGCAACATGTTTATTAAAATAAACCTTAACTTATAAGATTGTACCTAGTATTTTATCAAACTTAGAGAGATTTATGAAATTAGTTCTGAAACGGCTAGTAGTAAATCATTGATTATTGCATAATCAGATTATACTAATGTCGAGAGGGTAGCTTAATTAATCCAATTGCATCAACACCGCAGAACTTTGATTTCCCGCGCTGTCATGTCAAAGAATACACTATCAGAAGCATACATACAACTACTTCGTGACTGACAGCTTTTAATCTATCAACTTCGCACGAGTAGAAGAAAATTACTCTCGCTGTTCTTCCTCGATTTTCTTTCGAAGCAAGTCTTTGCTAATGACTCATAATAAATATTTAATGAGAATTGTTATTGATTATATTGGTTACCTATATATTTAATATAACATAAGAATAATTATTCAATTATGGTTAATCAAAATTTCTACATACAGATCACAAATTGTACATCAAAATTCTACATACATACTTATGTATGTAGAATTTCGACTGAAAGAGGTACTTACAGTTTAACATCACGGGTACTTGCGATTTTCTAAACAAATTACTTATATAGTAACTTTTACGATTAATATTTGAACTTTAAGAACTCTAAAATCCGTGTTGACTTTAAATTAAGATGTAAGATACAATATATGGTACTAGAAACGTGTATTAATTAAGTTGTTCCTACAGCATATAAAATGCGGGTTACATTTTTGGAAATCAACAAGCTCAAAGGGAGCTCCTAATATAAAACCTTATTCGGTGCTCTTTTTCGACGAATCACATTTTTTCTCTCTTTTTGGTGTATCTATATTTGGCATGTCGGTTTTTTTTGTTATTTTGAAGTAACTTTATACATAAAATTGAAATTGCTATTATTTTATTAGACTTTTACTGGTAGTACTGCTGACAAAAGTCGGTCAAACTCAATTTTTTATATAAAACGTACTATATAAGGACATCACATATTTTTATCGGCTAAAAAGGAACGGAATAATATTTATTATTGTAAACGAAAGTGACGACGTTACTATATTATTTTTATTTCTAATATTGATGGTACATCTGTCACTGTTTGCCGAATAAATAATTAAATTATTAAAAGTGTTTAAGCGTAAGGGGCGTGCTTCTTAAGCGAGATATAAAAAACAAAACTTGTGTAGTTATTTTGCCAAGATGTTGAGTTATTTATACTTTTATCAATATATATATATATATATATATATTGATAAAAGTAAATATTATAGATACAATTATGGTTCGCGGCTTCGCCTGCGTGAACTATTGTTGTTACGTTTTTTCGGCGCCCTTTTAATAATATGGATAATGATTTTTATTTGTTAACCGCCAGCCACTCTGAGCAATTGTTACTAATGCGGCATTAACTTGTTTCTTATAGTTTTAACCGGTCCATCATGATTCTTCGTCAGATATTCCAGATTTATATTGTTATATGATAATGGAAAATGGCTTTCACGATGAACTCTCTTTGTTACTTACACATTTGCTATTTTCTTATACTTAAGCTAGACTCATGGTTGTTCATCGGCTGTTCCGCATCTTGAATTTTTATGTTATCATGCTTGAGATTTTGTCATTTCTTATAGTTTAGCTTGTATATTATGGTATATATGTGTCAACGGATGATATTCATCAGGTGTTCCACTCTTTTAAATCAATCAGTCCAGTAACTACGAAGTAGTGCGCGTACAAAACAGACAAAAAAAATAATTATTATTCAATTACTGTTCTTACATCCCCCTAAATTGTTGTTTGTAAATATATTCAACGTATACTCACAACCTTTATAGATCGATATCTATACTACTATATAACTATATAATCTTATAAGCATAAAAAAATATAGATGGATTGCATAAAGTTGAACTTAAATAACAACACTAGAAATTGTTTGGTAAGGAAACTGATCTAAGAACATGCAATATAAAAATCTTTCAACTTACCATAAATTTAAATGATTTCATGATAAGTAGGTGAACGCTCTAAAGTCACATTGCTGGGATGCAATAGATTTATATTTATTTACAAAAAATCTTAGTGAACATTAGTATCGCAATTAGCTACCATACCTATGATTAAACTAACAATTAGCTCTTCAACACATTCACAACAATATATGCCCCATAAAATGATACCAGTGATAATAGAGTGTAACGTTTTTACTCATTTCAAATTAAAACTGGTTTCTAGCTCGCGTTATTAATATTCTAGATTTCATTGACCTACATATGTAGCCTTATACTTTTTTTATATTTTTCTTAAAATAGTAACATGTGTCATTTTCATTTGATACATACTGAGATTTGTGTGTGTGGTGGGCAATGTGTAATTTATAAAAAAATTAACAATTAACATATATTCTCGTCAGTGTCCATATTTATTCTGTGTGTTTTACTGTGTGATTTGTTATTTTTAATGTACAGTTATACCTTGACTTACGCTACCCGAATTCAAAGGTACACGGTCTTGTTGATCACGCGGCACATCGATTTTCCCAATCCGCCCTGTCAATTCGGTTTACAAGGTTGAAGGTGCTCCTGGACTATTGGTTGGACATTGGGTAATGGCCTGTGCATTGAACTATTTTACATACACAGTGCACATTATCGGTTTATCTTTAATTATGTCACCCAAAGACCAAAAAACAAGTCATTTGAACCTAATAAGAAACGAGAAACACTGCCTTTAGTGTGCAAACTTAAATATTATCAATGTAAGAAAGATCGAAAAATAAATAATTTGGCAAATAAAATTTACCTACAGGAATTAATAGTCTGAACGGTTATACAATGTAAAGAAAAAAAGCGACGTCGATATACGGCATTTTTAAAATATAGGAAGCCTTCGACATCAAAATAACTTGGGATTACGATGTTTTATTCATAGTAATAAAAATTGATTTTATTATCGAACATTTAATGAATCACGTTTCTTCTAAATTATTTTTATATTAAATTATCTGTAGACTCTGGTCCCGATAACACAAATGCATATTTATATACAAAGTTGAACCCCGACTTACACGACTATAGCTTGGTCGCACCTATCGCGTAAATCCGGGGTATAAATAGATTTGCCGATCCTGAGTGAAAGATAGAATTACTAACGTCGTATTCGATTATCGTCAAGGTGGCGGTCGTAAAAGTGTGTGCTTTTCAAAAATTAGCAATATATTGCACCTTATTTGTCATTGCTATATGTCAATTACTTCAATATATAAAAATATAGCTAATTTCAACTGAACCTATAATATTACTAATATTAATAATTATCTTTTCATAGTATGTGACTGTATTACTTGACTTTACGTTTTTTTTTCAATTTTATATTATTCGAGCGCGTATTCAATAGTTAAGAGGCATAGTTATAATCAAACTGGGTCAATGCTCTAGGGCTTTTAAAGTTCAACCAGCATTAACCAATCTTGTAGCTTATCCATTTTGAATCCAAATAATAATTACAAGTGGTAATAATCCTCTTACTTAAACCGAATTTGAATATTTGTATGATTTATAAAAATAATTAATTTTCTATGTATGTTATGCAGACTTCAAGCGACAATCAACGACTATGTACGACAAAGAGAGTTGTGCTTTCTCTGTTTCTTAAGATTTGAAATAAAAAATTAAAATATATAAACATATTAGAAATTAAAAAAAAATGCTAATTATTCAAAAAATAAATTAAAAGCAACACGCTTCAATATTTATTATCGGCATCCTGGTCGTCCTGGCAAGGATGTCAGATTCGTGGTATTGTATTGTATAATAATATTCCAAGGATTGTATTATAATGTGATCCGGACACATATGCAAAGATTTAAGGAATCGAACGGCGAGAAGTGGCTCGAAATAACGTTGCACAATTTTCTTATATTGATGCCAAACCGTGCTAAGAAATAAAGTTTCAATAGAACATTATGTACAGATAAATTAAATATTTAATGGTAACCTATTTTGTAAATTACTCAAGCTCGACATATTTCTATGCGAACGGAATTAATAATCAGATCAGACTTTTTTTACTGAACTACCTTAATCGTAGTTTTAGATCGTAATACACATATTTTTGTTTGCTTATATTTCTAACGCTGGCTAAACCTTAAGGAATAAATATACTATGGAAGTCCGTACTTCCGTTTCTATTCTATTATATATTAGTATCCTATTATATATTAGTTTGCTTCGTAGCAAAATAATATATAATAGAATTTAGTACCTGAAAAATGTTTTGCAAAATATTACATATTTTATATTTGTAGCCTGGTGTTTTTGACACAAAACAGAAAATCTTTCTTTTTTTATTAATGGATAGGCGCAAAATAGAAAATCATATGTGATCATAAAATTCTAATTTCATGACGTCGGATGTGTTAATATAAACGAATTAGTTTAGATTACAATGTGTCTAAGTCAAATAATTTTATTTAAAATAAGAAGATACCTTATTTTTTGAACGTCAAACAATTTACCACCGGTTCACTAAAGTTAATGCCTTAGATCTGAGAAGAACCGGCGCAAGAAACTAAGCGGAACTTTTTTTTTCAATTCAATAATTCACAGATTTATTAGTGAGCTTAGAGACAGGCTGGGGCGAGCATTTCATTCCCAAGGCGTTATAAAATCGAAAATTAGGTAATAACTTTTAACACACAAACGGCTTTTCACATTTTTTTTAAATTGTGTTATTGAGCATTTTCGAACGTTTCTTTTTGTAACGTGTAACTGGGATTGTATTGTAAAAGCGTACATTGCCCCATGAAAGAATTACGGGTTCGATGCAGTCGAATCGAAAACAGGCACGGTAAGTTTAATCCCATTTCTAGTGTTAATATTATGTACATCACCAATGTTAATAAAATCATTAATATTTTTGTTTACACACATTTACATTGTCAAATATATATGGAGACGCAACTGTCAGTATATTTATTTCCTTAATTTTTTGCCTCAATAATTCATTTAGGCCTAAGTTATAGATTGCGCGAATATTTCGCTTCTGCAAGACAGAATTGAATTGATTGCGGCTGGATTACCCAAAAGTATAAGTAAACACAGCGAGCCTTTTCCACGTCAGTTAATAATGTAATTTTTTTAACCGCGAAGGCTGCTGAGCTAATTCTTTTCGCCAATCCAACCATAATATGAGAAATTAATTTTTAGTTCGGTAGTAAGATTCAGAAATGGAAAGCTAAGTGGTCATCCTCTATTCATACATATTATATATTATCATTGACGCAATATTATTTTCATAATTCAACGAAATTGAAAATTTTTGCAAGATTTACGATCTAGGTGATAACACGAAATAGATATTAGTCGTGTAGTGTAAGCAGGTTCAAACCGCGAGCGGGTCGCTAGTTCAGATTAATAATATAAAAATATCAGAATATTCAGTGGCGAACACTATTGCTACCACCGGCTCGTTAGGAAATTCTGCTGATGAGCGCCGTCGATAAAATCAATAATAGGTATTTATTCAATATCTCAATAATAATCTTCTGCTTCCAGTGAAAGCATTATAATATTAAGCTCTTTTACAGTGTTTTGTACCTTTTGTAGTTCTCTTGAAAAAATAAATATACTTTGCATAATCATTTTATATTGTAGTAATAACAAATTCGAAGAAAATTTTACTTATACTTTATTTAATACTTTGTTATTAAACTGTATATACAGAAAATAACATTTTATGGGCTAACAATTTATAAGAGTTTTGAGTTTATGAGAATGCAACCAAAATCTAAATGCGCTTTGTTTTGTGATTGTTACCTTCGAAACATAATTCAGAAAAGACAAGACGTACTACGGAGATAATTATTTCTTATTATTAAAATGATAATTTGTGATCGTTTGTTGCATTTTTAATAATAGGTTCTATCTACCACATATTATAAGGGCGAAGTGCCTATATAACACGATTCCCAGACCAGTGGAAATCGTACTATACTTTTTGTAAATTATAATAAATATAATTTAAGTCAGTGTAGAACGGAATGTCTTGACTTGACACTAGGTTCTCCCTGACTACCCTAATATGCTGGAAAAAACGTGAAACTATATATGTATAAAATAATAAATAAATAAAACCCCTGCAATCCATTTTAGTTCATACCAAATTATTAAAATGAATTTCTTTGTTTTATCTTTTTCCATACAAGCGCTGTTATGACCAGCCTACCTTTCCATACTAAATTTGGTTAATTTACAAAATTAAAAGTATACCTGTCTCATACGCTCTTGTACACTATTAAGTATCCAATGCAATATGTGTTTGAAGTTGGCCGAACATATGCTAGCGCGCTAACTGTTCAGTTTTTTGTTAAATATGGCGCTTCGAACGTACCAGTAGGCACAAGTCACAGCCAAGGTCACGTTGTATGGAAAACACACAATGAAGATTGATCGGTAAAAAAGAGATGCAGTTAGAATATGATCCACATTGCATGTTAAAAAGAAATCCAGTAACAACAAAAGGTTTTTTACTTATAAAAAAAAATATTTACAATAGATATATAAACGACGTTAATCGTTTATACTAAATAATATTTAACTAAGGGTTAAGGTTAAGGTTAATTTATAATTTTATTTTAACTACGTGCGCTGTTAGAATTTCGTTAGAAGGTCTGTGTGTACGAGACTCTACCAACGCGCGCTAATCGCAACGCCGAACTTCTAATATTTGCTTGCTCTTATATTGGATATCTAATGGTTAAATTATATAAAAAATGGATCTGGCTTAAGTGCGATAAAACACATATTCGATTTATATATATACTATCGAATATGTGTTTTGTTTTTGAAAATAATATGTTTATGTAATGTAAATATTAAAACGTAACACAAGTTTTATTACTTATCATTAATAACATTCTAATAGTGTTTAAAATAATTTTGTAAATTTCATATTGTACATTTCATTAATTGGAATTCGGATCGCACCACCATCGCGTTCCGTCGCTGGTAGGTGTGGGATATAGGACTTTGTGACTCAGACCGGTAAACGGTCAGAAATGGTGTAATAGTAAAGTATACACAAATGTAAAGTATACACCTAATTCAGAACGATAATTAACAGATCGCTGAAATTATAACAAATAAATAAATGGTGAATTAGATAAAAAATATTAATGCTTGATTAGCACTTTTCGTTGACAATAAAATCTAAAGTCTGAAATATCTGATGGGGGTGGAATGGATGGAATATCGGATGGGGGGATCAAATAAACTGAAAAATAAGAACATTTTCTTGCGATTTGACTAAAGTTGTCCAGCATGATTTCTCATATAAAAATTAAAGGTCTGAAACATTTAATGTGGAATTAATAACAACTAAAGTAGATGTGATTATATCATAATAGGCACTGATTGCTAGCGGTTGTTATGCATGTTATCATAGCAAGTTAAAATTCAAAGTTGCATGTATAAGTATAATTGTAAAAATTGGGCAGTATAACATTTATAACTGTGTTGGAAATTCATGGACAGTGAAATAAATTAAATTAAACTACCTAACCAAATTTATTACTGTTGAATCTAAGTAAATTTTGAATGTTATCGCTCAATGTGAACTGCTGAATTGATTATGAAACTGCCAATTCCATAAATTTTACAGCTGATTCAATTATTGCACAGTCTGAGTAACTGTTGGACTCAGTAATCAAATCAGCATACCCTTAAGACGAAGCGAAGGCTCGCTCTCTCGGATTAAATCCGCATTAGACGATGCATACTGTGCCTCCTCCACTTAGCGGGACTATTTAATTCTGAGACCTTTTATTGCTAATATTATGAAACGTAAAAACTATCTTTAAATCTTCGTAATTAATTTAAAATGCAACGATTAACGATTAACTATATATTGGATATTAGAAAGGAAATAAATATTTTTCTTACTTAATATGTTGTACATACATATATAATTAAATATTATATAAAAAATAACAAAGGGACTAACACAAAGAACCGTTTAACAATAAGTTCTTTAACGTCTCTTGAGCACACGTGTAAGTGTGAACAAAAATGTTAATACTTTAGAATTTCTATAAATAACGTCCACAAGGACTAATATTTCCAGGGCTGAGAGAATAAAGAGATTTTAAATACGCAAACATTAAATCAATATTAAAGTCATACAAGATAAAATCTTGTTTTATTTGAGCGACAACTCTTTAACTGACTTAACTTAACCATTTGTAGTTGCTTTCTTTAATCAATTTTCTATTGGATTCTATTATTTTATTGTTTTTTTTATTTAGCTACATTTAAATTCGAAATGAACTTCTTCAATAACTGCACTGTAAGCTACATTTAGGTATATAGCTATCTCAAGACCACTTTAATTAAGTTAATATTTTACTTTTATCCCATGTAATAATTAAATACTTTAATGCATGTGCACACCTCTTACATGGCGCAGTATGGCGGATCGTGAGCAGTTCATTCACACATGCTCATTTAGGATATGATCTATAGATAACGCACGTTTCGCAACGAGTTTCGCAACTCCAACGCATGTCGCACTCGACTCTAACGGCAAACCTAATAGTCCATAGTTAAGCAATATATGTTGAGTGTAGTCAGTGCACGTTACATTTATTCATAAAACAACATGAGATGCGAAAGATGCATCGGAATAGTCGCAAGTCCAGTGAAATTGGGACGTGTTCATTTTTTTTAATAGTAGACTTGAGAATTATTAATATCGCATGAAGATTTGAATATTCAAATTTTAGCTTAAAATTATCACTTATACGAAATGAATATAAGCAAAATAATAAAATAAATAACATAACTGTTCAGATTATGATAAAATATTTATAATTTAAATCGTATTAAAAAAGTGTTAAACAACGCTTTCATTATTTACTAGTAGACGTAAACGTAAAATACGCATTGCCTTAGCAACATATATTTATACAAACTGTACATCAATCGCATACAGTGTGTGCAATATTTTAATATAATATAATATTGGCTTGTATAATTTTTCCATCTAAACTGTAACTGTGCCAATTTCCAAAAAAAAGTAATTTAAAATTAGTGCAATGATTTGCCTTCTACTACTATTCATACAACAAGTCTCGACTCATCCTATCTCTATCATATCCGAACGACACACATTGTGGGCTTTAATTCGTAAACTGTAACTACTTTCACAGAATGGCCACTGCATAAATTGAATGATTGCCAATGGAATTCAATGTAAGTAAGCGCTTTATAGTTTAACAATAAACGTAGAGCGCGACAAGAGTCTTGATGAGCTATGTACAGACAAATAAAAAGATGCAACATCGACAGTATGCTATTTGTGGCATTATATAAATATCATGGGTATGCAAAAATAATGGCATTATTCTTTAAAAATACTTAAATGTAAAAGCAAAAGGTCACTCATTCATTAACGATGGAATACTGACAATTATTTGAGCTAGGAGCTAGGAAATGCGAGCTAACGACGGACTTTACGAAATTCATCATTTGAAAGGGCTAAAATGGGATGAAAATTTGTATAAAAATTAATTTTAATTTCATCCCTTTTTTTGTGACTTAGAATACATGATAAAGATACTCCCATGTATTTGAAATTTAAAATTTAGTCTGTCCAACTAAATTGATTAAACACATGTTACATTTAAGTATTTTCAATAATTTTGTATAGATTACAAAATTACATTTCCGCCTAGGTATGCCAAGCAGGGCCTGGCCAAAAGCTAGTTAATTTCATATCAATCACTGATTAAAAAATATATTAAAGCAACTAAATTTTAAATTAAGACATTATGGCGACATTGTGACTATATGCAGTGGAATACATACATTCCACATCAATATTTATAAATATATCAAATATTTTCAATTTCCCAATCTGGTAATACGAAAGGTGGCATGAGATTGTGCCACCTGGTACATGTAAATCCATAGTCTCTAAATGGATTTAAATTGGAGCGCTGCGAAACTTCTTGTTAGCTTTTTTGTGTGAAATAGGATGTACAGATAAAGGATAGTATATAAAAGCGTAAAAATGAAAACATTTCTTCTCTTATTTATTATATCGAGTTACGTTGATAATTTAATATTAATAGTCTTTCTTGAGGAACAGAGAAATGTAACAATACAACAATGCTGTATGAAAGAAAAGATATTCCGAATGCAATATTTTTCAAAACGAAGAACCGTCCGGGCTGGGCATATTCCGTTCAGTTTTCTCATGAAGAAAGTAAATTCTCCTAACTGTGATTTGTGCGGAGTGGAGGATGATATTCACCATTTCTTAGTGGAATGTGTCCGTAATGCCGGGGCCCGTCAAGACTTAATTCGTCGATATAATTTAAATTTAAGAGATGTAGGTGTTTTCCAATGTTTATTGTCTGAACCTTGTTCTGTGGTAGCTAAGATGTTGTATAAATTTAAGTATAAATAGTGTTCTTAGAAGATTAAGGAAATGCTATAATTGTGTGTTTGAAGATTGTTTTAGGGAACGATGGGGCTGACATTTTTGTATTATTACATAAAAAGACCCTAAATAAAAATAGATTAAAAAAAAAAAAAAAAAAGAACCGTCAAAGACAAATTAGAAAGATAGAATTGGCGAAATTTATCACTTAGAATCTTGTCTTTGGACACGAAAAGTATTTGCATAGATGTATTCAAGTAGTCAACAGACAACAAACTACATTTCTGTTTGACATTGAGTTTACCTATTATAAGTACAATCCCCGTCGCAAATAGACATGACTTATTGCTAGCTAACCAATCTGAAAAACCATAATCACTGTCGTTATTACTCTACATAACATCGTGAAGACAGAAAAAGTCAACCATATTAATGAATTTAGCCCTAGGAATTACTACTATGTGGAATGTCAATGCGACCATCATTGTACCGATACTCGTTTCAGTGAACAGTTTAATAGCGAAAAGCCTTGACCAACATCTCAAGAAGCTATCGCCAACTGGGTGATCAAAAACTAGACGCAGAAGTTGGTATTGCGCATATTTTCAATTTTGAACTTGACAGCTATATTTACATTTACATTTTTGACGGGATATCATTTCTGTTCTAGTTTCTGTGTAGCAAAATGAATCAGTCACTATGTAAAATATCAACATTGCTATAGGTGTGCTATAATATTTGAAGAGTTACCTCGATATCTCCAAATTCTTATCATTAGATCTTAGCCAAGCACAATACGACGACGACGACTTTGAAAGTATTAAACTGGTAACGAATTTTCCAAATATATTTATATGTTATTTAATAAACATATGAGACACGTGTAAGAAAATTAAAGAAGCTATGTTTTGTGGTATTCTCGTGATAAACTAGAAGGTTAACTTAAAGGTTTTAATACATAAACTAGATTTCATGCTTAAATATATATGTTGAGTTATGAAATATTCAAAATTACATAAAATGTTTTATATAATATTACACTAGGCTGCTGTCCATGTTAACATGACTGAAAAGTCAAAAGCCACGTTTCTGAAAAGTCGAACCCACAAGTAAATTGCAAATTTCTTTTCTAAAATATTTACTAGCCGTGTCACGTACGAGGAGGATTCAAACATGAACATTTATCCCCACACTTGGACTTCCCTTCATAATTGCTCATTTATGATTTTTTCGTAAGTATAAACCTATCTAGTATATTGCGGTGACCTCGTGACTTTAGAATGAACTGAGTAGGGAGAATCAGTAATAGACCTTTATTGGGCCATGGGCATTTTTAAGTATCAAACCCTGACAACGTACATATTATAGGATTGTATTATATATTTTTTCATTTCTAACATAATTGGCTTATTTATGAGACTGGTGCTTCGATCGATACTTAAAACGGTATAGTTGTATAAAAATATAATAATCAAGGTTTTTTTCCTAAACTTGTATGAAGCTGATTTTTAATACAGCAGTTTTCTTATGGGGATGACACTTTACATATTTCTAGTGTTACACTAACATTGTGTAACCAGTGGTCTACAATTAATAAAATGCTGACACAAATTCACTACAGTAGACTACAATATATACTTATAATCTTATTTCAGTAAAGTTTGTATAATCAAAAAAACGGCATAACGCTCATCTATCCTTATGTATAATTAAGGATACATAAAAGAATCGACTAAATAAGTAACATTAAGGCATTCCACGAGAAGCGCACATCTAAAAAAGTTTAAAATAGAATTTTTTTGATATTTTTAATCAATTACAAAATATTTAGTTTACGAGTTGCAGGTTTACAAAGTAATAAGTGACTGGCGAAACACCTATATATTCATTGTAGTCAAAAACAAAAAATATATAAAGTAATAAAGTAGTAGAATAAATTCTTCTTAGAATAAGCTTTTTAGAGAGAACTATTTGTACTAATTATTATTATATATTGGCGCCATTGCATAGTGGCGCAGTGTTTTATTGTGCACGACAGTTGTGAGTTCGATCTCAACTCCGGGGAATGAATATCGAAAATGTTGCAAAATTTTCTAATTACATCTAGTAATTTGACAAAATTTAATTAAATATATATAATTTTATATTATTTTAGTTTTACACTTTTTCCCGCATACCATGGTAGGCAAAGAGAACCTAATGTCAAGACACTCTTTTCTGCGAAGAGTGGCGGAACTCAAAGCCGCGCTTTGTCATGTCACCAGGGCGGAGAAATGAAAATATTTTAAATATAATCGGAATCGAACCCACAAGCATTGCGTATACAGACCGACGCTTTCACACTGCGTCACGACCTTGCAATTATATATTAATGACATTTCTATGGTGACGCTGATTACAGTATTTTGGACATTAATTTCATCCTGTTCTATTGTGATAGTAACTAATTATTTACTCAATTACACAATAGAACAGGACGTTTCGATTTAACCGATGGCAAATTACTCTGGCGGGCGACCAAATAGTGAAGGCACATATTCAATTGTAAGGTTCACAAATTGGAAGATAAATTCTGTATAATTGAATTAATTAATTTTGGTACTGTTTTGGTACACCGTAGTTGCATTTCAGTTAACTGCATATATTTATTTCTGCTCCAAATCTGGGTGCTTGCACAAATAAAGTAAAACTGATAAACCTTACTGATTTTGAAAACCATGCATATAGGCACAAACCATCGATAAATTAGAGTTCAACATATGTCTTTCAGCTTATAAAAATAATTCTACATTTTTCAAAATATAAATAATAGATAGGGACTCTTCTTTTTAACATTTTTTAAAGTGTTATTCGCACACTTAGGAAATTGAAAAAGACATATTTAGAACACGTATAAAAATAAGAACGTAGTGGGATTTGAACCCGCGCCTCTTGAAAACCGAGTTTCTTGAATTTTTTTATTGTTTGATGTGCTGAGCACAAAAATGATTATCTTTATAACAATAGAATGAAGGTAATATCAAAATAAAATTATAAAATAATCAACACAACTTCCCTATTTATAAAAACCGGCAAAATGGTGTAGAATTTGTTGTCAGCTCATAATAGGCGATATAAATCAGTAAACACAGTTATAAAATTTATTAAAGCAAAATACTTGGAGTTAGAAAAGTGACAAATGAACGCGCAAGCAAGCAGTATAAAGATCAGCAAGTTGCATTACTGCCACTGAACATGCTCTTGAGTCACTGAGCTATAAAATGCAGATAAGCGATAATAATTTCTAATCCCGTTTGTGATGTTCAGTGATGAATAAATTAAATATTTATAAACTTATGATATAGTTATTTTAATCGAATTAATCGTGTATATTTTGTGATTCCGTTTTCACAGTCTTTCATTTAAAATATGTAGAAATCACTATAGACAAATATTATATTTATATATATATAATTTTTAATCTATACTACCTAGGTCATCTTGATAAAATTTGATTTTAATAAAAGGACTTTATAACTTTCGTTGAATTAAGTAAATAATGAACATATTTACTTAATTCATCGAAACTGTTAGATACGTTTCCTGATGCATCTTCCATAAATGGATAAGATGCATTAGTTCGTACTAAAATAGCTGGTGAACAAGAAAAGAATTGCTTCTATAAAGAATAAAACGGAAAATATAAAGTTAAGGTTTCCTTATTGATACTACACGACATTACACTAAAAGCATATACGAAATGGAAAATATGAAGAATTATAAATAGGAACGTAGTGGTGGAACGAAGTGGGTGGCTGAGCGACGCAATCAAAGTTTAAGAGCAAGTCAACGATTCTTCTCTAAACTTTCTCATATGAAAAATAAACTATAAATCACTTAAACTTCACTCGAATCACAACTCTGCCTCTTCTCTATAAACAAATTATCTAAGAATAAGCTATTTTAATCTTTAGAACTTTTTTCGTAAGAATATAGAAAATAATCACTGATAGTGCCTATTTATATTGGTAAATGACTTTTTTAAATCAATTTACCCTTTCTTTTAAAATTTAACAAGTACAAATTAAAAAAGAAAATTAAATATGTCTATTTGTAATATAAAAGATGTTTAATATTAATAACATAACATGACGCTATGTTAACTTTATTTAAAGTTTTAAAATGCACACTCATGGATACTCTACCCCGGAGAAGCAAAATATTATTGTTTATTAACGTAATTTCTACATTAAAAATATATAAAAATATATTTCGAGTACTCGGGCCAACATTACAGTTTAAAATTAATAACATCACGTGTTGCAATATCAAAATAATTTTACAATGTCATGAATCCAATTGTACAATTCACATACACTTTTGAAGTAATCGACTCTGTAAAATCCAATTGTACTATACTGTTGATTTCAATATTTTGAGCTAGGAGCTTCACTCCTGGCGTGGTCAAAAATGAAGTCAATCGCTGTAACCCGACATGTTTCTTATGCCTACTAACTATCTAACTACTATCAAACTGTTCATGCATGCTCTCAGGGGTGTTCATACTTAATTAGGACTTATACGCAGACGACGATACCACAATGTCGTCTGCGTTTTCGAACCCATCTTGGTACCCATTATAATGGTATCTATTTTTGTTTATACTCTTTAATGCTAACAAGCTTACGCATAATCTTAAAATATAACAAGCTTCTCCATTTTACCCGTTTGGCTTAGAAACCTGAAAGCTATGTTTGAACTAGGGTAAACCATGATTCCTATGTAGGCACAATAACCAAGAGAATAATGCTGTGACTTATTTCAAAAATTCCAATATATTTTTAGTGCTCAAATTTTTTCTGAAAATTCTTCTCAGCGCAATATTTTGTTTGTCAATCCCTCGATATTATTACATATTTTTCATTAATGTCTTCCATCATATGCTATATTTCTTTATCAGATAAGAACGACGTAACCTAAAAATTGTGTGCGAGATGTTTATCAATCGCACACTCGGAGTAATTCTAAATCGAGAAAGTGGGCTATGTATACAGTAAAAACATCTCTTTTACTCTAATTTTATAGGCATTCAATCTCAGCGACATCGAACATATGTGGCATTATAAATTATTATGATATACATAAACGATTTATTACGTATGCTTAAGTGATAGAAACAATTTTGAATAATAATTAATAAATTATTAATTATAAAAATAATCATTGAATGAAATATAAAACACACATCAATTATAAGATTGATATTAGAAAGGGTTATAATTTTGAATCGACTGTTCCCTCTAAGCTTCTAAACTATTTACCATCATTTGATAATAGACTTATCAATAACAGCTTCTTTATTGTGACGTCGCATAGATTTATTAATATATCCAAATATTTATATACAACAACAAAATGTAAAGCATCGCTTTGTAAATTAACTTTTACGAAAATACAACTAGAAATTTAAATTATACTACAAGAATGAAGTGCACACAATAATTAATGACTACACAAAAATCACGCTCTAAAAAGTATGGTACAAGAAAATATTGTCACCTGAAAATGTTTTGCACAGTTTTCAATACTTTATACTGTCTATTAAATAAAGAACTTACACGTCGCTTTATTTTAATAAAGTTCACAAGTGCGTGGGAATAATTACCTTTAAATAAATGTTTAAATGATCATTCACGAAGCAAATTAATTAAGCCTGCTAAATTTTAAAAATGTGACACAAAATAATTGCACTTCTTTGACAGAATCATTTGGACACAAACACGTTGGATATGAGAAAAAGTGAGCATCGCCATCTAGTGCTACAAATCGCTTTGAAGTGTGCGGACATATCCAATCCATGTCGGCCCTGGGAGATTAGTAGAAAGTGGAGCTTGAAGGTGTGCGAAGAATTCTTTCGGCAAGGCGACTATGAGCGGAAACTCAATCTGCCCGTGACCGCGCTATGCGACCGTCACACAACTTCCATACCGAAGATTCAGACAGGTACAAAACAATAAACATATTTAATAATTTAACTGATGTATATTTGTATTAAAATATTACCTGACATTTAAACTAACATACATTAATTTTTTTCATACTACCATTTATTTTAAAACGTAGACTTCACTATACAGGCTTTCTCAAGTTCGTAGCTGCTCCTCTTATCTCTGAATGGCATCGATTTCTTCAAAATGATCTGTCAACACAAATGCTAGAAAACCTGCGGTATAATCAAAGTAAATGGGAAATGCTCGTTGCTCAAGAGCTAGCAGAAGAAACAAAAACAGAGGTATCTGAAGCAGACAATATTGATGATGAAATTGAAACGTTCTCTGGAACAAATTTATCGGACAGTTTAGAGCAACTTTTACCAATGCGTAGGAGTTCTCTAAATCCTACAAAACCTTTGCGTTTTAAAGAACAATTGCGCAGATTTTCAGTGCCACTAAATGTGTTTCAAGACACTAAATTTAAATGCAAAGAAAAAGGCCGTTTTTCTCTTTTAGCTGATCTACACAGTAGAGAAATTGCCACATTAATGGGCAGTGAACACTCTATCCACTCTCAACTCGGTGGCCAATGTAAATCAGAGGATGATGCCGAGAGAGTTCTCAGCACTGAAAAACTCCTACCAGATCCAACCATAGCTTCGATTACAACTCCAATGCAAGCCACGCGGCTCAATACTGTCCTTAAGGAAGGCGGCACATGGAAATTGATCCGACAACAAACGTTCCCACCATTGGAATCCATCGCTCGTACACATGCTCTCCTTTGCCGCCCTAAATTCACTAGCAATGAAGACACCATATACCCAGCTTGTTGCAAAACTGACTTGACATTACCTTTCGAAACTGAAAAGGCCATTCACAATCTATTTAAAAATGACCGAAAGACCGAATTGACTGAATATGATAACACTTCTGTAGACGTACCTGAATATCCTGTTTTTGACAATATGGATGACTTTATATTAAAGCTTGATGTTCAGCCTGAGCAGGCTGTAGTTGGTAGTCAGTTACGCGACAATTTGTCAGCTGTGCAACTACAATGCACAGGTCAACTCTTACAACGTAGGAAATCTATGCCAGCTGACGTCTTGGCTCTTGGTAAATTATTATTCTTATTTACGAATAACATTCAACACTATTTTTATTTGTTGAATATTATATAAACATAATATTTGAATATTGTAGCAGCAGCGCCAAAAGAGAAGAAGGCACGTGAGACGTCACCACATGTGATACCGAAAATAGTGCGTCGCACACTGACTGGGCGGGAGTGCTGGGGACGGCGCAGAGGCTCTGCGCCCGCCCCCATCGCCAACAGCGACCTGAGGAACCTCGTGTCGCATACAGTCACACGCCATAGTGTAAACGGTGCTCGCAGGAAACAAAATCCTTTCGTAACCTGCCAGCAATGGTTCAGCAAAACGGTCACCGTTCAAGAGCGCGCCCAGCTGTTGCCGCGCAGGAGCTCGCTCCCCGTTGAGGTGATTACAGGTGCTAAGTCGATGTTTTTATTTGTTTCTAATATTTATTTTTACATTTTGCCTTAAATGGTATGGTTTTAATCATTTATAACAGTTTCGTGAAATGTTTTATAATTTATGCATGATTTTTTCTATATAATTTAAATAAACTGAATTCTTGTTTTTTTTTAGTTCAAAAATTATATGTTACTGATATTTTGATTAACTATCAAAGCATGTTAGTTTTTAAGTAGTAATTTTCTTTTCTTTGGCGTTGGTATTATTTTTCTTTGCAACTTTGTAGCTTTAATTTATTTGGCTTTTCGAATTAACATCTGCATTGTTATAGAAAAATAATCTTCCGGAGTAATTTTAAACTTTCTTTCAGGTATTTCGTCTTATTAACAAAATGGATTCGGACATCATCTAAGCGGCGTTTCGCGCCTAAACTAGGCTAGAGGCATATTTATGATACCAGATAAATAATCTTCAATCAATTAGAATCCAACAAAATGTAAAAAAAATCCTAAAATGATAAACATAACAAGAATAATATGTTAGTGAATTATAATGAATGTAATAGTTAATGGTTAAAAATGTTATTTATTTACATAGTCGCCACCTAGTTTACAGTCGCTTACCCTCCAACTGATATGCGCTAGTGCTGCCTTCCTCGGTTAATGAGCGGGTCTCCCAAAATAGACGCCATAGACGCCACCTTTGTTATGACACCGTAAGTTCTTTTAATGTTTTAGTACAAATTATTTAAAAATTAAACCTAGTGTTGTAAACATTTTAAGTAATTATTTTTATGTTTTATGCAAAGTCGTAAAGTAATGTAGTGAGAAAGACACTATGGAAACTTTTTTTAAAGGAGTAGAGTCTCATGATGAATGAATAACTTTTAGTATTTTAATAAAGTTATATAGTCATAATCCTAAGTCCTTTTTGCGAGATCTTAACGTGCCGCACCTCGGCCACTTCGGAACGTTAAAGTTCTAATATACGTTTATTCAGTATTACCCATTTAAATTGTCAAAATTGCATTTTCTTCGTATTTTTAGCTTATACATATCTAGTAGCTCATTCATTCAATATATGATGCGAGAACTGTGTAAATATTAATGTTTTATTATGATTTATTCGGCTTTAAAATATCTTGTTTTCTGTAAATACTTACTGTAGGTGTATTAATAATAGAAAAAATATTTCTGACCGTTTTTTCTCTCAACTGGGGTCATATTTTAACTGAATATTCACTTTGTATACAAATAAGATCTAGTTCAGTATCAGTGAGCCTACATGTATATATATTAAAGGCTAATTCATTAACTCAAAAATCAAAATACATATAATTGTCATTATGTAATCTTAATATTAAACGTATTAGACACAAATTCACTAGTAATTTTAGCAGTAAATTGATAATTATTGTATTATATTTAGAGGTAAATTTCCTCTGAGTAGAGCATTTTGTTAGAAAGGAAGCCTATGAGAAGGATCGAGCTTGATTTAAAGTAAAATATATTTTTATCCTCCACGGAGTTTGATATGGACTGAAAGTAAGTCTGAAATTCGACGTCGAAATTCGGTCCAGAAGTTAATGGGGAGAGAGAATGGACTGCCTGCCTTGCTCAGTGGAAATATTTAAAAGGATTAATTAGTTATATGACATTTAATTATGTGTTATGTATGAAATTTAATATACGAAGCCAAAAACAATTATATCCATCATTGTCTATTTACTCGTTATAAAATAATTATTAGAGTATATAGATTTTATATGTGTTGCTATAGACATTTGTTGGTATGACATACAAAATGTATTTTAAATGTAGTTAAAGATAATTAGATACATTGCGAACTTGTTATATATTTAACTAGTTTGTTCGTGTATATATCGTTGCGCTTCTTTTGCAGCTCTTACTTCTTAAGAAGGTCTCAAGTCCTAATCAACCCCTACATCACTACGTTAACGAGATAAGCTTACTATAAATGTTATTTTCTCAAATAAGTACGTACACGTTTATATTCCTTACGTAGAGTCACAAATAAGTCTAATCATTTTATTTTATGTATGTTTTTTTTTAATATCGCCACAATTACTATACAATGTACGACGACCTACTTTCATTAAACGCTGGACGTCATGCTGGACAGCCGGGAAGAAAAATCATGACTTTTTATGCTGTAAATATTATTTAATTTAGTCTCTAGATATACAAAATGCTCAATGTTCTACAAATTATTTATTTATATACTATAAGTGATCTAAATTTAATATTACTTTAGTTTTAAGTTTTGTCCATTTTGCAAAAGAAAACAAACGGAAAATTATTGCATTTCCTCTATCACAATTATCAATGTTTCCTTTCACTAGGCTCTTCTTGATCTACCTTATTGAAAGTATAACTTTCATTTATAAATAAACTTTCACTTCTCTGCTTAAATTATATTGGTTTCTATAAATAATAGCACTTAGCTTAATTAGTGTTTGAAATATCCACGCTACAAAATATGTCCTAAGAATATTATAAATGTTTTCGATTCAGGCGCTAATCGGTGTTGCTTATTTACTTACATATTGAATAAGTAGTCAAACATTGATGTTTTTTGGACGGTACGTGTGGCAGTCCCCATTATGACCCCAGTATAAGTAATTATCAATCACGATAGTAATTATCAATTAGTGTTGTCGTAGAACGTGTCGTTACAAATTATACCTATTTAACTTATATGAAAGCACCCGATTTTGGATTTTTCCTAGTTCTTACTTGATGTTGTTGTATTTAAAATAGACTAATACTGCTTCTGTTTCTGGCTCTACTTTTCAAGTTCTAAAATCGGGTCCAATATAACAAATCCAGTATACTAGCTGTCAGAAAAAATAAATATTCTTTAAATGTATACAATCTTTGTAACTGTTTTACTGTGTTTTATCTTAATATTGTCTAATGTTCAATGGTGTTTGTATCTTCAACCGTTGTAGAGAATACTTGTACAACTTTATAGCTTCAATTTTCACGTTTACCTCTAATTATATATACTATATATGTAATGCCGATTTACAAAATTACACTAATATTTATATTATTTTTTATATGTATTTCGAAATATATATTTGAAAATCGTCAAATAAAATGTACAATAAATCGAATATGTAAAATTACTGTAAAGCCTGCTGCTTCTAGTATATGAGGACTTTTTTAAAATTATTGTAATGTTCTATTTGTAGATCGATTTATTTTCGTGTTATTATACCAATTGTTTAATTGGCAATCGAACTAGGATGCTATGATATTCCATGACGTTTATATTATTTACATATATTGTTCTTATTACCTTTCAAATGAAGATTTAAAACTATCCTTTTCTTAACGTTTATTTTTCGTTGTTGAATGAAACCTTTGTCACTGAAGTTTTGTTAAAAACTATATTATTTTATATTAAATAATTTATCATGTCACTGTGCACATATATTAAAATTCATAACAATTTTAATAAATCTTTGGTCTTCCTTCACAGCAGCACAATTTCAGAGGCAATTTTCATTTATTATTTTAGTTATAAGTTCTATCTCAGGAAATTACGTTTGAAAGCATAAATACTAAATTTATATCAATTACTCTACGGGTGCGTTCCATTCAGCGATCACGACAACGCCATTTGCACTGAGTGTTGCATCATAAATGATAATCAAATTGCTTACTATTGCCATATAATTTGACATTAACAACTAAGAATTTTTGTCATTAAAAACTATTACATGATTGACAGTGTTTATTGAGTAAACGATAAAAATAGATGTAAATCCTAGAGACAAAAAAAAAGATGTATATCGTCGAAGAAAAAGATGATTGATTAAATTATGACAATATTCAATTTATTTGAAAGCATAATTAAACTGTGTTTAGGATAAAAGCAAAACAAACCATTGATGTATGGTTTTCAGGTTCAGTTTCTGTATAGGGAAAATATTTAAATTTTTGCTATATATATATATATAGCTATAGCCTATAGATATAGCTTGTAGCTATAACAAATTTTGCTTTCTCTATTGCAAGAATTGGAACCAACATTTCATATTCGACACGACTAATTCAAGAAGGCTCGACAAAAAGTGAACATTGCGATAACATATATTTGAAAGCATTTAGGTACAATATGCTTGTCAAATTGACAATTCGCTCCACGCTGTAAATTATATTGATATTTCATGCCATACACAGGCGTATTGCAGCTCTTTCTGAACCTCGTCTCATTCATCCAGTGTCACGTTTTCTGCTTAATTTTATTTAGAAACACAAATGCCTATTTGCATTAAAATACAAAAAAATATATACACAAACTATTAAAATCGCTCAATGGAACACTTCTTGCGTTCATTTTTTTATTCTTAAGCGGGAGCCGATTTACTCGGCAGTTCATCAGGTGTTCATACAAAAAGTAACGTGAAATGGTGATCAGAAAATAAAAACAAGGTGGACTGCCGAGTGTATCAGGCCTTGGGAAGCGAAATGCAGTATTATATTTAAGTATATGAACTAGGTAGGGTAAAGTCGTAACCCTTTTAAGCAAATCGCTTAATAAGCGAGCAAGTTTAATAAGCGACAAATGATGCTTTAGGGAAGTTGGTGTAAGCTCTTGATATGACGTCGTTCTTACATTTATAATATCAATGTATTTTTATTTATTTTTGTTTCATTTTACATTATTTACTTTTTTTTCGAAAAATTTTAATTTTGTAATCTATTTGGAGTTAAAATGGAGGACGGACAAATACTCTTTCGAATTTAAATGTTTGTAACAGGTTTTTATTGTACCTATTTATGATGTTTGGAGATCGATGTATAGAGTTGACTTGTAATGGTTTACATTTGAAGACTGCTGTCTGTTTGGTACATACTATTCAAGTAGCCCCGCTATAATACTTATCCCTTTATCTATTGTACACGTTTGTGTAGTTTTTAGTGTAATGTAAAAATGTACCTTCTTGATATACCCACTTATATAAAATTTTCGACAATCGGTGTTTTCTCCGTGTCTTATCCTCTTGATTGTGAATAAAATTGTTTCTCTTATAACCAGTGTTTTATTTATGACCATTGCTAATTTTTACACCAGCAACAAAAAGTAAAAAAATCTAAATTCCCTCTTATAAATAGTAGCATAAAACAACGATGTAGATATTTTTTTCAACTATATCAGTTCAATAATATTCATTTACATCTTATCAAATACAGATTTTTTAAAAATAAACCACCGTGTACTTATTTAGGCACTTTGCGTACCAATCAAACATTCCACGTCAATTTCCCCAAAATATCACATTGCAGTAAAACCTGTTAAAGGGCCTTGTAATATTACGTGTTCTCAGTATTTTTTATTTATTAAATTACAAGATTTTTTTTTGTAATAAGTCATAGTATAGCAGGGTGGACAGAAAGAACAAAGTATTCAATCGGATCTCAGCTTTAGCTTAATAAAAGGAAATAAATATAATTCAAATATGATGACACACGATAGGGGAATCTCTAATCTAACCCAAAACTATAACTCGGACAATGAAGTACTGTCCCACTACAGCACGGTGTCTTCGATAATAACTCTATAATAAAATTCTATGAAAATCAATTACTAAGCAAAATTTAAAATTGTAAAAAATGCAATCTAATATATATTTAATAGAACGTTCATCGTAATCTTGGAAAGAAAATAATTATATATCATCTAATGCAGCTTCACGCGTAGCATAGCAGTCTAAAAGCACCTAGTGTAGAGACAATTCGCTATTCACTTTCCGCCCGAAATCAAGACATTGCGAGACCAGAGCGGAGAAATGAAAATCATTTAAATATAATCATCCCCTCGACTGAACAAACCCATAACCAACGCATTCGCAGTCAGGTGTATTACTTAATCTTAAATTAAATTCAAGTACTTTCTCCAATAATACCACATTCGCTGTGCACTTCGTAATTTTAATGTTTACTTAGCCAAGGGAAAAAAGAACACAACCAGAAACAACTAGAAACAGGAATAAAACATTCATTTCGCAGACAAAGAGAGAACACCGTCCATTTACATAATACATTTTTTATATTTATACTTTCAACATGCAACTTTATAATACATTAGATATAACAATTAAATTGATATGCGTCAAATATAACTTATATAAACGTTGATTCGCAATGCGCAAAGTATTAGTTGATTTGCAACTTACAAGATTAGAAATACATATTATTTAACTACAATGGAAAAAGATAACCGAAGTCACGTAAGTATAATAAATGTAACAACTTATTTAAAAATATAAGGCGCTTAAATTTAATATATTACTTAATTAAAATAATAGATTAAGGGAATAATAAAACCAACAGGTTTCAACTGATTCTATATTATATATTTATATTAGCTATGACACTACATACACGTCACAGGCCGGGTTCGGGCTTCGGCGAGGGCGCTCCCGCGGGACCACTCTCCTCAGCACTTGCCGCAGCCTCCATATTCCTCAAATTTGTCTCAAATTCCACGGGATCGATGAACTTCTTACCGGGATGCGGTGGTGGCCCTAATATAGCTTCAACATCTTTATAGTTTAGCGTTTCCTTTTTCAGCAACTCCTCGGCTAGCTGCAATACAGTACAATATTTATTTTTAGCCGGTCGTCTGGTAGGACTGACAATATTGACATTTTAATGTTCATTGACTATTCTAAAGTGCCTGTTATACCTAATTGAATAAAGAATATTTAGATTTTTAATATTATATTATTACTATATAGTTACGGCGTAACGCATATTTCTTGAGACAATTGGCATAATCGTAAAACAAGAACAAAATAAATGATAATCCAATTGCATTGGAAATTAACCAAGGGTCTGTCTGAACTGTCCGTGTACACTTTCGGGTTGAATTTCAACAAAAATGTATGCAAAAAGACAACTTACAGTCTTAAGCTTTTCCTCGTTCTGCCTTAAAAGTTCCTCAGTGCGGTAATACGCTTTTGCGATTAGCTTCTTGGCTTCCATATCTATTAGGTTCTTTAGCGCTTTACTGAAAGGACTTTTCTCCCTGTCTTTAATATCAGGAAACGATACTAGACCGACCGCTGGCGACATGCCAAAGACACGCACCTGTTACATTAAGAAAATTAAAACCATTACAATATTAATATTATATATGACAGGCCAATCGTTGCGCAATAGCACAGCTCAGTCACAGCACATGACTGTGAACACAATTGTTGTGTGTTCAACCCCCACTCTGGAGGAACTATTGTATATCAAAGAAAGCGAAGAATGAAGTCTTAATATCAGTATACATTCAATATTGGAAAATAAGTACTACAATAATCGTTTTACATAATTTTCTAATTTTCTTTACGTAAATGTCAAAATGTACATAATATATTTCACCTGTGCGTAGGCAATCTTTGTGACTTTCTCCAGGTCGTTTTGGGCACCACTCGTTATAGAGTTGAACATGACAGCCTCTGCAGCACGCCCGCCTAGCGCCATACACATGCGGTCGAACAACTGCAAAACAGATGAGTTAATTAGGCAATGCAAAACAAGTATTTTATCTATTTATAAATAAAACATAATCACAGTATTATTTCAACCTTTTTTTAAAATTATTTACACGCTTAGAATATGAACAATATTTCCATTATAGCTCGGTTTGAACCCGTACCTCTTGTTTACCGTTCGAGCGCAAACGCTGACCGCTATGCCAACTTATTTTAGTCGTTAGCATATCGGTAGAGGTGTAGCGCTTGGATTCCAAGAGCTGCGGATTCGAATCCCGCTAGGTTCAAAATTTATTTCCTAAAAAATGTTTTACATTAGTTTTGGGGGCGGGTGTTAATATTATAATATACGTTAGTAATGAAAGTGTGTGTATACGCCACTGAATCTTTATACACTTCTTTTTCTTTTCAACTTCATGCTTTTTAGCCAGTAGCCAGTGTCAAGTCACTCCGTTGTCGACCAACTTTGAGCTTTGAGTGGCGAAACTTAACGACTTTCTCTCACCAGAGCAGAAAAATAAAACAATTTAAATATAAGGCATTTCTCCAAGTGGAAATCGAATTCACAACCATCGAGTTTATAGTCGGACGTTGTCTCAATGTGCAATAATGGCCTATAATACATTAACAGACAAAATATCCATAATATGAAGCTTAAACATTTTTTTACTTTAATATTCTTTACCTCCTCTTTCGAATACAGCTTTTGGTCGGACGTGGTGTACTGTGCGAAACCTAGCGCTTTATTTGTTCTAGGCACTATAGTGACTTTGAGTAGCGCGTCCGTGTGCTCTAACAGCCACCCGACTAGAGCGTGGCCGGACTCGTGGTAAGCGACTATCTTCTTCTCTGCCGGGGACATTGCGTGGCTCCTCTTTTCCGTACCACCTGATATATAATAAATTAATTAACAAAAAATACTATAAAATTTAATACAAATTTTTTAGGTACTTACTTTTTTCCGATCATTATACTATTTCAATAAAAGACCTAACACGTATATGTTAGAATAGGTGGGAAAAGAAGACTGCTAATACTCTATCTAAATACAGGTAGGTATATGTGTCCGAAAAATACATGTATTCAATTGCTATAATATAAGGTTCCGATATTATTATTGTTATTTATCGTCTGTATCGTATATAATCCAACTAGGAAGCTTCATTTTATTTAATGTATATTTAAATTAAAAATGAATTAAGATAATTGAATTTAGAAAGTATGACCATATCACAAAAAACTCGAGTGCTCGTTCGTCACTGTATACTGTACTATTCATACACTCCACCTTACATAAAAGAGTGTATTGATTTTCTGGGGCACTGTCATTCAAAAATTCTACTTTAAGATTCCTTCACATTCCTACTTAAGCTACATTTTCATTCCCTATAATCTATCTATAATGAGCATAACTATAAATATTTGTCATTATATTATATTGTTGATTAAAATTATATGTTCTATAGTATCTATTAGGTATATTGCTTACACTCCCAACCCGTTTCCTTTCCTTTACGTCCAATGTTTTAGGGCACCTGGTCGCCTTTCGTACATTTTAATCATTATCAGTATTTTGTTTCTTCTTTTATGTTTTTCTGGGCGTTTTTAAATAATAAAAGAGCTTATTTATATAAAAAGGAAGCAAAACTTTACTTAGTATAAAATTTTAATTTCTATTAGAAATCTTATTTTATAATTGTAACTTATCGAATTCAAAAATCATTTTTCATAACGCTTAAGAAATAACCAGTAGATATCATTAGACAAATATAGCTTTTGTGACAATGAATTCCGACATGGTTGATAATTTAACCATGGTTACATGGTCACATCCATGGTTAGAACCGTGGATGTGGCGAAGGTCCGTAACTATAACCGATACTATATCCAAAATAAAAAAAAACCCGTAGCCGTACGGCGAAGCCGATATAACCGTTTATTATAATTTCACATATAGGCGGAGTTTAAATGAGAGTTGACAATAACAAATTTAAAAAAAAAACTGCATCTGGGACAAAAGTAATATGACATAAAAAAAAATTATAACTAGTAGCCTAATTTACTTAAAATCATCAAAAAAGTAATATGTGTTACCAAAATTATGCGAAAGTAACGGTTAATCCGAAACAATTATATATCCGCAATTGAAATCGAAGCCGATATAATTTTCTTCCTATATTGGTAACTGAACCCAGATGCGAAATGTTACCAGTACGAGACAATGCCTACTTGTAACTTACCGACGACTCTCTCAACGGCGTACTCTAGGTCGGCCGCCTTGACGATAGTCTGTTTGTATCGCGCTGCGTGCAACGCCGCCTCGTTGCAAACGTTCGCGATGTCCGCGCCACTGAAGCCCGGCGTTAAGTACGCCAAACTAAAAGTACAAACGCTGTCATCAATATTTTTTATATTTAATAATAAAGCACAACTATTAAGACAAAAAGCTACGTCCAGTTACGCCACTTAACGCGCAATATTTGAAATTTAAGAAGAAAATGGACGGGTCTTGGCACTAGGTTTCTGCCTCTCTGCCTGGCTTTTGTCTGCGGAGAAAAGCGTCAAGCACCTCATATAATTTATGTTCTACAAATTACATGATATTAGATATATCAATATAAATGGAACGAAATAGGCTAAATATTATTCGTATATAAAAGATTTTTCAAATTAAATTATTTAGCAACAATTTCCACTTTAAATATTAAACATACATTTTATTATGGAACTAGCATCAAAAATTATTATCATCTATACCTATAATTAATTTGTACTATAATCTTTGAAACTAAGTGGACGGATTTGAACCCATAATAGACCAACTATACTATAAGATATAACGTAATTGGACTTGAACAAAAATTGATCAACGTGATGTATATATTGGTGGGATGGGTCATAAAGTCGACGCAAAGGAAGTTGCGGGCAGTTACTAGTCAAAAATACAGCTGATATATTTTTACCGTTTAACATAATAATTAGGTAACTTCTCCAGTACGATGTTTTTGAGATGTCTGTCGAATATCTCTTCGCGTTCTTGTAGCGTGGGAAGATCTATTAAAATGTGCCTGTCGAATCTGCCTGGTCGTAATAGCGCCTGAATAGGGAAAATAATTGTATTTAAAAAACCTAAAAAAAAATACTTTAAAAAAATTTTTAAAATATGTCGTATTATATATTTACAAATAAAATCAAAGCATAGCTTATCTTGCAAGTATAATTGACAATCTAATTTATACAATTTTAACAAACCTCTAATGTGTTTTTTTGATATTTACAAAACAATGGTCAACAGTGTTGCATGATATGAAATGTATACTTTTAAGCTACTTTCAGGCCTAAATCACTGTTAGGTTAGGTTATTTTCCAGATTTTTCCAACATTATAATCGTTTAAACAAAACACATTTCCCAATGTTTTCTGAAACCGTAAAATATTACTGAACATAAATGAGAGTTAAGTGGTTATTGAGTTTTCCCCATACATGTGTCAAAACCGTTGATCCACCAATCGAGTTCTTGTATACGCAAAGTTTGTCCAGATTAATTCTAACACTACTTCAATTTTGGAATCAGAGAGAAAAATCAAAAGTGCCTAACAAATTATTGCTATTTGTAAATATCATTTAAAATATAATTAACTCGTATTGTTCTAAGTGAGTATAAAAGTTCTTAACTCAGCATGCCCATTGTCCATCTTCAATAAATCAATTTCACCAAGTATTAGTGTAACATAACGTAACATTTTGAATTACACTAAAACAAGGTTCAGCTTTATTCAAATTTTGAACTTTTTGGCGGGATAAATCACACTTGTTAATTGTATTTAAAACGTAGGCTTGGCGGGCCTCAGAATCAGAATCAGCGCTACATACCTTATCGAGGACATCAGCGCGATTAGTAGAGGCGAGAACAATGACGCCCTCGCGACTGCGCATACCGTCCATCTCGACCAGCAGCTGGTTGAGCGTCTGCTCGCTCTCGCCGGCGCCAGGCCCGCGGGCACCCGTCGACCGTGCACGTCCGATAGCATCCATTTCATCTATGTAGATGATGCACGGTGCACGGGTACTCGCCTCTTTGAATAAATCTCTGCCAAATAACATGCGGAATATAAATAAAACTATCTGTAACTATTAACTGGTACGATATAAAAGTTTCGCATTGAGCACAGTCTAAATGAGAGCTGTCAATCAAATGTCAGTCACCTAGGATGAAAGTAACGTAAAAAAAAGGTTATCGATAAATTAATGGCCGAAAATTACTTATTTTTATCAATAAATATTATATCCGTAACCGAAACCATCCGAAACCAAATGGTCAAGACCCAAAATGTTACATCCGAAACACGCTACTTCGCGTTCAGCGAGACCCTAGTATTAAGACACTCCCATTCTCAAATTTCCATCCAAATTTAAAAATGACATGTCAAGTGGCGGAACATAACGCCGCATCGTCTTCGCACCGTCTGTACAGTCCAGACTCTTGATGGATTATATTGCAATATGTTCTTTAATGGCCGTATAGTACCTAAGCCTACTTAATTCACTAGCAAACATCATTAAATAATTTCATCTCTAATCAGAAAATGTAATTATTTTATTCAAACAAACATGGTATTTTATAATATGCACTTTAAATTATAACTTATTTTACTAAATTAGTAAATAAACAGATTACCGATAATATATTTAAATAATAAATAATATAGAAATTTGACATATTACAAATATGTAAAAAGATAGTAATTAACTAGTAGTAGACTTCAAACAACATTTTCGTTTACACAAATTAAATGATTAAAACATAAAGCATACCTTACTCTAGCTGCACCTAAGCCACCAATCATTTCTATGAACTCTGAACCATTCATGGACAGAAATGGTACATTAGCTTCAGAAGCCACAGCTTTAGCTAATAAAGTTTTGCCACATCCAGGTGGACCTAAGAGTAAAGCACCTTTTGGGACCTGCAAAACAAATTATGTAATAAATATATATAAACACTCTCCAATACATCCTGAAATATAAACTTTACTTCAATATTTAAATATTAAAAACTCAGTTACATTACCAATCTCTTGATTAAATAAGTTATGTGCACTTCTCATAAAACTATTAGAGAATATTTTAGAAAGACGTATAACTTTTTGAATGTCTTTTTAGGATATCGTCGGAAATCGGTTAAGCAATCTAGACAATATATTCAATTTACTAAGTGTGTGAATATCACTTTAAAATACAAATATTTAATAAAAAGCAAAACCAAAAGATTGTTCATAGAATAATCTCTTACCAAAAGATTGTTCATAGAATAATCTTTGGGGAGCACAATTTTTTAAATCAATCTATCAACAGACGTGCTAATAATAAAAATAAGTAAAAGTAAGATAAGATTATAAGAATTTCCACGCAGCCGAATGTAGAACGCATGGCTTAGCGGTCCAGGGCGGTTAGACGGTTTCCAAGAGGCGCGGGATGGAATCCCGCCGCGTTAAAATTTTTATACATTTTCTCAAATAGTTTTTCATATTCCTAAGTGTGTGAATAACACTTTTAAATTTCACAAAAGTATATATTCTTATTGAGCTAGGTAATTCTTTTAAGCTTGTTATAACTATATATAAAAAAAAATAGAAGTCCCGCTGAATTCTTGCGCCCGTTCTTCTCAGGTATGAGGCATTAACTTTAGTGAACCGGCGGTAAATTGTTTGACGTTAAAAAATGTTTACGTTGACTTAACAGTCTGTATATTCAAGTAAGTTTTCTAGGGGGAAATGTTTTTATTTTATATTTTTTTAAAGCATTATTCACTCACTTATATTTTACAAAAACGTATATATTACTTAATGTGTAAAAAATATTTTACCTAAAGTAAAAACTACTAACATATGCATGTTCCATTATTATTAGTCTTAATATCTCAATTCTGTAGGATGAGTGCAAGTAGGTCTAAATTAAGTTGCAGAAACAAACTCAAACAAATAATAACAATATAAGAAAACTCAGTTATTTTAATGGTTTTGTTGATCACACCTTAGCTCCTAAGCTCTTATAGTGTTCAGGTCGCTTCAAATAGTCCACAAACTCCATAACCTCCACTTTGGCCTCTTTCAGGCCTGCAACATCTTCAAATTTCACTCCTTTCCCTTGACCAGTCATTGAGTCGACAAGTGTGAACTTAGCACGCCTTAATTGACTCTGAAAAATTGTAATGGACATAATATAGTCACTCAACTGCCATTTTTTTAAATTTAAACAATATTTTAATACTTGCACATATTTATTTTCAAAATTATTTATAAACGATCTAATATTCAAATTATTGCTTTTGAGAAAATACATATTAGTGTTTGTTTTTTATAACATTGTGCTATAAAACAGTCTAAGACAACAACTAAGTAAAAGTAAAAGAATAAGGGTAATTCCAAGTTAATTTAGAAAACCTGCTCTGTAACACTTTTTTATTTTATTTTTAGTACTACTCATTTAAAGTTAACATTTTCTGTTTATACTCATTTACATGATTAAAATACAGTCTACTTACAAATCCACTTAAGTTAATATTCATTTTCATAGATTTAGTTGAATAAAGGAAAGATAATATAACTGCAGCTATGAGTAGAGTTGTGAAGATCTTGCCAGCAACACTGCCATTTCTGTCATATATCACCCTGACACCTATCATCACACAAATTACAATTTAAAAAACAAATAGTCAAATGTAGTCTAGTGTGTGTCATACTTCCCTTTTTTTATCGAAAATGAAATTGTTTTTTACTTTGTTTACTTTTTTGGGTAAAAATTTAAATCAAGTGGGTAATTCAATAATTAAACAATTGTCACACTTAAAGTCTTGCTACCAAGCTCAATAAATAATTATTTACGATTACTTAAAATATAGTATTATTTAAACATAATAGTTCAATTAAATGTTAATCCAACAGGCTGTAATGTATTTTTTAACATTTTTTAAAGTGTTATTGGCACACTTAGGAAATTGAAAAAGACATATTTAGAAAATGTATAAAAATTTGAATGCAGCGGGATTTGAACCCGCGCCTCTTGATAACCGTTCAATTTGAACGATTCAACGGCTTTCAAGAGGCGCGGGTTGAAATTCGTTAAAATTTTTATATGTTTTCTAAATATGGCTTTTTTAAGCTGTGATGTAACTTAATAGCTGTTTTTTGTTTAACAAACAAATAGTAAAATAATAAGATTTCAAGGGCTAATTCAACATTATTGGATATTTTAATATTACACTCCAATTTTATTTATTTGTATAGATGGTTTACTACCTTCTTTAACTCCAAGATTTTGTTCAGTTTCACGAAGCTTCTCTTCAAATCTACGGATGTCACCCACATTCATGTGATAAACTCGGTGTGGTGTCTGTAATATTCCAATTTAAAATTACAATACAGAAATTAATAAAAAAACTAAAATAAACACTTTTGTATTTATCATTATCGTTTTTCCAGCATGCCAGTTGAATATAAATCACATGTCTTCCTTCATCTTGTTTGTGTCGTTCATTTTATGGCATGCCATAAAATAAGCAGATAACAATACAATTTAATATAAATTTATAATTACAATTTTGTTGACACCTACCTTTTTTCCTTTAATGATGGCTCCTTCATATAAAATAATAGTAACTATTTCTAAGTCTGGTCGTACAATGATCTCTTCCACTTCCCCTTTTGACAGCATTGAGTAAACAAATTCATTCCAAGATACATATCGAATGAGCTGCATAGATAAACATGTATATTAAATTAATATACATAAAAAGAGACTAGAGAATGTTAATATAAATACAAATAACAGTGTATTATATATTAATTTATAGACCTATTGCAGTTTAACATGTGTGCCTTCAGAAGTGTGTACAAAATTTCACTTCACACAAAAGTGTATATGTGTATAAGTGTACAAAAAATATAAGCTTACTTCATTCACTCTCCATATAAACTATAGGTTTGCCAAGTTACATACCTATCTGTCTGCATAATTTTAGTTAAAAAGTACAAAATTTTCCCTTTCCATATCAATAAATGATGATATTAGAGGGACTAAAAGGCATACCTCATTTTGTGTGTTATCCCCAGGAACTAAAAAGGAACTAAGAATTATTAGTGTAAATGTGGTTAACATCCAAAATGCTGCCTTTATTAAGAGTGATGGCAAATTTGGTTCATCATTTTTTTCCTTTTTCTCCTGAAAATAAGAGCAATTAAAACAAAAAAAATACATAGGAAAGCAATTAATTATAATTTTTTATGGAAATAAGAAGTGGTGTTTCTATAACTTCATTAACAGATCAAAGTGTTGCAAAAATATAAAATAATATAAACATTATATAAATAGCTTTAGCCTTTTTTTACCTTATCTTTGTTATTTTCCTCTTTGTTATTATTTGAACTTGTGTGTATATTTTTCACACTTATGCTGCATAACAGTGACTTTAAATGTGGTACATTTGACCTCTCTAATAAATTGGATACAGCTTTGTATTCGGCATTAAAGTGTTGTAATTGCTATGAACATACAAAATATTTTATAACGTTAGTATTTTATACCAGCATAATTTCATTTAGTAAAAAAGGATAATATTTAACAATACTTTTCTCAGAGATTTCTGTAGATGATTTTTTTATACTAATTCATTACGCAATTATATGAATTACAAAAATAATAGTGCTTTTGGAAAAATACTCACAGGATGTCTAGATTTTTTGGTTAAATTGTGTAACACGGACAGTGATCGACAAATATTTAAAAAATTATAATTGCAATGTTTACTAATATCATTCTCGATACACCCGATTCTTAAATTTAAGCGCATATTTGAATGGATCTTTGAAGCTGTCATCGTCGACAAACGCTTTACTGACAACATTATATAAAAAATATTATTTATTTGATAATATTAATATTTATTGTATTATTAACAAATGTGCTAAAGTCGGAATTTTAACATTTTTGATATATCTAATTATCTAATATAACTTTTGACATTTCATCATAGATAAGGTATGATTACATTCAACATCGATGCGTTCGATGCATCGATACCCAAGAAAAATCGAATCAATATGATCAAATATATTTCTATGAATAGATATTTATTTTTAAAAATTAAATATATATAAATATTGTATTAATAGAATTTATTTATTACAACATTATAGTATAATCACTTTAAATATTATGAAATATATAATGATGTTGTGTTAAACTTAATTTTTTTCACACACACATTTTTTTCAAGAGTGTTAAAGAGATGCATCAGGAATTTTAGTCAAAAATATATTAAAACATCTTTTTATCATTACCTTATTGATAGGTAGATTGAGATATTCAAAATTTTGGCACCAGGTTCAATGATTCGGAATCGTATACAGATTTTCATTAAAGGAAAATAATATTTGTTTGTATACATCTCAATGCTTATGAATAAACAACAAAAACAGGCGTTTCAACAATGCCCAAAATTTAAGTAATCTGATGTGCCATACTAGTTGTACAGTTGTGAAATTATAGTTGTTATTTTAATTATTTAGAATGGGTACTGATAATGGTGATTATATGTTTAATTTATTTTGTGGCATATCACATTTGTTGCAAATCCTTTAGGTAGCCGTCCATCTATCTACTGGAAATGAATAGCTGACGATCGAGTTCTGTGGGTTGCTACTTGAAAGGAGTAGGGTCCAGCAGTGACCGAATGAACATAGCTTTATGACGACAATAATGAATGTGTATTATAAACTAGTATCTGCCCGCAACTTTGATTTCGTGGACTTAATGACACATCTTCCTACACACATTCTACTCATCAACCGTTTCCATTAAAAATTATGGCCAAAATAGTAGCAATCGTAGGGGAAACTGGGTACAGTCGAAATATTTTGGCGTCTGTTGTTCATAGCATCGTCATTAGTTAAGCGAGCGAGCGAAAAATGCCTGGGCATAATACAATATAATAAATTCGTGCATTTTACTAAACACATGTATTTTCTATCATGCCTATTAACATTTTGAAACTAAATAATCAAATGTTGATATTTGTTTTGTAACATTAACATTTCTCGAAAATCAACACCACAAGCTAAATTAGAGCACTAAAAAAAATCACATTTCTTGATGTTCATCGCCATCTCAACCGGAAACAGTGATTCAGACCACTCTTGCAAAGAGTTCTGATTTTACAACTTCATAAGATTGTTTGTACGTTGACAAGTCGGCTTAACCATTCGTAATTCGTTTGCCGTATTCTTTGCATTTGGGAACTAGAATATTAAAAAATAAATTGTTTCAACCGTACCCACAAATTTCCCCCTTCTGAATATAAAACCATTCAGATTAAGAGAAATAACATAATTTAAATAAAAATAAATTATACTGCCGATTTCTACAAACTTCGATTAAAATTACATAAACCTCGCAATACCTTAACTTAAACTATAATAAACTAACTAAACTATAACAATAACGGACACACAGTGATCGAAACAAGATTTTAAGGCATAACCGATATTAATAAAAAATTCAACAAAATGAAAATGTTAGGATTAAATTCTAGTCAAAATAGCTTAATATCAAGTAAATATACTAAAAAGAGAAAATATCAAAACAGGGACTTCGCTGTATCCCGGGGCTGTAGCCTTTATCATATCATGTACAGAGAGAACTGGTATTAAGACACAGAGCAGAAAATTAAAATAATATTATTAAGTAATAACAACATAATAAATGCCTCTCAATGGCGATATCAGGTTGCTAGTGTTCTAGAGTGATTTGATTTACTGCCTATCTACTGGGCAGGAGTTCTTCAAGAACCGGATGCAGAGCATCAAATAGTAATTAAGCGATAGTCTACAGAAATAATGTTCCTTCGAACAAAATTTATTTTTTACCTTTTCCTTTTCTTTACGAGGTAGCACTTTACAATATATCTATCTAGATTCTAGTATATAAGTTCAAGAACAGACGTGGGATTATTCCCTTAGTATAGTAACCCACTCTATCAAGGTCATATCGAAAAGCTGCTGGTATCGTATTTTCTCTACCTGACCTATCTATCCAATCCAATTCTTAATCGTAGCCAAGAAACCGTTATCATCCTTTGGAATATTCCATGCAACTCCTTCATTCCATAAAGAGGTAGTAAGAATAGGAAGTATTACGTATAATTAGCCTTCGCTAATTTCTTTGCCCAGAGACTACACTTACGAGGACATACATAATCTCATTGAAGAATTGACGAATACGTATAGCGTACGTGTCGTCAGTAGTTAAAAATGGCTACGTTTAGTCATCTTAGACGGTTTAAGTTAGTGATGCGACTTGAATAGGATTTTGTGATTCGAGTCACTCGATTTGTAAGTTTAAGGTTCCAGTTAATAATATTAAGATAATGCAAATAGCTAGATAAAGAAATTAAGTAAATAAGTATAATAAAAGTGTCGTTGTCACGGATGTAGTATTATGAAATATGATGGAGTGTTCACAAATTATAAAAGTTTATATATATTATTTATTTAATTAATAAAGTATATATAAAGTAATAAAATTTCTTCTTTATATATATTATTTATTTAATTAATAAAGTATATATAAAGTAATAAAATTTCTTCCTAAGAAGGAGGAATAACTAAATTTCCGTAATTAGATGAATTGATGTTTGGATGACTACAATCACATTTTATATAATTTCCATTACCCGACTATTAATTTGTACCAGGTCACACTGTAATAGAGTTTTGTTTACTATAGCTTGCAATATTTCAAGGCCATATACAAATAAATACTTGAATTTCGTCAGCTGTATAGGTACAGGATTTATTTTTCGCTTTACAATTTTTACCTATACTGTATTCAGTATTACGCCGGACGGAGTCAACATAAAACATCTATGACGTTATATCTGTTACTACTACAACACTATTAAGTGTTGCCAATGTGCCATGTTACATTTTCAAAAAACATACATCTTTCTCTTTTACATATGAGCAAAATTTTTGGAATAAATCTAAACAATGAAAAATCAAATCCAATATTAAACTTATCTAATAAAATGTATCTATTTTAAGCCAAATTAATGTTATATTTTTTTAATATTAATTAAAAAACTAGCTGTGCCCGTGATCTCATCCACGGGATAGTTCTAAAATAAAAGTAACCCAAGAGAGTAGCCAGAAATTAGCCGGAACAAACAAAAATTGAAAAGAATGTCATTTTGGTGTATATACCGTTGGTATACATACATAGGCATTAAGTAAAATGCGGTTTTTTAATATTATAAGCAGGCTCCAATTTTATAATTTTATTACTGATAATATAATGAAGTTCTAATCATACATTAACTCGAATTTAGGCGTATTTTACATTTTTATAAACTAATGTTCCATCAAATAAATGTTTTTTATAGCTTAAAGTGCGGCAAACTACAAGATATAAGATTAAATCAAACCCGTTAGATTTGGTTGGTACCGGCGGCGTGACATACATAAGTATAATAGAGTAGTGAATTGACATTTAGTGGCAACAAAGTCAACTCGAGTGCATAGTAATATTTATTTTCAATCGAGTACGATTTGACAAATTCACTCGAGTGACTCACGTCGCATCACTAGTTTGAGTCTGATGAGTGATGAATGATATTCCCAGAGCACTAAGTTTCGGCAAGGCCGAAAGGTTTGGCCAATTTTTGACCATAACCGAAACTTCGGTTCGGCTTCGGCCTAAAATGTTTAGGCCGAAAGCGAACCTTCGATCAGTCACTAATAATAATTGAAAAAACGTACTAAGAAAAATACTTTTCCCTCGAAAAATTCAATAGAACTATGTCTTCATACTAACTCGTGTTTCAACCTTTCACTCGCCGTATTTTCCCCTTGAAATCCTTACCTCATCACGTACGGTTCGTGTGATATTATATCAAACTACCACCATGACGTGAAATAAATGAATGAAAGTTAGTGTCTACCGTGTGCTTTTACAACATTTCTACCCCGTACGCATAGTATTAGTACAGTACCCAGTATACTCTGCATTATGAAGAAAAAGAGTTGTCTATTACAATTACAATGTCTATTACACTGAAAAACATTGCTAAAACACTAATACCAAATGTTGCTGAGGTGTAATTGTGTAACTTGTCTGTCATTTCACTAATGTGGAATTTACTTATAGTTTAGAAAACTTACATAATTCTTCATGAGATGTTCCAGTTCCTTAATCTTGATATGTCAATGGACAATGTACATTACTGTGAACAACTTTTATTAAGGTTACATTGCTTTATATCTTATAGTTTAGCTGACCTATTGTTTCTGCATCAGGAGTTCCACTCTTTGATATCAATTATCTCCTAATACAAAAAAATTTTAGAAAACATGTAAAAATTTTAATGCACCGGTATTCAAAGCAGCTCCTCTTGGAAACTGTCCAAGGCAAGAAGAAGGCGCGGGTTCTAATCCAGCTGTAATGAAATTCTTATACATTTTCTAAAAATGTTTTTTAATTTGTTTAAATGTTTAAAATCCTTCCATTAGCCCTAAATCATACTAAATACCATTCAGAAAAAATATATAATACTTACTTTCTGCTTATTAACTTATTTATTTATGTTAGGTATAATTGTATGTATATGAAATAGATATTTGATTTACAGTATAGCATTTTAAAGCTTACATCTAATATGAAGTTAGATGAATCCAGTGCTATTAAGGGTTTCAAGAGAAAAAAAATTACATTTCTATATGCTCATTTTCTTTTTCTATAAATAATATTTACTAAACAATAATTGTTATAATTATTTCTATATTAAGGTTAAAATTAAAACTAATTATAAAATAACAATTAATAAACTGATATTGGTTACAAAATATTATACATTTGTGTTCTAAAGACTTCTCATTGCAATGTTGTGTAACCATTTATTTTTTATTATAATATGCTGTTTTGTATACATTAATGTAATCTGTAAGTAATTAAGTTTTTGTAGATAATTTTATTTTTTGTAATATATAGGTATGTTACATTAAGTAAAATAGAAAAGAAACAGAATATACTGGTAACTAAGTTTAATAATCTTCACATTAAATAATTAAACCTCTACATAATGGTTCAGGGCCATGATGGAGGATGACCCTCCTTTACTTTTCCTCCAAAAAGCATTGATTTATCACGGAAACTAGTCATTCTCAGAGTTTCCTGATCATCCAGATACTTTCCAATGAAAAATCCAGTCATAGGGACACCAAACCAAATAAAACGAGAAGTGATTCCAAAAATGGCCATGTTTACTTTTTTTGTTCCTTTTTCCACTTCCTAGTGTGATTCCAGTCAATCCAAATGAGTGTAGCAGCTAAGGTTGGAAATGTTATGCTCACAAAGTTCCTCCGGAGGAACTGCCCAATCGCCATTAAACTAAAACAAGTCAAACCAAAATTCAAGATTATTATTAAGATACTTTTTAACGTAAAGTAGAGAGTATGACAATAATAGTTATAGATTATTTAAAAATTTATATCTTAATAGACTGTTTTGTTTTTACAGTTGTTGTTACATAATTGAAATTAGTACTACTCTAGTCTAGGTAAATATAACTCCCAAAATAAGTCTAAATATACGAACACCTTAACGAAATATTAGTAATGATGTCGATTTTAATAAAAATAAACAAGAATTTGCTTTTGAAACATAATATTTAAAAAAATAAAAAATTAATACTGATCATTTGAGAATTTAAAAATTGTAATGCTTGTTTAAGAATAATATTTAAGTAAATTACTTTTAATAATTTAAAGAAATATTGCACAATCAATAATATATAAAAAGAATTGAACTAACCTAACAATATAATGTTCTTAAAATTCTATCACCCAGTCCCAACTCACAGATATAACAACACCTTTACGATTAATCTGTGACTCGACGTCGATTTCGAATAAGCCGATACAATAGGCTTGTATCGATATTACAAGAGTAATATTGTAACATCAATGGTAAATTGCAGCTAGAGATGATCTGGCATTAATTGAGTGTTGTCGGCCAATATTGCTTAATTACATTATTTGCACTATAAGTTCACAAATAATTGAATTTAACAAAAATAAGGATTACTTGTAATGAGATTCTCGTAATGATTTCCTTAAAATAAAACTTTAATTTCGGTAAATCTTTGATTTCTATTATTTATAAGTTAATGTAATTTACAGCCTAAGGTATTTACCTTAGGCTATAAATAAATGAATTTATACTTCATAAGTATCGATATTTGGAGGCATTGATGTTTTTGTCATTTCAATTCCCACCATACGCCACGGTGCAGCCAACCGTCGTATTTGTACTATAATTTTTACCACAGATTACCATAACCTACAGAAAACATTTATACTTAGAATATAATAAAAACTTATATGTGTATAAAACTAAACATGTTTAGTTATTTTTTATTTAGCGGTAATAACTTTTAAATATAAAGAAATGGATTTCGGAGGAATGTGTTTTGCATTGAACGTCATCGGATACAATCAGATTTCGAAAAATGATACGATTGAACTATGATTATAGAGACTGCAGACTATTCATATAGATTATGAACATTCTATATTACAAAAAAATATCGATCCTATAGAATGTTCTATAACTAATAAACATTGAAACTTAGCATATCGTTACAATATACTTCAGTTTGAGAAATTCTAGAACATTCAGATCTTTTTCTAAACTCCTATTTCTTAACAATTCCAATATTCTTGACTACAAATGTTCCCTTTGATTTATTTTAACAAAAATAAATTCTGCACCGGAAACAAAAACCATATTTGAAGGCTATGGAACACCTGCTCACTATATGATAATAAATTCAGACAATATATAGTATTTATTCTACACTAGCGACCTGCGTAAACATGAATATAAATATTTAGTTTTTCCCCCACTCGCATGCCCATTTAAATCACAAGCTTTACTTCAATTTATAATTTAAATTATTGAAACTTTCTTATTTATGAGCCAATTGAAATAAAATAAACTACGATACGAATATTTATGAACTTAAATACAATAGTTAAAACTGCATTTATATCGGTTTAGCCATGTCTGAGATTAGCGTGCATGAACGTACACAAACAAAAAAACAATAAAAAATATTATTTTAGCTTCTATTACATTGATCGAATCAATGAAATCTATTACATTGATTGAAAGACCACAATTACATTTTTTCTGGAAGATATATCCATGTACAAACAGCGATCAGTTACATTTTTATTATGTGTATGAATATGTATAGATTTTTAGTCTCACAGCTTTTTTTCAATAAAAGAAACAAAAAATTCACTCAATTTAGTCGAAGATTATTCTTTGATGAATTGAGTTAAACTTGGCCATCTAATTGGAAGAAGACCAGGATTGGATTTTCTATGTGGAATGGAGGCAAAATCTAAATAAGATTCCAAAAATTGAGCACAGGTGGTGTTTTGTTAGGGTTAGATTTTCACACGAAGATATGAAACGGAACTTAAATATTTGTATGTAAATATGCATAACGCTACTTAAAAAGAATAATTAAAAAAAATGAAGATAGTTATGTTTGTGTAAGAAGCGGTAAGTACAAAATTTCTAGGCAATTAACTGGAGTCGATTTATTTTAATACCTTTTACATATGAATTTTAAGCAATTAGAAAATAAATAAAAGACGAAACTCAAAAAGTTTAAAACTGATCTGTCAAGTCTCACTTAACTAACCCGTGTTAAAATGACATCTTCACTTTCCTCGGCTGCAATTCCTGTGTTTCGCTAAATCTCCGCTCATAAAATGATAATATTGATATACGAGTATACCATACCATTGCGTCATACTCGTTGCTACAGTGAACCATTTACTCTCCAAGCGGCGAAGCTATGAAATGCCCTACCACGATTTATAAGTCAGTCCAAATACTTAAGTGTGTTTAAAAATAGAGTTTTAATCATTATCTTACTATGATGTGTTTTCTGTAGTGATTAATTTCTTAAAAATATCGTTTAAATTTTAAATCTTATTTAGATTTTGCCTCCATTCCACATAGAAAATCCAATCCTGGTCTTCTTCCAATTAGATGGCCAAGTTTAACTCAATTCATCAAAGAATAATCTTCGACTAAATTGAGTGAATTTAAATCGTTCGCGGCACTATTTATTCGAACAGTACAATTTCTTATGACTGCTCGGCAGGTAGAGTTGGTGATGGCTGCCATTTCGTGATGGATATTTTGTTTTTAATGCACCAGGGAAGTCGGTTTCTTGGCGTAAACTTTAGATTAAAGATAAACCCATAGGAAATGCCCAAAGGGGTTAAATCAGGACTGTGTGGCCAATTTATGTCACCTCTCCTGGAGATCAATTTGCCTGAGAAAATTTCACGAACTCGTAGAGACTTATTAGAGGCGTTGCTCCGTCGTGCTGAAGACCTATTCTTTGATTACATCCAGGAAAGTTTTGCAGTTCTGACACAAAGAAGTCGTCCAACGCTTTGAATTCACTGTAACTGCACGGCCCCTTTTCGCTTCCGATTGCTCCTCGCATTGATATCACAGTCCATACGGTTACTTTAAGCGAATGAAGGGGTTTCTGATGCTTGCGTTTTCCTTACACTAGCAAGTAGCTGAAATTCTGCTTATTTGTGTGCCCATTAAGTTGAAAATGAGCTTCATCTGAAAACAAGATGGCGGTAGATGTTGAAAAACATTGAATTGCATGATTTTGCGAAGTCAAGCCTCTGATTGGCATCTGGGGGTTGTCACGAAAAGACTGATTAACATTCTCACGTTTTCTACCGTTCTTGATGACTTAGGTCACCCAGATTTTGGTATTTCCAGCGTTGTACCGGTTTCTTTAAACTTTTTGACCCATTTTCGAATAAGAGGTACGTTTGGCATTTAAGTGGCGAAAACCTCGAACACTGCAGAATTATCTACGCGATACAGTCACCGAGTCACCGTTTTTATAAAACTCTCGCATACACTACGCGCGGTCTGCTCCCAAGAAACGCCTAGTGCTAAAAAGTTGGTTGTCTGGAAGAGATCGCTATTATTGATAAAGCCGCCTTTTTCACCCTATGTTTTGTTTTAAGGTACCCATAAAATGTATTGTGTATATTATAGTGTGAAATAAATAATTTTTATTTTATGTTATACTTTATAATTTTATTATAAGAAAAATTTAAAGGAACTATTAAATTTTTTTGCTGGTTTAGCCAGTCATATAGAAATGTTTAGTCTTTTTAATACTGTTTTTTTTATGTCCCTGAGGGTTTTTATAGCAACGATTTAATGTTAAAAAAAATCAGTAAATGTTCAAAAATACAACATAACTATTAACTTTTACAAGGTACATTTGCTGTCTAATAACATATCTTTTTATTTTTGTATGTATAAATATTTTCATGTCTTAAATAATAAAATAAATATCTTCAGTATTTCTTATATCGAGGAAATAAAAGATCAAATTTAGATGGTGATCAAATTAGTTTATCTTTTTACCACATTTCTTCATCTGTGTGTACTCTATTTATTTCTATACACTATGGATCCATTTATTTCTTTAGTTATGACGTCACGCAATTTTTTTAAACTATGACATAGAGTAACACTATCATGGTAAATTTTTCTTCCTATCATAGAGCTTTGTAGCTCTATTGCTGCCAACATAAAAAAAATATGTTTTAGTGAAAAGTTATGGACCCTGAAACATAAAGAATCAAAATTAATTACAGTACCAATGAATAGATTTTCTATATTTCAAATATTTTTTTGCAATTGCGTTTAAATATTTTTTTTATTTTATTTCTGATAAACTTGTATTGACAAATATAGTATCATTATTTCATTGATTTTAGATTTTAATAATTTACTTTTACAACTTTTTCACAATTTTAGTAGTACAATCACAAAATGTTTGTTTTTGTAGTTGCTTTGTAAAAATTTATGTTTAAAAAATATCGTTTACTTTAAAAGGGAAATTCTAAATCTTTAAAAAACAAATTAATTTGACTATGGAAAATAGTAGTTTTATTATCATGAATCATCGTTTTTATTAAGCATAGTAGTTATTGTACTGGCAACATATCGTCTTTTTTAGTTTATGTTGGGAGCACTGCGTCTCGAAGTTAATGTAATTGTAATGTACGAATGGCGAAGAAGTACGAGATCGAACGACCCGCCTGGTTAGTGCTTTCGTCATCTGGTCCATATTTTTTTGAGTAATGAAATATTGCAGTGGTATTAAAATTATGTTAAATTTGAAGTAAAAAATATTATTGGTGATGTTGACCTTAGGCTTGTTGTTATTTCGCAAAAAAACTGTAAAAGAACATACATTTACTGTAATCATTCGTCAAAAATCGAGAAAGCTTCAAACGTGTTTGAAGCTTTCGGTTTCGCATTAATGGAACTATGAACCTGGACTCTTTAACGTTTAGCTTATCACAAATCAATTATCTCGTTGCTAATTTAAATAAGAAGAATTTCAAGCAGACTAATCAAGAATTGTCTCAGGTGAGTTGTTTCATTTTACAGTTTGTCTTTGTTTTCAAATGTCGCCATATTGCGGACGACCAGAGCCACGAGATGAACTGGTAATAAGAATTATATTTTATATAACAGTTAAGATTGCTTATATTTTTGCATTATCGCACTGTGCTCTATTGCCAAAATATCAAGTAGATAGCAGAAAATTCTAAAGTACCGTTATTGGAGAGCAGTATAAAGTGGTTCAATGTGAATTTGCGCGTTTGTAAATGTTGCTCATTAATTAAAATATCGATTTGCATTAACATGAAAATACTGTTTCGTAATTTTTCGTGTGTCAACTACGGTGCGATTTGTTATAATATCACGTTTTCATAGAGATTTGGCAATTCACCACAGCTGAAACTACCCAATTTTTTGTCTTTTTCTGGTGTCATATTCCTATATACGATATATATGTATATATAATAAGAATGGAAATAGGAATTTCTTTGTATGTTTCATGATGTTTGATGAAAATGAATATGAATAAAAACGTCACAATTGTATTTGTAAAGCACTATTTATTATATGTGTACATTGTTAACTATAATTTTAATCACAAGTATTGTTGTATTGAAAAAACTTATTCTGAACTAATAAAATGTAATAAATCTGAATTAATATATTCTATTTAAGTTAAATGGGAATTATAGTGTATATACAAATAAAAATGTCTTCTCATAAGAAAATAAATGTACTAAACAATTTACTATATGCATCCTAGTGTTACATGTAAATTTAACAGTATATTAATTTAATAATACTATTTCATTGTTCACTATAATAAAATGTATGTGATATGTATTTATATGTATGTACACAGAACAGGTGTCTGGAAACATCATCTTTATATTCTTAATTTGTATTTAATTCAAAGTATAGTGAAATTTACTTTACTGGCAAATTTTTCAGACTGTAATAGAGATGGTTTATAAAACAACTATATAAACTAGTGTTATTATTGAGTAACCTCTTCTTGCCAGATAGTGCACTTTCTTCATTTTGAATATAATGTAACATATTTTTACTGATTGTATTTTTAAGAAATTGTTTTAAAAACTTTCTTTTTATATGTCTTGCCATGTTCACACAAGAAGACCAAATGTGAGTTTTACATTATATTTGTGTGCAAATTAGTTGAACCATTTTATGCATTCAGCATTTTTAAATAAAAATGTAGATTGTGTTTGTCTTTAGTGAATGCATTTCTTTAAATTGCTTATATCATTCCAATGGGTCCTACATAAAACTGGTACAAGTGCAAAAACAACAGGAGAGAAATTTGAAGGTTCCTAAGGTTGTAATTTTGTCATTATTCAAAGGATATCATTAAAACTTCAGTCTATGCAATATTCAGACTTCAGAAAGTTTTATCATTCTCTTTGAATAATGACAAGATTACAACCTTAGGAACTTTCAAATGGGAGTACCCAAGTAAAGTTGTGTCCTTGTACTTGTACCAGTTTACATAGAACCTGTCAATTTGGTTATTCTCATTTGTGATTTGTAATGTTGTTCTTTTCTCTTTGTTCCATTCTATAATATTTTTGTGGACTGATCTGTTAAAAAATGCTTTGACTTTATTAATATAATATAGGCAGTCATGTGTGAATTTTATCCATGTTTTAAATAGGATAATACATTTCACATAAATATTTAGATATTTTTAATTCATTGTCACTTCAAGGACTGGCTATAGTATATGAATTGATAGCAATATAGTAAATGCACTATTAATTGCATCACTGCTTATTAGTGAATGTCAATAATTATATGTGAACCTTGACTAATAATTTATTAAGGCCCATGCATTGGCCTTAATAAATTGTTAGTTATGATATTAATTTATTAAGGCCAATGCATGGGCCTTAATAAATTATTAGTCATGATATTAATTTATATGGTTTAGTATTGATCACTCTTAAAATGTGCTGTTATAAAAACATTAATCATTGTTTGTAGTAAAAATGCAAAGCGAATATATTTTGCCACATAAGCACTTGCTGCTGTCGCTGACAGCTTTGTTAAAATGCTTAGCCTTGCGAAATATTAAAATGTTAATATGTAAATTTCATATTTATAAATGATAAATATGTATTTGCAAACATATTCTATGTCATAACATACAATTACATATAATTGTATGAATAATACAAATGCTCTCTATACACAACAAGATTATTTTCAAGCTTATTTTAAATTCTCATTATTATATATCAATTTGTTAAAGGTATAGGATGAAGATAAGATACTATACTATAGCAAGATACAATTAAGAGATACAAACTTATTTAAAGTTTTATTTGTCTGTGTATCAAAAACTATTGATCAAATGGGTTTATGGAATATTTATTGGATGCTGATTAACTATCAGATCTTGCAAAACTTGTTTTTAAAACATCTTATATTTTAATGATTTAGTTTACAAAATATATTTTCTTTAAAGAATAAAATATCAAAATTTATACTTATATTACAACTCTATAGCAGAAATAATGTTTAATGTTTTTATTATTATTTATAAATTAAGTACTTAAATGTTCTATGACTATGACTGAAAATCATGTTTTATGGCACATGTTATAAATTGGTCAACTTTGGTGCTTTACTTTAAAATGAAACTTTATATTTTCAGTATATTTTTGATTTGCAAATATTTTTAGGAACAGCTCAGTTCAGTATTTTTATTTTGAAAGCCATTAGCTTTGCTTGCTTGTAATATTCTTTTGTTTGTTGTGTTAGTTTAAATGTATTGCATATTGGGTTCAGATTGTCAGTCTCTATGGCTTGGAAGCAGAAAATCAACTGCTGAGGTGCCTGCTCACTGAAGCTGCCAAAACATTGTGGGAGAACGACCGACAGGGCACCACATACAGTGTCCACGCAACTCTCCTTGCACAGCATCTTACATCGCTGCTCAGCCATCCGGCCAAATCCACTGTAGTTTGCCGGGCTGTAGATCAACCTACTAAGTCTTTACAGAAGGTAGTTATTAAAATAGTTAGTTAGAATTTTAAATGACAAAAAAACTTTCTGCACAAATTTGAATTAGAGGTAAAAAATAAATTGCAGCTTAATTTTTTTTTTTAATTCTATAAATATATCTCTTTTTCACAAAAAATAAGCGATTCATATATTATAATTGTAAATGATATTTACAAAGAAACAACAAACTATCTTGTACTTTTATTCTTTGGTGAATTTTATTCATTTCATGCTTTTAATATTGTTATTGCTTAAGTAGATATAAATTCTACAATTTCTTTCCATAAGAATTTTATCCCATAAAACACTGAATCAATGTTATCAATAAAAGATGAAATGCAGTGATTATCAGCTATCCACAGTTATTATTTATAAAAAGTTAGATTTCCCATGTAATGCTAAATAAATTATATATATTATCAAAGTGCTTATTAAGATATGAAAAAGCAAAAATAATAATGAATGACACCAAATATTTTGCATTCTTAGCTAGATTATGGTCTAGTATAATAATATCTGCTACTAGAGTTCAGTAATATATAATTCAAGTCTGCATTCTATTACTTTTTTATATATATATATATACATTAGAAAGTCTATTAATAATTAACAAATTTAAATTTAAATTCATGATTTGTTACTGTTTTAGGTCATAAAACCCCTCAATACATTACTCAGTCGGCTTGCCAGATTGCTGAAATTAACGACTGCCCAAGATGTTGCCTTCTCCTTGGTGCTGAGAAGATATTCATTAAAGCCTGAGATTGTTTCTCTGACTAAACAACATTTAAAGAAGCGATTTTTGGACTTTGTTCAGTGTTATCTTGATGCAGGTATATTAAAAAACTGGTGCTGGTGTCTCAAATGAAATGAAAATATTCATGGTGTTTGGTGTTTGTATTTCCTCTACCTGCACAACTTTGTTACTAGCCTTGCCAACGTGAACAAAATAAATGTGATATTGACCTTTATATAAAATCCTTATAAGTAAGAGTGAAAAAAAATCAAAATTTATAATACTTAGAATTTTTTTTACCCAGAGCGCGGACACCAAGCTGAGCGTGCAGGTCTTCAGGAATGCAGCCCTGAAGTTTTGCAAACTCTTCTGACAAGTCTTGCATTTGAGAACTTTCGGCTAGCGGCTGTTACGAGAGACTTGTTTCTAAAACGATTACGAATTGATTTTCCTCGGGAAGTAGTGCCTATAATTTTAGCGCCACTGCTGTACCCCGACGATACTAAGACGCCTCTCGAGGAAATGACCACAACTGACGATATGACAACGGCTATGATGGATAATTCTTTAGCTGAAATAATCCGAGATATCGGTTATAACTTCACATCCACAGTTGAAGATTGCAAAAACAACATGATAAACTTCGGGGCTCGTGAACCTACAGCTCTGGACGTAGCAAGAATAATTTCAATGATGATCAGACACCACGCTATTGTACTGGAAGGTCCCCAAATACAAACTCCTGGTAATTTCTGGATGAATCATGAAGCCAAAAAAGAAGCCATTGCGCATGGACCAGATACATGGAGTGCTGAAGTGTTCGTTCAAGCTCTCAAGGAATTGGCTTCAAATTTGAATTGGAAGGAAGTAATTTTGCAGCTGGATCATCCAGAGTTTATAGTACCAGATAGACAAGGGTTGAGCTTACTATTTGCGATTCTGCGCTTAGGGCTTCAGAGTGCCGGTTATCCGGCCAATATATTCCCGATTGAGTACCTATGCCGGCGATGGACGAATCTAGAGGGACAAATGAGTTTAATTTCCAACATTCTCAAACATCCAGATATATTCAGTTTTGCTGACCACCCATTCCATCCGGTCTCTATTGATCTTCTGAAATCTCCTCCAGAAACTGACAACAAGGAAGTATCCACTTGGCGTTGCCTTTACTTAGTCGAGCTATTATTATATGCATCAGAACGAGGCTACTATTTGCAAGTTCATGAGCTGTTTAAATTTCCATTGCAACATTGTCCGGATATATTACTGCTAGCATTGTTACAAATAAATCCTCCTGTCACAGTATTTAGACAAGAGCTTTTGACTAACTTGATTCCAATATTTCTTGGTAACCATCCTAATTCTGGTATAATGTTACAACACGCTTGGCATACGCAAAACCCTAATATTAAAACTATCATAATGCACGCTATGGCCGATTGGTATATCCGTGGTGAGAGCGATCAATCTAAACTTTCGAGAATATTGGATGTAGCACAGGACCTTAAGGCTTTGTCCTTATTGTTGAACGTTCAATCATTCCCATTTGTCATTGATCTTGCATGTCTTGCTTCTAGGAGAGAATACCTCAAATTAGATAAGTGGCTAACTGATAAAATTCGTGACCACGGTGAGACTTTTGTTTCGGCAATGGTAAAATTCCTACAACGCCGTTGTCCACAAGTAATTGGAAAAGTCACAGAAGAACAGCTGCCTAAGGCCGCTCAACTTCCACCAGAAACTATAGCTACAATATTGGCTTGCTTACAACTATGCATACCAAATGTACAGCAGGAGCTGCAAGAAGCAATCTACAGCGTGATTGCTAATTGCCAGACGTTAATTTTGAGCAAAGCAAGACCTGGAATTGCTGGTATAGCTCGTCCACATACACGAGTACTAGAAACACCTTTTAACCCTGTTGGCTTAGGTGCTCAGTTATTCACACCTCATGTTGATACTCTTGCTAATTTGACTCCCAATGTAGCTAATATGACATTGGCACCAGTGAATACAGCTTTTGCAATGCCGGGCACGTTGGGTCCATTGGTGCCTGCTCCCGGATCTCCTTCGAGACTAATGGGAGCTGGACCTAATAGCCCCTTCGCAATGATGCCCATGCAACACAATGTCAACGTTAACATGACAGCGCTGGCTCGCATGCCGCCGACGCCGGTGATGGACAAACCTCGTTTACCCGATCCCATACACTTTCCTGAAATTATGCATAATGTCTCAAAGGAGATCGAAGACGAGGCGAATAGCTACTTTCAAAGGATTTATAATCATCCACCGCATCCAACATTATCGATAGATGAGGTATTAGAAATGCTTAAGAAGTTCCAAGACTCACAAAATAAGAGAGAACGTGAAGTTTTCTCATGCATGCTTCGAAATCTCTTTGAAGAATATAAATTCTTTCCACAATATCCGGACAAAGAGCTTCATATAACTGCACAGTTATTTGGTGGAATAATAGAAAAAGGTTTAGTCCCTAGCTACGTATCTTTGGGGCTAGCCTTAAGATTTGTCTTAGACGCTTTGCGTAAACCGGAAGGTTCCAAAATGTATTACTTTGGTATAGCGGCTTTGGACAGATTCAAGTCGCGTTTGAAAGATTATCATAAATATTGTGAACATGTGAAAGCTATACCACATTTTGTGGAGTTTCCACCTCATCTAGTCGAATATATCGAATATGGACTACAAAGTCAAGAGCCACCAACAAAGCCACAAGGGGCTGTCCTGCCAACAAGCCTTGCCGCTATGTTGAACCAGACCGCCGTTGTTACCGTCTCAGCACCGTACAGGCAAGTTCACGATTGTTTATATTCACAATATATAAAACAAGCGTTTTAAGTTATAATAGTTTTAACATTTAAAAGTGTTAATCAAATAAATAATACTTTTTTTGCGATTAAATATTTAGTTATGTAATTGTTACGCGGAAAGAAGTTATAATATATAAACGAAGATACATACTACATTTGAAAATATCGAATTTATCATATTTTTTTAATAGTTCTTTATCATTGTTTTTAATTTTAGCTACTACTAACTAATATTAATTTTCTCTGCAGAGCTGTGGTGTGCGCGCACAATCCTATTTCCGTGATAGCGAAAGTTTCGAATTGCCCCGCTGGAGGCATCGGCAGTCGGCCTTCTATAGCTAATGCAACTAACATTGATACTCTATTGACTGCAACTGATAGAGACGAGAAAATTAATGCTCCTCCTGAAGCTATTCAGGATAAAACTGCCTTTATTTTCAATAATCTCAGCCAGCTTAATCTACAAACGAAATGTGAAGAATTAAAAGAAATCATAACCGAGGAATACTATCAGTGGCTGTCTCAATATCTAGTCATGAAACGAGCGTCCATTGAGCTGAATTTTCATGCTTTGTATTCAAATTTTCTCGATGTCCTAAAAATCCGCGAAATAAACAAAATGGTGACGAAAGAAACATATAGGAATATTAGAGTGTTGTTGCGATCCGACAAAGGCATAGCTAATTTCTCTGATCGGTCTTTACTGAAGAATCTAGGTCATTGGTTAGGTATGCTAACGTTAGCTCGGAATCAGCCGATCCTTTATATAGACCTTGATCTCAAAGCACTTTTACTTGAAGCTTATCACAAAGGCCAGCAGGAGCTTCTTTACGTGGTTCCATTTGTTGCGAAGATCTTGGAATCCTGCGCCAAGAGCGTCGTATTCAAACCGCCGAACCCATGGGCTATGGCTCTCATGAACGTATTGGCCGAACTACATCAAGAACCAGATTTGAAACTAAATTTGAAGTTTGAAATAGAAGTGCTTTGTAAAAACTTAGGCTTGGATATTACCGATCTTAAACCAACACTATATTTAAAGGATCCAGAAAAATTGAGGACCATCGAATTCCAACTGTCACAACCGAAGCCGAACAAAGAAGCAGTGGCCAACGTGATTCCAGTGAACGTAGCCATTGTGCCATTGCCACAGATACAAATGATGCCGCCACCGCAGCTGCCAATGATCCCGGTCGAGGACATGTCCGCCGCGGTGCCGACTCCTACAGGCGGGCTGGTCGCGAACGATCCCAACTTGATGGGCGTCATAGGATTGCCCGAGCCCAGATTCAACTATCTCGACGTGAACGTCTCCTCAACATCCGCCTTCGGACAGAAGATATGTTTCAACCCGCACATCATCCTCTTCCAAAACTATCCTCACTTAAAACAGTTCGTAAAGCCTGCGATCGAAAGATCCATCCAGGAATGGATTCACCCGGTCGTTGACCGATCTATCAAGTACGCCCTGACGACTTGCGAGCAGATCATCCGGAAGGACTTCGCCTTCGACCCCGACGAGGGCCGCATGCGCACGTGCGCGCACCACATGATGCGTAACCTGACCGCCGGCATGGCGATGATTACGTGTCGTGAGCAGATCATCACCACCATCAGCACCAACCTAAAGGCCGCCTTCATCACCGCGCTCATACCCACCACTCCACAGCAGGTAAGTTCCCGTGCCGGTGACAAAACACATTTTCACCGCCTTCATGTATATTACCTTTTGTTTTTCCTTTGTCCTAATAGTTAAACGCTTTGCAGAAGGATATTATAGAAAGTGCAGCAGCTGTTTTAGCTACCGAGAACATGGAGTTGGCTTGCGCGTTCATCCAGAAGACTGCCGTCGAAAAGGCGTTACCTGAACTCGATAAGAGGCTTATGAACGACTATGAAGTGAGAAAAATTGCCCGTCAGGAGAGCAGGAGATATTTTGACCCAATCGTATTGACATACCAGAATGAAAGGATACCCGAGAGGGTCCGACTCCGCGTGGGCGGCCCTTCAGAGGTACAAATAGCTGTATATGAAGAGTTCGCGTGCAATATCCCAGGTTTCATGCCGGTACGTGATCCAGGCATGTTTATTCCGAAGTCTTCCGCTCAAGAACAAATTCCACCCATGGCATTTAACCAAGTTATGAATCCCACTCAGGTAAACGTAGTCTTGTTTTTGTTATTTAAGAGATGTTAGGACTGGAACACCGTTAATTTTTACTCAATATTCTTTTTTTAAGTTTTATCAACATTGTTTTTTTTTTTTTTTTTTTATTGAATAGTTTTTTCTTTATCAACTTGTGTTATTGATAGGATGACCCTATCATTATCAAAGTTGTAAGTATATGTTGTTATTATAACAATAAATAATATGTTCTGATGGTAATACTTAACATGTTATTATGTAAATTGGGCAGGTATATGGCACAGATGAGATGGGGACTCTCATAGCAGCAGCTGAGCTGTTCCTATCTAGTGCTCTAAGTTTGCCAGCGTTCACAGTACAAGCCACTAATATGCACACCCTCCTCGAGTGTCTAATCATGGCCAGGCGGAACAGGGACATTGTTTCTGGATATGCATTACTTCAAAGGGTATGTTCTGTTCATTTTTGAATAAACAAATATTTAATGTGACTTTATATGTAGGTTCTAAATATCTAATTGCTTAATATTAATTTTTACAGTCTGTAGAAGGTCTGCTAGATGGGCACATTGTCCAACCAGGGACAAGTTCTGAACACGTGGAAATAATGACCCGGTACCGTGACATCCATCTCCGTGTTCTTAAGCTCCTAGAAGATGCGAGGGTTTATGGACATGCATGGACTACGAAGCAGATAACCTACTGTATAACCGAATGCAGGGATGAATTAAAATACAATCTGGAAGCCATTGATTGCCTAGTTAGAAGCCACCTTGTAAACATGCCACAGGTAATATAATTTTTATTTTATTTACATTTAAATTAAAATTGCAATAACTCAAACACGTCTAGTCGAAATGCTTTTTGTTGCTGACTTCCTGTCCTAAAATTATTATAGGTTATTGTAAAAAAGTTTGTTCTCCTTTTAAAACTGACCATGCTTTAACAAAGTGAGTGAAGATGTAGCGGGATATTTTTTGCTGAACCCAATTAAACATGTAATATAACAAATTAAAAAAAAATCTTTATTTAATAGTTTAAACTATTTTAATACAATTTTAATTTTAGTATGATCTTGCGCTGACGCATCTCTTGGACAACGGAAACAACTACGTCGCTGTAGCGTTCGCGATGCAACTCGTACAACTTTACCTCGTCGATGACAGGAACAGCGCATTCGTGACCGAATCCGACTTATATCACACGACCGAGACGCTAGTGAGACTCATGTCTCACTCCAGACAACCGCCACCGGAGGGACTAGCCACGTTGATAGAAACCATACGCATTAATCAAGATCCTAGCACTTATTTGGGTGAGCGGTCACCTTTGGGACCCACTGCTCACATCCATAACGGCATTGTGCAAGTACGAGTAAGTCTTATACATATCCAATATAACAACACTATATGTATATTATTTAATAACAATTATAGTATTTTGAAAGTTAATCAATAAGTAAAAGCGAGACCAGTCACTTAAAACAGGTAATTTTTGTGTTTAAACTATCTGTTTCATCATTTAGCTTTTAAGAGTATTAGTAGTCGTTATATAATAGGTATATTTGCATGCTATGCCCATAGTTGGGTTATTTTCTGCCCTTTTTTATTTGATCGTGTGTCGTATAGATTACCGAGCAGTGTTTAATGCGTTTTGTTCTTTACTCAGTCTCGCGAGTACGACGACCCGCCTGGTCTCCAAGAGAAGACCGAAAACCTTCTACGCGAGTGGAGGAACGTGCTTCTCAGCCCTCTTACCGAGATCGAAATCGGACAGAACTTCAACATTTATGTTCACCGTATGAACATGAACGGTATACTGAAGTCCGACGATATGATCACGCGTTTCTTTAGAATTGCCACGCAAATGTGTGTCGAAAATGTGTACCAGCTCCTAAATGAAGATAGGATGAATCCCCCTCCAGTACCTCCTAAGAGGGAGAAATATTATGCTATGTGCGATTCGTTTATTAAACTAGTGTCACTCCTCATCAAGAATACTGCTGATGGTGGCAATCCCACACCCAAACTAAATTTGTTGAATAAGGTACAATACTTTATACATTATTTCTTGATTGTGCTTTTACATCACTACATTGTCTGTATCAGTAATTATCAACTTAGTAATAAGTAAGAAATTTATATTTGTATTGCCACATTTACCATTACACACACACACAATTTCAGGATAAAGTAAGGCTAGCATAATTACACACATATTTTAAATTTTTATAATTTGTACCTTAAACAATTCTAAATTTATTATAATGCATTGATCATACTGATTTTAAAAAACAAAATACCATTCATTTGTTTACAGAATTAAACTTTACAGATAATATAAATCATAACATTTATAAATAACAGTAATAAATTGGCAAAAATAATTGATCTATTTAAAATATGTGGGTTACAATTCACTTAAGAGTGTGTAATAGATGATTCATTCAACTCCATCAACTTCAAATACCATTATAAGACAATAATAACACCACTTTTTATATGTATTGACAGAGTACTATGAATATATTAGTGAAAATCTTCTCAACTGGCACTGAGTTATATACATTTACTTTATATTTGCATTTATTTTATATAGGCTGTTATGTTATCACAAACTTAGTATATAATATAATGTCTTAGAAATTTTGAAAGTTACCTTTTTTATCACAACTCATCAATACGATACTATGTACGTAGGGATATTTGAGTTCCACAGCTTTTAGCTTCATGTACCATAGGTGCCATAGTGCAGATTTCGTCACGTTTTGACTTTAATTTTCTTATATGTAAATTGTTTTTTATTTATTAGATTTTAGGCATCATAGCTGGCTGCCTGCTCCAGGATCATGAGGAGCATGGAGCCAATTTCCAGCAGTTACCATACCATCGGCTCCTTTTGATCCTATTCCTTGATATGAATATGGCAGAGCCCGTTCTAGAATCAATGAATTATCAGGTAATTTCATATAGTCAAAATAATTGGTGGCTGCTTCGTTTTTATTCTTTAAAGTATATCTATATTTTAGTAAGTGTTGAATAGTCTTAATTAAGAGTAATATTGCATACAGGTTCTCACAGCATTCTGCCACACGTTACGTATTGTGCGTCCAAGCGCGGCCCCTGGCTTCTGCTACGCGTGGCTCGAGATCGTGGCTCACAGGGCGTTCGTGAACCGCGTCCTTGCCGTCACGCCGCAACAGAAGGTACATATTTCATTCAATCCGTGGCCATTATTATATGTATCATACTCTTTCACACATTCACACACCACCCTGTGGGACACGTGAAGGCAACTTAGTGTTGCGTCACTCTGTTCTCGTAGCTCCTATGATCATACAGTTTCACATATTCATTGTCAGTGTATTGTTAATACTTTTGACGTTTAAGTGTTATTAATTTTTTTTATTATTCACTTTAAATAATTATCGAGCTTATGTCATTTTGTATTGAGTGTTGTTTATTAATTTATTACTGATTTCTTTAAGATATTTAAAAATGTAATTGTACCTATGTTACTTACATTATTTATTAAATTTTGATGAATACTTTCCTGGACCTTGAGTTCTTTTGACAGAATCTGGGCATAAAAAACTCTGATCTTTAGATATACATTGGTGTATGAATATACTTCAAATAGACTTCACCAACAAGTATACAAGCTGATTGACGAAGCTATATTAAAAAAAATCATCTAAAAATTACTGTACATGCCACATAGTCTGTTTTAATTTATTATGATTATTACTAAACATAGTGCTTTTGTATAATTTGTCACTTTTTTATCGTAAGCGTAAGTTGGGTTTAACATTACCATTAAATATTGTTGATGATATGTAATTGTACTTGAAGTTAAATTTACATCACATAATGACTATTTACTATAATGATATAAATTATGTACCACTTTTATATGTAAATACATACTTATACACATACACATTAAAATACATACATATTTATACACATATACATTTTTATATATACATATATCATACACTAGATTGTGTCGAAAGTAAGAAAAGAAAGCTTATAGATATATATACCTGATGTTTTTATATTTCTAAAACAAAATATAGAACATTATTGATTATACTAAATAAGTACTTGTCGATTTTTTTCTTAGAACGTGTTTCAATTATGTCTCGTATCATCCATATGTCTCTAGATTAAAAGTGACGTAGTTGTTGCCTCATCCCAGTGTATCCATTTTGCTTACATGAAGTTAGTTCATGACCGTTACCATTGTTATTTTGATTTTTTTATATTGATTGTTTGCCTTTTAGCTTTTCCCAAACGAAACTAATTCGTTATTAACTACATGAATATAAAAACTCAAGTCATTAAGGTCGACGTCGTAAGCACATCATTCTAAACGACATAAGCCTTAACTAACTAAAGCTTGGGAATCAGTAATATGTGATTGTCTTTTCACATACGAGACGCAAGGCGACACACAGGGGGTGGTACATTTTTATGTCGAGTTTGTCTTTAGATTTGTTAAAAGTATATTTCAATAGGTGATGAGGACAGGAAAATCTCGCAATATGTACATAAATATCGACGTTAAATATAAGTATAAAGAGTTATTATAAAACTTAATTTTGATCACCACTATAATGCACCGCAAAATGAGGTTGCTACTATGGTAGGGCTGACGACCATGGTCATACATAACAAGCCGCCTGTGTGTGAAAAGTACATGTGCGTTCCTTATGTTTGATTGCGTATCTTATGGATTTGTTTTCTTTTGTTCAAGTCTATCACGGAAGTCTTGGTATTATTTCATTAATTTTATGCTCTCATGTGTACATTTAAATACCGCTTGTGATACCATTGCTTGATCATCGCTTTTTTGAATTTACTCACCAATGTACACACTACACTTTACTAAACATTGACTGTTGCCAGGGTTGGGGAATGTATTCGACGCTGCTTATCGACCTTTTCAAGTTCCTCGATCCGTTCTTACGTAACACGGAGCTGGCGACGCCAGTTATGATGCTGTACAAGGGGACCCTCAAAGTGCTCCTCGTTTTGCTCCACGATTTTCCCGAGTTCCTTTGCGATTACCACTATGGTTTTTGCGACGAAATACCACCCAATTGCATACAAATGCGGAACCTGATTCTGTCGGCGTTCCCGAGGAACATGCGCCTCCCCGACCCCTTCACGCCCAATCTCAAAGTGGATCTCCTCGCCGAGATCGCACTGCCGCCACGCGCGGTCATCAACTACGCCACCATCATACCTGCCACGCAGTTCAAGAAGGACTTGGACGCGTACATAAAGGCGCGAGCGCCCGTCACCTTCCTGTCGGAGCTACGTAGCAATATGCAGGTACTAAATACAACACGCTAATAAATATAAAATAAAACCCAACACACTCAAATTGACGCGAAACGAAACAAACGCACTTCGTAATGTATTGCTGATATTCGTAATTGCATGTGATTTAGATGTTTATCAACTAATTGTTTATAATTGGTTTTATTTTTTCAATGAAACCATTTATATTACTTTTGTGAATCCACTTATTGTGACGAAAATGTTTTATGTTCCTTATTTAGGATTCGGAAAGATTTTTTGGCTTTCAGTAATATTGCATTACTTAAATATTAAGAAGTTATTTGGATTAGGTGCATTTTTATGTAATATATGTTGTAATTAATGATACAGGTGGTGAACGAGCCCGGTCGCAGATACAATAGTCAGCTGATGAATGCAGTGGTGCTATACGTGGGCACGCAGGCCATAGCCTACATCAGGTCTAAGGGACAAACACCTAACATGTCCACAATAGCGCACTCTGCTCATATGGACATATTCCAGAACTTCACTGTTGACTTTGACTATGAAGGGCGGTGAGTTATAATCTTTACCCGTTTCTTAAGACCCGTTGACGCGTAAAATACAAAACACTTATCATGAACCGCGAAGAATATATGACACGTTTAACTTTTTAGATACCTGTTCCTGAATGCGATCGCAAACCAGCTTCGGTATCCAAACAGTCACACGCATTACTTTAGCTGTTGCCTTCTGTACTTGTTTGCTGAAGCCAACTCTGAAGCTGTACAAGAACAAATTACAAGGATGCTCCTGGAAAGGTTGATCGTAAATCGTCCACACCCGTGGGGTCTGCTCATCACTTTTATTGAGCTCATCAAAAATCCCATTTACAAATTCTGGACCCACGAATTTGTACATTGCGCTCCCGAAATCGAAAAGTAAGTTATCATGAATGTGTATTTATTGAACATTCAAATGTCACTTCTATTTTAACAGTATACTGTCTTTAGAGTTTCTGATATTATACGTAGACTTTGTGCGATTAAACTCAATAAGGGGTAATATTTGGGATACTACAAATGTTTTTCTAGTCTGGTTAAGGCGATGAGGCAAACTGTGCCCCCACCTAAAATAATATATAGTTGTTTAAAATACTCTTCCTTTTTGCTATAAAATTGTCTATCGATCTATTATATTATGTAAAATATATTTTGCAGGAACCCTTTAACATAGTGTATATGTATTTTACCAATTTAAACAAATAATAAAAAATAGTAATTTTTCGCCGTCCAGGTCTTGCCTACGAGTAATTACCTAGGGGTATTACTGCACGTTCAAGACGTAAGCCTGGGCGCCTGCCTAAGTGACGCGACTGCAATTGAATCTGATATTTCATTATATAGCGTAGTCCTGACGTGCCACCGCATCGTCCATTAGATTATACTACCACATACAACGAATACCGAAGTTCACTTTTAGTGAAAACTGTTAATATTTGTAGAAGTGTACAGATTACATTAAATTATGTGAAATTTTAAAATGTCAAAGAGTAAAATAAAAAGTGCACTTCAGTTCAATAAAATTTTGGCTTTTGATAAAGTCACGTATCATTTTGACTTATGAGGCACACATGTCATGGTGACACGTCAGGTCATACATACACTTTGCATGGTAGTACTAGTTCGACTACATCAGTCACGTCACGCCACTCGGGTGGGCGGCTAATGTTGGAAACATTCTGTGTGTACAATATTCAATTTTGTTTTCTTGTTGATGTTCTTTTCTTGTTGATGTTGATATTTGTTTTTGTTGTTCTGAGTGGGCTCTTAATGCGCGTGTTTTTGGCAGATTGTTCGCTTCAGTGGCGCGTTCGTGCATCACTGACAAGGCGGGGGGGTCTGACCGTGAACTGACCGAGTAGCGTCGCGCCCTATGGGAGTCTGTCCGGCCAAAGCAGATATTTAGCTGCTTTGCCGTGAGAGGTCAATATTTTCACTGTTTTAAAATATATTGTGTTCAAATGCAGTGTGATATTGAATGTGACGAATGTCCTACAGGCTTCCAGGAGGCGCAACAGGGGGAAGCGCCACAAGCACAGCCATCAACGTCGCAGCCCGTTAAACAGGTACTGCAGTGGAATATGCTGTTCAAAAAATAAACTGTTTCGCCACGCGACAGAGACGTTCACGGCGTTTAGTGTAAGTGATAGTGATGTTGAAAACAATGCTCAAAATAAATCAACAATTGCAAATTGAATAAATGCAAAATGAACAGTTCAACTAATTCACAACAAATACACTTATTTCACTTTGACTCAATGTGGTATTATAATGATCTATTCTAATGTAATATAATGGTGATTAAAATTCTTGTAATAGCTGAGATCTTAAAGCTGCAACGTTTTTAACGCAATTTATATCTGTTAGATATTGGATAATACAATATTATAGTTACTATATGATTGTTATATTAATATTGAATGATATACATATTTCTCCCCAATTTGTAAAAATTAACTATGCGCTTCGATGATGATTATTATACTGTTTTAATGAAAGCCTGGCAATGGAAACTGAAACAGAATTACAATTTAATACAGGATCAGAAGTTTTACAGTGTAACAATTAATGTCTCCATGATTATGTTTTTTTTCTTTAAATTGGATATGTATGGGTAATGCATTCGTATTGTTTATTACTTCAATAAACATACATACACACACACCCATGTATATTTTATATTTGATCAATTTCAGTGACATGGATATTTTAAAGCAATAATTATAATGTTAAATAATAGAAGAAATTTTTAACTAAAGATTATTAAAATTTTTTATTTTGACATGACAACACACAGCTCAAGTCGCTAGATAGATTGAGCTAAAATGTAACATTTAGTGTGAAATTGATTTTAATTAGCAATTCCATCCATTTTTGGAAAATTGATTTATTGATTACTTGATAAGGTGAAATAGATATTTTAAGATCATTCCCAAATGAACGTTGCATATTGTGCGGTATTTTCTTCTTAACGAAATCCAATCAAGCAGTTATTAAAAATATATCTAGTAGTAAGCAATAGATGTATTTGCTAATAATATAATGTTTAAATAATATTTATAAAGAATAAATCGATGTTACAATTTTAAATTCTCTTTTTCCATATATAAAATAAAAATTGCACTTTGTTGGATGTTTAAAATTTGTATAAGTATTGTGCATGTAAATATTTGAACTGTATTTTTGTCTGTGTTTGTTTTGAAGGTGAAGCGACGTTGTGCCGTGTGCGTGTGGGCGCGACCCACAATCTACATTTTATTGTGATACCATTAAGTTTTACTGTTTGCAGCACAGCTCAGCGCGGTAGAGGGACTCGTACAAACTAAATTAACTATGATTACGATTACGTACGGACTTGCATCACTCTACCAGTTGAGCGTCGTGTTTTTTGCGTAACGTGCGTTTAACATTGTAGTAGAATCCATCTTGTCGTGGACGCGGTGTTCAGTTCAGCCCGTCAGTCGCACGGCCCACATAATAGTGTTTGCTGTATCCTCGCACCTTCGTATCGGGTGTCGTTTCACTAAGCTGCATACTAAAATGAAACGCCCATCCTCTATTAAGATCGGAGGATACAAGAAATATTAAGAGTTAACTGTGGAAATGACCGACTGAGTGAGTGTTAACTGTCTGACGCCGGGATTTTTAAGTACAGTTGGATAGTTTGGATAATTAATATAATAATAGTTGATAAGTTTTTCATCCGCAATGCGCAGCTGTTACCTTATTTATCTCGATGTCTTGAGTGTTTAGTGTCTTGAGTAGTATATTCAATGATAAACGTGTTATGTGTGTACGTACGGGGCACCATTGCCAGCGGCGGCGGCGCATTGCTATGTAAACGTCTTTAATTATTGTAAGTTATACTCCCATTTTCTAACCAATTCACATGTAAATGTTAGATGTAATTTGGAAATTAATAAAATAGGAAGAATTGTATTATGGACGTCGTTAACTATTTTAAGTTATACTTTTATTTTATAACTAATTCGTGTTGTATTAAAATATTTTTCTATCAAATATGTTTTTTTCTTCTTTATATTAGTGGTTTTTAATAAGGATCCATTCATATGAAACACAATTAAAATCTAAATACGGCGCAACATGATACAATAGGGTATTAGACATAGACTATAGCCTAATATCATCAATTTCTCTTTCCTTGAAAATTCCTACTTAAGTTTAAACAAGTAAATACTTATTTGTCATTAGTCAATGCGGTCAGTACAAATATTGTTTGAAAACGTGAATCAAAATGCTTTTGTAACAATTTCAATAAGTACTATGATGAACCATTTAGTAACAATGAATAGTTCTTGCTCTTCGAAATCTGATTGTTTTTGCAGTAAATATTCATGTGCCACACATTAAATAGATCCTTTCCATATTTATTTAAAACACTAACCTAACCTTAATTATAATAAAAAACTTACTTTATTTCTAGATCTTGCAATAGCTTCATATAAGTACAATACGGTACCCCAAGGCAGTATTTTGGAGAATACTTTGTTTCTAAGCTGTACTGTAAACGACGTTTGCGACTTCAGTATTTCAAAATCTAATGTCGTTGCGTACGGAGATGACATTTCGAAAGCTTTTTGCGGTGACCAGGTTAGAAATCCAAAATGTTGCACTAACTGGTATTTACTACTCTCAACTGTCAGAACTTTACACTTAATACCCAGAAAACATAATTTATCAAATTCTCTATTAGTTTTACGTTACTTAAACAAAAAAATTCTACTATCTGGGCCTTTTCTTGTATAACAAAAATAATACAAGTCCTTCAATTTATAATTTATCTATCTCAATGTAAATTAGCTTCCCGTTATTTTACAAACTTTACTGTAAAGACCGTCGCCTCGGGGGGTCCTGGTGTGCCCTGGTGCTCGTGGCTGGTGATGCTGCTCTGCTATGTAGGGCTAGCAAGGACGGCTGCGAGCAAGTCTTCCATCTTCGACCCCCAAATATGAACTGTTGTAGTGTACTTAAATGGTTCTCACGTCACCGCAATTTATGAAATAAAACTTATTGTAAAATGAAATCTGGTCACATGATTATATTGAAAATTTTATTGAAGTTTAGCGATAATGCATTGCAAAATTTAAATTATCACTATTAAATAACATAAAGTTGTTGTTGAGCTTTTCTTATTAAAACTGATTCCCGAAAAAAAAAAATATCTTTGGTTGTACCCATGACATTTCGAATTTCATGAAGAATGTTGCGATCATTTGTTACCAGGTTCAGTTTATGGGACAAGCAAAGAAAGATTAATGCTTTGATATATTTTTTGCGTATGATCGCTTGTACTCCACCGTCCACAAGTCAAAGACTTCAGTTGCTTTACATTTTTAGAATCTGTTGGGATTGGCGCCTGCCCCAATGGCCCCCTTGGCGTCGCCCTTGATTGCGTACGATCATTTAATTACATAAATAAAGGAGCCACATAGAATCGTCAATAACTATTTGAAACGCCACAGGACTACTAGATTTGGTAGAAATTTTTGCATTCCGTCATTGGTGACATTTGTAATTGAACGTCGGTATTGAATATTATTTTGAAAATAATGTTTAACAATACGCTGAAATGTTTGCTTTTAGCTAAAAAAAATGTGAGGATTATGAAGAGTAATATAAGAAACTATGAAATACCATGCCATCTGCAGAAAGTGATCAGCGATCCTAACCCTAGCTTCTACAGAATGATCGAATATTTTTATCATTTTGCCGTGAAAATGATTGAACCGGCACTTTTTGATTATCTCAAGAAACATACACATTTTTCTGAAAAGAAAAGAAAGCAAAGAGTGGCTGGAATTTTGAAGGTATCGTTAGTAAATTGTAGAATGGACTATGTATATTCTAAGCCTTATTAGTTAAAGGAAATGCTTACGAGATAATCCTTTAAATTAAGAAGGTAACTTTAAGTTGCAGCTAAGCTGTCTATATGATTCTATCTGTCAATATGATTATATCGCTACTAGGTAGCCCATCAATAAGTGACTTATAAGTCTATCTTGAGCACGATAGCAGTTTTACCATCAGGACCGAATTGGACTTTCTGACGTCGACGGTCGAACTTTTCCGTGTGGCTTATCCCTAATCGGAAAGAGATTAAATTAGATGCGAAAATAGTGCATAAGATATCTGCTTTTCTTTTATTAAACGTGCCAATATCACTTCGGTTCTCACAATGGTATCAGTGAAGGCGTAAGAAAAGGCACCCTTGTCCTACCTTCGTTTAAAATTATAACTAATCTGTTGGTATATCAGATAAGTTACTTATGAGAATTTAAACTGTTTGTATATTTTTTGATGTACTTAAATTTTAAAGGTGATGGGTTCCTGTAATAGTTCATTGCAATTTGAATTTCCACTGCAGCGTAAAAATGGTGATTATGAGATTGTTAAAGGATACCGGTCTCAGCATAGCGTGCATCGCTTGCCATGCAAAGGAGGTATGTTTGAGTATTTTAACAATGTAGCGGAGTCTAAAAATATTTACCTACTAAAGAATCAGCTTGCCGTATGGTTCCGGCATAGGAATAGGACCATCCCATCTTTTCCTGTGGGTGTCGTAAGAGGCGACTAAGGGAATACAAAAGTCCGCAGCAGCATTTTGCGTGAGTTACATCGAAACCTACTGCGACAGCTACAGCTACAGTTTGGTGTATTAAGGCAATTCTCTCCCTTATTCTAAGTAAAATAAAGCCACGGGCCCCAATCCCCGGCAGCTCCACTATCTCTCATTATACGAAAACATAGCCTGGTCCTGGCCCTGGCAACGTACAATACACGAACGCTTAAGGCTGATGAAACTATGGTCAAATTGGAGGAAGAGATAAACAAGTTACATTGGGATGTTTTGGGTAGTTGGAAGTCCGAAGACAGGGATAGGACACGATCATCCTAAATTCCAGGAAGTTGTTCTTCCACCTGGTGGGAGAAAAACAGTCCGATTGTGGTGTCGGGTTCCTCGTCCTCAATGTCTCGTCAACAACGTTGTTAAGGTTGGTAGCGTGTTGTCTATGGTAGCGTACCTTATACTCAGAATAACTAAACAGTATTCACTTAAGGTTATACAGGTGTACGCACTGACTCAGACCATGAAGTTGAAAGTATGTATGAGAATATTTCCGAGGCCATACATACTTCCGAAACCTACTTCACCATTATGATGGGTGACTTTAATACAAAGGTGAACGGTGACAAGCTGAGAGTGGAGCAATTTGGATATGGGCAGTGGTACGGCAGGGGACAGAGATTGGCTGACTTTATGGAAAAGGAGGGACTCTTTATGTTGAATTCCTACTACAACAAGCGGCCGTGGAGTAAGTGAAAATGGATGAACCCCGACGGCTTCTCTAAAAATGAGATAGACTTCATCATGACGACTAAACGGCACATCTTTAATGATGTCTCTGTGACTAGCTAGGTAAAAATCGGTAGCGTTCACCGTATCGTAAGCGGCATATTAAATATCGATACCAAGATCGAGAGGTCACGGCTGATGAAGTCTACGCTCCGTCTAAAAACCCGAAGGCTTTCGAAAGGGTTGGAACTGTAAAATCGCTTGCATTGCCTAGCTGAATGGGAAACAGTAGACGAGTTTAACAACGGGAAACTGTCTTAGCGGTTGGGTCTGAATTATGCAGCACCTAATGCCTAGAGAAGGCTCTAAAACTCTGAAAACGTACTATGGAACTCTTAGCAGAACGGAGTGAAGGGACTGCAGTCCTCATGCCAAAGTACTATAACATACGACACGACTTGCGTGCTTTCAATACTTCGCATATTAAAGCTGCTATCCAGCAAAATCAGGGCTCTAAAGTGTTTATAAAGATTTCGTCTATTGGGCAGAGCCGGACAACAAAACGTATCATTTCCTCCAAGCCTGAGAATCTAAGGGAAAATTTATATATACAGTTATCGACTTCTAACCTCGACTCGCAAGCCCGTTACTAACGTAGCTCATACACTAGAACCAACTTAGTTAGACGCTATACCAAAGATATTCCGGACATTAGCCTGTATGAAATAAGAATGGCTCTCAATCAGCTCAAGAGCAACAAGGCACCAGGTGAGGATAGAATTACGACTGAACTTCTGAGCGCGGTTAATACACCGGTACCTGTAGTCCTCCAGAATCAATTGAATTCTATCATTGAGGGCATAATGCTTGAAGCGTGGCACTTGGCGTAGTGGTGATTTAGTTTAATAAAACCTTATTAAAGAATTATATCCTCTAATTATGGCCTATCTCGCTGTTAAGCCTCGTGTACAAGCTGTTCTCAAACGTCATTACGAAAGGTCTCGCACGCCGGTTTTATCAATTTCAGCCTCCCGAGCCAGCCGGTTTCCGAACAGGCTTTAGCACCATGGGCCACTTCCATACGCTACGGCAGATTATACAGAGGACTGAGGAGTACAAACGTGGAGGAGCAGAGGATGCTCTAAGAATCCAATCCAATCTAGGCAGCTTTTGGGAAGCTTGAACCATTTTTACGTCTACAATACCCAGAGCCTGAAAGCTACGATTTTAAACCGATGATGCCCTCGAAATAGCGTTCTATGGGGGAGGCCTATGTCCAGCAGTGGACGTCTTCCGGCTGATGAGGAAATAATCAGTGTTATTTCTGTACCTGGCCTAGCCGAACTGAAATATTGTAAAGAAGTACGTTACTGTAAAAGCCCCAACTACAGTAAGTCCAAAAAGTTTAATGGTAAAACTCCGAACTGTCCCGAAGTATGTGCTTTTACAGTAACATATTAACCCCAAATAGGTATTCGATAGAGTAATTAAGTGTGTTACAAATTAATGGCAATAAATTATAAATATTTTATTTCATTGAAGATAATTCAAAATTAGTTTTTAACTATTTTTATCACTTCAAAAATGTTTTTTCCTAATTTATGTATTGGTTAGTTCTACTTTAATGTTTTTTTATTAAAAAGACATTATGTTACTGGTAAATTAAAAAGTTATAAAAGTAGTTGAAAATTCTTAACAGGCAATTATTATTTATTTGAAAGATTATAAATTCGTACTTAAATATATTATGTATTTAATATTTTATTAAAGTAAATATTATCAGGAATACGGTTTTCCGACAAAGTGGACTTAGAAGAAGTGAAAGCTTTAGCGGCGTTGATGACCTATAAATGTGCTTGCTGCAACGTACCTTTTGGTGGAGCTAAAGGAGGTAAATTTCAGTTTCTCTTTCAAAACAGACTTTCTAACAAATAACATTTATTATTGTAATTGTTCATATAAAACAAAGCTATATATTAAAATATTCTAGAAAATAAAAACAGATAAAGCAACAAAGTAAACGTGTATTTTAATATTCATCATAATATGACCACGATATGACCACGACATAATATGTCGATACAAACAAACATGTTATGTTTGTTCGGGTGGAACCTTACAATTTAATTTTGAAGCTTATATTCTTGACAGCTGACATTTTGTTTACACGTTTAGTTTAAATAACAATGCTTGATTAGGTGTCATTCTAAACCCAACATGGCGTAGCACTCAAGATGGCGGATTAGTTATTATTAATGCACTCCTACCATATGAATATCAATTACGTTCGAATAAAAAAAAAACAGTTTTTTTAAATAATTGCTGACATGTTTGGTTTTCTTCTGTCTTGTTTTTTACTTATTATGTAACGCCTGTATTTGTAAGGTGTGTTATTTTGCGCATATAAATTGCGCAATTTCAAAAAAATCCTTCAATATTTATCTATACGACAGAAAAGCATAGTGTTAATAAATATTACATAATATATAATTTAAGATTTCTTACCATTATTGGCTAATACTAAACTACAGTGTGTATATGCGTAAAGGAGTAGCAATCAACCCACGAAAGTACACGGTAGCTGAGTTACAGAGGATCACACGACGGTACACATTGGAGCTGGCTAAAAAGAATTATATAGGTAAATAAAACATGGTTTAATGTACAGAAATAAATAAGTAAATATGTGGTGATACAATGGCAAGCTTTGTTTTGTCATAGCCAATTAGCAAGCCAGTGGACATCAATCAACATTTACAAAATAGAAGATATGGACGGTAGAAATCTATTTCATGTCGGTCATTGCCAGTTAAACGATAATTAAAGTCTCAAGGTTCGGCTAAGTGCATGAAACCTATAGAGAACTTAAAAATATTTTTCAGGAGCGGGAATCGATGTGCCGGCACCAGATATCAATACTTCAAGCAGAGAAATGTCTTGGATTGTGGATACTTATATAAAAACCCTAGGTATAAATCGAATTATCAAATAATCTATTGTATAATTTGTACAATTGTTCTATCTTTATAAAAATGCGGATGGAGCAGAATAAAACTTGCCATACTTAAAGTAAATACCTATATATAAATAGGTAGTGCAGAAGGCTAATAAATTTATAATAATACTTTAGAAATAGATGAAATTAATAAAATATTCACACAACCATGTGGATCCACACTTTTCAATAAAGTGGCATATCTGTTGCTAGGGAACCAGTAGTCACGTCTACTCAACGGGTCTACTAGTCGATATTAGGAAACGTCACTGTGTCATAAATTATGTTTGATTTCATTGAGTTACGACAAAGTATTGATATATACATATAAGTTTACATATTTCTATTAGTTTTGTATGGTTATTAATTGTGGTTATATTTATATAGAATGTAATAATTCTATTTTTGTAGTGAAATTAATAAACGATATTATTGTGTGATGCGGTAACGTATCAATTTTTTTCTCATAAAAGATGATTTGTCACAGTTTTGGGTAAAATATAGAGATTAATTAATTTTCAGTGTATACTCGTATTTATTATCTTAATCGATTTTACTTAAAACCAGTTTTATGCCCAGTGGAAAGGTAATGGGATCACTAATATATGTAATATATAAGCGAATTATTTATATCAATGGTGTAGGGTACCATGACATAAATGCAGCAGCTTGTGTTACTGGAAAACCAATTAACGGCGGAGGTATTCATGGCCGGGTAGAGGCCACGGGCCGCGGCGTCTTCCTCACGATATCGACGTTCATACATGACGAACACTGGATGAAACTTATTGAACTCGAACCAGGATTTAAGGTCCTATTATCACTCTTTACAAGCTTGATAAGCTTTAGCTAGCTTTTGCTTATAAGATTTTGAACCTAACAAAAACACTGTTTGATTTAGAATAAAACTGCCATTATTCAAGGATTTGGCAATGTGGGCAGTTATACAGCTGTATACCTTCAGGAAAACGGAGTAAAGATTATTGGAGTGCTAGAGAGCGATTGTAACCTTAAAAATCCGGAGGGAATTAGTACGAAGGTATTTTAGGAATTTATGAATGCGTGTTTTAATTTTATATATACATATAATATCACCACAATGTCAGATAGTATCACAGTAAACAGAAAACCACGAATGCTGAATTTTTTTTCTACTTTTATGTCTTATATATGAATTGGTCCATTTTCATATACTTAATATTTATTTTTGGTTCAACGTAAATATGTCGTAAGACCGTATTTGTGTGTCCATGGTCATTGTTTTTATTATACAATCTTATTTAGGATCTTCTACAATACAAATTAAACAACAAGGGTAGTGCAAAAGGATTTTCTGGAGCTTCGGAAGTTGGTCCAGAGCTTTTGTTTGAAAAACATGATATATTGATTTTAGCTGCTATGGAAAAGACCTTGACGCAAGATAATGTTCAAGAACTCAAATGTAAGGTCTGCAAACAAAGATTAAGATGACATAGGTATTTGATAATAACTGACGCTATCAAGGTGCAAGGTGCAGTGCAGGAAATCTAACTAAACAGGCGATGGTTGTACTTCGTTTGTCGTTTTCGTGGTTTAGTTAGACAGAGTGCGACGTTGTGTCTCGACTGTTTGTCGAACAAACAATATTTTTGGGAAATGCATTATACATCATGAATTTTATCTGCCTATCACAAGTATAAAAATGTAGGTAGTAAGAAAATTGTAGGTCTTTAATATGTAAAGATTGTTCCAGATACTTCCTGATTATCAATGTAATAGATAATAACGCTCAGTAGAAGTAATTAATCACCTTCAACTAAGCAGATAATAGCGGAAGGTGCTAATGGACCGACTACACCTGCGGCTGATATTATAGCGAGGGAGAAAAAGATCCTCGTCCTGCCCGACCTGTTGGCTAATGCTGGCGGCGTTACCGTTTCTTACTTTGAGTTTCTGAAGAATATCAACCATGTAAGCTTCGGAAAGCTAAATATTAAATTCTGGAGGGACTCTAACAATGCATTACTAGGTATAGACGATATTGTGTGTTATATAGCTTACATTTACATATATTTCCGTTTCACATAGCTTTTTGTTTCAAATAAAAAATGTGTTATTGTAGCATCTATTTTAAAACTTTCATTTTTTGTTACATTAAGATTGGTAGCAAAGTATGTTTATGTGTATGTTTGTATGACACGTATATCTCGCGTTTACATGAGTAATGTATAATGATATACATACATCTTTAAAAGTTTTATACTTTATCAGTTGTCTTTAATAACAAAGTACAAATGATTTTTATATTCCTTTCAATTTCTATTTCTTTTAATACACTTATTCTATATATTTTTTATATTTTAGAGTCAGTGGAGCAGTCCTTAAAGAAGGCAAATATATCTGCCAAGATCGAACCAACCTCGCAGTTTCATTCTCTGATGTCGGGCGCCTCAGAAGAGCTCATTGTCCAGTCAGGCTTAGAATTTACAATGGAAAATTCTTGCAATGTAAGTTAAACAAGATAGTAACAACGATCTAAGATTCTTTCATTTTACCTTTGTGGTTTATATATTTTTTTCAGCGTCACTTTTTGTCCCGTAGTTTAAGACCGCTTAACGCCCAAATTCGAAACGTTGCGTGCTGAGTGACAGCTGAGCTTAAAAATATAACTCATATCGAAAAAATATTCCCTAACGATTGTCCAACACTCTACACTTGCAATAGTATATATATTATTAATAAGCTTGTTTTAAAAATATAGTGTTACATTAAGAGTATCGATGCTATCTGTGGTATAGATTCCTCGATTACCTGTGAAAAGAAACTCCTTTGCATTCTGTGGATTCACCGTGCGGGTGCCCGGTTAGTGTACACACTAATGCCGCTTTCAAAACGAGCCGATGATAGTTCTAGACAGGCTAAGATCTTTAGAGGTTATAGACAGATTTCGCTGTTGTACCTTTCGCGCCTGTTATTGGTCAGGTGCTATTCCTGGTCAGTTAGTAAGCTCAAAGTATTTATTTCATTCAGGTCATTAGTAAGCTCAAAGTATTTATTTACCTAAAAGTGATGATTTTTGGGATTGTTTGTTTTCCACGTAACCGTAAGTTCTGTCAGTATCACACATTTTAGGTTTCCACAATAAAGGAAAATGTCCGGTCTGGATAACGAGATCCTACATCCACAGGGATTTTATACTGTTTCTCATATGAATCCAACCAGGAGTTGATTCATAATTAGGCAAGGCTTTTGTGTGTGTTTTTTAGACGATCCGTCTTTCACAAACTCGATTAATCGTTGCTTGGTTGCTACATTTCTCTGCGCTCTTGCTATTGAAAAACTAACTCGTACAGGTATGATTTCCAACATCTTATCATGATGACACGAGTTTTGATCGTTATACTATTTTATTTTAAGAAAAGTATCGATAGCGAAACTGTTAATTGTTCAGCATCACTTTTTTCCACGGGTAGCCCAACGTTGCTCCAGATTCAGGTAATCCTCGTCTTAGTCATATGATGAAATGTCAAAACTAAATAACAATTTTCTAACAAAATCTTATATGTTTTTGAATAAACTGTTGTGCAGGTAAATTAGTTAAAATGGTTTTTTTTCAGCTTTGCACTATATTAGCAGCAGCAGGGCAGTTAGAGAGAACCTAGTATCATTACACTCCATCCACCTGCATTTAAGACATTGCATGTTGAGTGGCGGAACTCAATGCTACGCTTTTTCTTAGGTACCAGAGCAGAGAAATGAAAACAATTTAAATATTATCATTTCCCAAACTAGGAACCGAATTCATAATCAATCGTGCTTACAGTTAGACGCTGTCCCACTGCGCCACTACGAAATCAATGTTTATTGTTCAGCTAAAACCAGTTTGTTCTATCCTTCCATTGTAAATAATCAAGTACCCAATTACAATATAAGTAGTTTATGAATACACGCTAGATACAATTTTCGTGTGTAGTTCGTGTAGGCTTTTGAACCTTAACTTTAAGCCAAAAAGACACAGAACACAAAGAAAGTGGCAGACTTCGAAGTATTAGCACGAGCAAGGCAGAATTCAGTAAGAATACATATTATGCTTAGTCTTGCCATAAATATTGTTAGAAAGAAAAACAACATTTTCTTATCGTACGTAACATTTATTACTATTACAGTGTGTTAGTTTAATACATTTATCTAAAACCATTAAAAATATATAAAGCCTATGCTAAGCGGTTTCATTGGCTGTACAGTCCTTTAAGCATTGAGCACGTTATCAAAAGCAGCACACATTCAGCATAATTTGGAATCCATAAAACAATCGTATGGATTGTTTTATGGATTCCTAATTATCTTTGCGTTTGGAGCAAGTCATACTCTCAAAACCTGACCTTGAATATATCTTATATATAATAATTCAGTGGCTTAAGATGTACTAGATGGACATACACATACAGGACTAGATGTACCAGTCTTCAGTTCTGATGAAATCTGGAATATTCGTTTTATAAGTCTTGCTGAAAGGACCATTCTTGGTTATTGAACATGGGGTTGTAAGGTGGCTTAACTCCCTCTCCAGAATGGTACCTCGATGCACTTGTGCCGATGTTTTGATACCTTTTTCACAAAAATAAACATCACACCAAAATATCACTGGAGTCGGATATCGCCCACGTTATACTCTGTTGACTAATGGGAATGGGAAGCTTCTTAAGAGCTTTTAGCATAAATACGGTAATTTTGTTTGTTAAAGTATTACTCAATTGTAAAAATGTTTCTAATCCGTAAACAAAAAAATTCTGTGATCTACCTTTGCTTACCGCTTAAATAGTTGTTTTCATTTTACCACCCTATTTTTTTTTAATTATCAGCTGTAAAGGATCAGTGCGTCTCTTATAGGCTGCAAATCCTAAGCCATCTTGTAAAATAGGCGACATGGTTGTAGGTGCTAGCTTTATCTCCCGAGATAAAATCTTTTACTTTCGGGCAGGAATTATACGAATATTTTCCGTTACTGCTTTGATCGCCTTTTTCATACTTACACTACGGGGATGGCCAGATCTTTTTCGGCCCCAGACAGAGGTGGTTTCATTCTACCTTTCAATAGCCCGTTACACCAACATTTGATTAATACCAAGGAATTGTATTTGGCACCATACCTACTATATGTAATGCAAACACAGCGACTCGGTTCTCTTTATCAACTTACTCCATTTTAATATTACAAAATATTTTGCAATGCGCCACAATAAGAAACACAATGAAAAATCATATAAAATTACAAATTCCAAATTCAAAAGTAATATTTAGTTTTTTTTTATTATAACAGTATTTATGGCTAAGTATATTTAGTAAGAATACATATTATAAATAAACGTAGTGTAGTTACTCTCCTTGTCCTAACACCTTCTTAGTTCTTCTTTTGCATAGTAGTTTTCAGGTTACGGGTCTGAAAGTCCTGTGTTGCGTTGTATGTAATTTTATTCCATCTCGTTGCGTTTTCAGCTTGTGTCTGTTGCTAATGAAGGCCCAGTAAGGGTGATTACGGTATTAGGTTCTGGTGAAACTAACAACTAGGTGGACTGCTACGTTTTTGTTTTCCTTCTATATTGTCCGTCACAATTAGTTTTTGCACCTTCATTATTTTTGGAAATAACAATGTTTAATTTCTGTTTAACCGCCGACCTAAAGACTTAGACCTAGAGCTAAACACCCTGACCTACAGTATATGATTTGAATAACAGCTATCTTGTGAGTCAGATGCTATTAGCATTTACAATGCTTTAAGCAAAATTCGCTACTTATATTGTTTTATTACGTCCTCGTTAACCAGACACGATGTAAGCAATCAAAATGTTCAGTAAGTAATTAAAAGTGCTTCTCTTGTTACTTGCAAACTTGTGTTTGTGTGTAAATTACACACACGTTCCTTATATTTTTCATAATCGCCGCCCATCGTATAATTCTATTGTCAGGTATCTTTGTGTACCTACGGCTTTAATCTAAGGTCTGGTATCCGCTTCACCTCAATTAGTAAAGGGAAAAACAATGACACTATCCTACAGTAATTATGTTCAGTAAGAAATAGTAATTAAATTATAAGAAACGTTACGAACATTTGCCCATAAGGAGCTGATCGAAGTCTCCAGGGAATGGAAACCTACTCAAATATAATCTAAGCTAATATAATACTCTTATTATATTAGTTTAGATTATATTTGAATTTTTTTTTATTTTTTCAAGATTTTTCTCTAGGATTTATCTCGAGGTTTTTTTTAATTAACAAATAAATATATTAGCTATGTAACCATATTTTACTTAAGAATTTATGCGATAAAGCTATATTAGTATAACTTTCATGATTCTGTATTTTACATTCGTTGGCTATCTTATGTAGTTATATAACAAGCAAAACAATGTTTTGCTTGTAAATTATATATTGTTTTTCAGAACGTAAAAAAGACTGCGATTCAACACAAATTGGGCTTAGATTTAAGGACAGCCGCGTACATGACTGCCATCGAAAAAATCTTCGTCACATATGATGAGCACGGGCTAGCTCTTTGATATGTGGTGCTTGCAAACATTGAATTTCGTGTAATTACTAGTCTTACTATTTGATTAAATACACTTATAATTATCTACTATTTGTGTTTTTCTAAGTATACACCTAAATATGCGACAATTTTGTGAAAGAAATATATTCTTAAAAAACATTTGCTTTTTTTTGTACTTAAATAAAATTTTTGTATAGTATCGTTATTTTGTTATAAATTGTCAACTTTTTATAAAAATATGTATTAAGGTACCAACATATGTAGACAAATAAAGACGCGACGCCTGGATCGCGGCGTAGTGCAAAAGGTTCTATTCCTCACCAAGGGTGTGGACTGCGGTGTGCGGACTATGCAGTAGTGAGGGCGAGGGAGGGAGAGGGGTCAAGTTACTCAGGGTCGCCGTCGCGCGCCGCGGCGCTGGCGTCGCGCTGTCACCTGCGCCGACGCCGGCCCGTTATATTACACCCAGTATTCGACGCATACATATTCCTCCCTAGTGATCACTTCGCCGAAATTCAAATTCCAAACAAGTTTTCTTAAACAGCGCTGCATACTCTTTTACTTTTATACAGGTAAGTCTATACACAATATTTAAATTTGCATATCGATATTGCATTGCCGCCGGCGCTACTCACGATGATTTGACAGTGACAATTGGTTTGTTTACGTTTAAACATGTTTTTGTTCGTTGCACGTTGCACTGTTAGCTTTCTTCAATGTGGTTGTAAAATAAATACTGTAGTGAAATTGCCGTAATTACATAATGCTCTAAATTAAAATATGTATATAATTGTAATGCGAACGAAACTGCTTTTTCTTTCGTTTGGTTCAAGACTCGATTGTCCGACACGATTGAAAAAAGCAACGAGCAACGTGCAGAGGAAATTCCGTGTGGCGCGGTCGGTACGCGTTTGCGTTTAGGGTTATAATTGTGTACGCGCGAGTAGCCTTGAGCGAAAGGGACGCAGGCGCCGCCGCCGCCGCGCCGCCGCGCCGCCGTCCAGGTAGAGAGCCTGCGCCCGCGCAAAGATTATCACGCAGACCTCTCTTATTTTATTGTTTCGTATTGTATTAAGATTAAAAGAAAAATGTTAAATTTTCTTAAACCGTCTAATAAATGTTTTCATATAAAAATATTGAGATCATTTTAACAATACCATTTCAAGTTATCAAGTTAACCTCACATCAATTACGTATGAAGTTTCAAATTTAATTCTATTAAGAAATTCTATTAAATGTCACATATTTTTTTTATGTAATATGTAATATTAATAATATACACATAGTATTACAGTTTATATTAAGGCCAATCTCAGGGTTAAACTGTTCAGTGAGGCCACTCATCATTTTTAATTTATATTATATAGAATAAAATATAATATAGAATATAGGTTCTTCAAATTTATCTAAACTAATGTATCTACCATATAACTTTTATTCTACATTCAGATTTTATATGCAAATCTCTCTCATGTTAAAATGTACTAATACTTAATTCATACTTAAATAAACATAGAAATACGTGTCATTTCAAATTTTGTAAATGTATATTATTAAAGATGTAAAATAATTAAATGTAGTCGGATCGCTGTTAAACATACCAAGTACAGTTTGATAAGTATATATAGTAAAAAGCACTATTTATAAGTAGAACAGGTTTATAATGAATAGCATTTATTTATTTTGATTTATTATGAAGGCTCATACGCGAGATACAAAATAATGATAGCTTTACTCTTTGGCATACTTCTTTTGTTTTGAAGTCGCGAGTAAAGCGAGTTGTGGATTCGATCCTCACTTCGTGAAATGATTATATTTTAATTATTTTTATTTTGCCTCTCTGTGAAGACAAAGCGTGGCATTGAGTTCCGCCAGCCAACACCCAGTGTCCCGAATTCAGGAGAAAAATGGAGAGCCTAGTATCTTGATTTCTAGTGTCCTATTCTACTCTAAATAGCAAAAAGTGCGAAGATAAAAATGTGTATAAATGTTTAAGTTTGTTACAACTTTGTAAAAATACCTCAATAAGGGAAATAACGTACGCCTTAATCCGCTTAATCCGCTAAAACTGACTTTTAATGTATCGTCGATTCATTTTGTATTTAATATTTTACATTTTTTTATATTTATCACTCTCTCTTTAATTTTCTCTCTTTTCTCTCTTTGATTATGTCACATCGATATACCTATATGTAGGTCTCATATCGTAAATTGCTTAGACTATGGAATATTAAAAGATATTTGGCATAAGTACAATTCGGCCGCATGATTTAAAGATATAGGAATATGCATTTTATAGTTTGGCTAGTCATTTGAACTATAAATTTATAATTAAAAATTTTACTATATTTAGAAAAAAATTCTGAACGTGCTATAAACTAGGATGACGTAGTAGTAGCTATCCCGCAGAGTTTTTTAATTCTTTAGAATTTCTGGACTTGAACTCACAATTTGAATGCTGCGTAACATTAATCGACTTAGATTGTGCAATGAAACAAGACTTAGTGTGAAAAAGTTAATGTGAATGTTTTTCAGTCCTGTCCCAACCAATCAAAACATGAAAACCATGAAAAATATATGTGTATGTTCTTTTTTTGAAGAGAACGTCCTTTATATTTTATTGTTGGTTGTGTGTTAATTTTTATTTTTGTATTTTGACACATTATTTAATTTTGAGGCGGCACGTAGTACCCAAGGTCAGATAGTAATAATACATTAATGGATTCGTAAAATGGTGAAACTTTTTCGTATCCAGGAATATATTCATAACATCTAGAGGGCGCTTACGAAATGGTTTTGTATGCAGTCAATAGATGGCGGTCAACTCAAAAAAGATATGCTTTTTCGAGCATGTAAAAATGTAAACATTTTTTGTATCTGGTAACTACTTTTTTACTAAGTACTAGCATTTTTATAAATGATAGGGGAATTATAGATACTCTGAACTATAGTGCTGCATATTGTTTTATTACTATACCATATTTGATGTTACTATCGCTATTTGGTATTTAAAATTATATATTTATATATATATATATATATATATATATATAGTATTAGTACATTTTAACATGAGAGAGATTTGCATATAAAATCTGAATGTAGAATAAAAGTTATATGATAGATACATTAGTTTAGATAAATTTGAAGAACCTATATTCTATATTATATTTTATTCTATATAATATAAATTAAAAATGATGAGTGGCCTCACTGAACAGTTTAACCCTGAGATTGGCCTTAATATAAACTGTAATACTATGTGTATATTATTAATATTACATAAAAAAATTAAACATATTGTTTTATTACTAGACCATATTTAATATTATTATCGCTATTTGGTATTTAAAATTATATATTTATATACATATATAAATAAAGTGCTACTATAACGAATTGAATAATCACATTCATTATTTATTAGAAAAAGTTCTACACCACTAGTTCTTTCAATATTAAGCTTAATAAAATTAAATTAATAAAATGGCGAATCTATATAACTGTCGCTTTGATGACATTTTGTGTTACCTTTTTATAAATAAACAGAAAAATATTTACTAGAGATTATATTTTAAGAGTTGAATGTAGAATGGCATATTGCTGCCATTAACAAAGTTAACGGTGGTCTGCCTGTATTGATCGGATAGAAGAACCCCATAGGTCCTCGTATAAATTACGGTAAACAAGCAGTGCTGTAAAACGGTAGAGAAGAAGCAAGATTTTTCTTGCAAATGACAAAATTGTGGTAGACACGGCGATTCTAAGGATTTGCGGGATATTTATTGATTGCTTGATCGGTCGGCGCTGATAGAATCATCATTACCGAAGTAATGTTATCATATACTTGTACGTATACACTGTAAGAGTGTTTCGAGAACACAGTGTCGATGATATTAAAGCAAAACAATATAAAAAAACACGAGATTTTTCCGATGTACGAAGTGGTTAATAACACTAGAAGAATCGAAATATATATGTCGCAATCACACCATTTGGCGGTCCGCTTTCTCTCCTTACCCCGCCAGTGATAATGAGGTAAAAAACACGAGCGTTAAGTAGCAAATATATGAATATGAATTGTTATAAAAACGAACAGGTTATTTTAAATACTTAACCATATCAACATAAAGCAAAATTATTGCTCTGTAAAATGTCAAGGGCAATATACCAGCTTTGTATTACAGTTTATTCACATTTTATTATATTTTTTATAATTAAATGAACAGTATCCATTATGGTTTTATTGTTTATCAATGTATATTTGTAAACTACTGTGTTGAATGCATTTTGTTTCTTCAATGTAAATACCTTATTTGTATGTTAAAATATTAACAAATAATAGGTGTCACACTTTTTGAAACTGCCTTAAATGCTAATCCTTAAATAAATTATTGGTATTTTACCATTTCGATCTTATAATTTTTTTTATTTTATTAATTAATGCTTACAAGCAATTGTCTTAATTAATAAATTAGTAATAAGTATACAAATAAAATTGTATATAATTGCAAAATTAGTTACAGGTAATCACCATATCCGATAATTGTCTAATAATAAAAATAATAATAAAGATTGAATATATAACATCTGTTGATATAATATTATAACAATAATCTAACATTACTTACTTATAATGATAGTCTTTTAGGTAAGAAAAAGCACTATTTCAAAACAGTATTTTGATAGGATTTTGAGATAATTAGTTGAGTATTTATTAATTCAATATAATATATATAAATAATATACTAAAATTAATTATTAAAAAAATATAATATGTTATTTTTTTAAATTTTATTTTAATATTTTGGAGAGAGTCCACGATTATGTAAATATTCTTGGTTGCATTTGTTTCTAGATTACTTATTCTTGATACAGAATGAGTTAGAACCCAATATCGTTTTTCGAAGGGAGCCAACAAACGGTAAAATTTGATTTCATTGGTACTTTGAAGGGAGTCTAAAATTATTTATCGCAATAGATCGACTCATGCAAGATATTATGAAGAAATACATATGCCTAGTATTTTATCACGGTTACCTAGGATTGCGGGTTGAAGTGGTCCACTATGGCCCGAAATTTCTTTTACACTCTCAATCCGCAACGAGTGGAAAATTGTGATCGCCAAACAATGCTACTATATTCCAATATACTTCGGACTAGTGAAAAATATAACAAATTTGTTATATATTTGGGTCTCCAAAAGTACGACTGCGACGTTGCGAATCACTAAGCCATGTAACTCCGAAGATATTTACAATCGTGTCAATATGCGAAGTGAACTTCAGTTAATTTATATTGATCTATAGTATAGAATAACAGTACTTAACATGTAACGTTTCCTTGCAAAATTTATAAATGTGAGCATTTTGTATTATTTAAATAAATACAGTTGGTTTGACACCATTATAGAACGTTATTCAAATCCTCTTGCTTTAGCGTTACGTCATCAAAGGTGGTAATTTCGCGGGAAAATTGTATGTCGTCCGCAAAGATGAACGGCGTAGAGTTTGAAAAGCAACTAACAACTAAATACGTCATTTAAGAAAATGTTCGATAAAATGAGTGCTAGATGGGGATTTTTTTTGAACCTTTCTCAACAACAGCAAGGGATCTTTCTTATGAATACGACTTGAACCAGCATATGCTGGAATGCTTTGAAAATCTAGGCTTAAATGCAAATAATATATGTAGGTCTATAATTAGTAACTTGAGCTTTGTCAACATTTTTGCGCACTTGCGGTGTTCTGACAGGTTAATTAAAGCGGATGAAATCTTTGAACTATCTTACAAACACTCATTTTATTATAAAAACTAGCTGTGCCCGCGGCAATGTTTGCCTAGGATAGGACTTTTTGATTAGTTTATATTTTACTGCCTGCTATTTACTGTAGATTACCACGATATCACTTGATACGGGCTAAGGTTAGGAATAAATATAATAGAAAAAAATATGTAATGATGTAATGTGCTGCTAAGTTCTGAAATTGGCACTTCTCTGGAGCTTTAAATTTAATTCATAAGTATTTGTATCTTGCTACATTGCTTTTGTGTAAATTACATTCACTGTAGCATTTCCGGGATCATTACTAAAAAGATAATTAGCATCACTCATGCAGGAACAAGCAACGTAGAACCGTCATTGTGAGAAGGTGTACTGAGATCTACCCCATATGTGAAGTATCTGTCCTTGCGCTTTTATTTTCATAACGAAACAGATACATACAAATGCAAATCCTTGAACTAAACATGGAAGCTGTTGTAAATCAATGTCATGTGTGGATTAAATAATATGCGTTTTCGACTCAAATATTATAAAAAACTTCCAAATGCCTAAGCATTCAAATTTCTGCATTTATTATCAGTGTGGTGATTAAGTATTTTTATGATTAGTTTACCTTCCCTCATTAACAGATGTCGTTATGTGTTCTTGCTTTCACTCAGTTCAAAATTTATATATGATTATATATATGGCTCTTATGAAATGCTCATTATTCTTATTACATTATTTTAATTTATTGCGATGCTCAACTATAATAATATTTGTTTTTGTTTATTAATTTATTTGAAGAATTATATATTTCAATGCCACCTATGGTGAGTCCTACATAGTACAACCAGCGCGTAATGTAATAACAGATGGCGTGATGTTTTTGTTCAGCATGGGTAGGTATAGAAAATACAACATGGGTATAGAAAATAAGAAATCTTTAGGAGAAAGATCCTCTTAATGAATTGTCGAAGACTTCTTTAGTCCAACACGCGTGACGTAGAATTGTAAACATTTAAAAGCTCTGCAACAAAAGAACTTTTTTTTAAATATGTTTTAAAGTGTTATTTGCACACGTAGGAAATTGAAAAAGACCTATTTAGAAAACGTATTAATTTTATTTTCAAATTCAAATTGGTGTTCAAATTTTTAATAAGAATTAATGTTCAATTTTTTATACGTGTGTCGGTAACAAAATAAATGTTTAAAAATAATTGAAGCTCATCGGTGCCCACAAAAAACTAGGCAACTATCCTTTTCACAAAAATAACTTAACTTTTAAATAGAGGGAAGAGGGGGTGGGTTTCTTATATCCATTTTTTATCTTAAGTAGAATTTTGGATAAGGTTATCAATGTTACATGGAATGCTTGTAGAAAAAAATTGTAGCTTTTCTAAACTGCTTATCAAATTATTATTGTATATTGTATTAAAGCGCCCGATAAACAAAATATTTGATTCTGAATATATAACGGGGCATTCGTGACACAGTGAAACAGCGTCTGACTGTAAACGCGATTGGTTGTGGGTTCGATTCACACTCGGGGGAATGATTATAGTTAAAATATTTTCATTTGCCTGCTCTGATACCAAAGACAAAGCGCGGCGTTGCATTCACCCATTGTCCCGATTAGGGGCGGAAACTGGAGAACGGAGAGTCTTGACACTAGGTTCTCTATTTTCCTCCCCGCAGTCTCTGACTACACCGCTATGCGGGAAAAAGCGTGTAGTTGCAAAATATAATCTTGTGTAAAACTAATAAGTAATTACATCTGCTTCAAATTATTTTGTATTCATTACAGTGCTTTGAAAAGTTTCTTTTGTCATTAGTCTTAACGTTAAGTTAATTGAAAACTTTTGAATTGTAAGAACGCTTTTATCTTTTAATTCAACTATATAAGAAAGCTTTGCGATCTCAAACTATCTATCATTGCTATTTTATTGTTATACCCATAAGGGTATAATTATATGTTATATATGTTAGTTCATACTTACATAGAATTACCAAATTTCTAGCAAATAAGTCCATCTTAAGTATCTATAGGAAATCTTCACAATTACTCATATTTTCCACGATTGTTCTGTATAATTTACTATAGAGCATTTAGTTAAAATCTAGTTTATTAATAATACCGCCTTTTGCTACTTTACTTTAGTTAAATAATTAATAAAATTCCTACATATATACACTATATCCTAGATATTTCGATAATAAAATATATGTTGATATTTTAATATATAACCATATTATTTTGTTTACGTTTACGCAGAAAGATAAATATTGTTCTGATATACTTATATAGTTTGTAACAATATATTAAATGTTTACAGATATGTTCTCTTAATACGATAAAAATTACATGTTGCCGGTCGTTCCATGCGATAAATAAATTCCTTTTGACGTCGAAATTATATTTTATGTTTATAAATACTAATATATAATAACAGGGTAGAAGATTCTGGTTGTAGGGGATATATTGATGCTTGTTGAAGAAGAAAATTGCAGGTTTTTTAATTAATTGGACCGAATACGGTCTTATTATCTATATAATATGTAGTGGCTATAACACTTCGTTGGTAGATTTTTTTTGTGGTAGGTAATACGTTTTGTATAATTTTTATCATATGTTCCTGTTGCGCTTATACTAAAGACGATCTCTTATGAGACTTACGCACATCTAAATATATTTTTTAAAGTAATGGCTTAGTGGTCAGTGCGCTGGAATGGTTTCCAAGAGGCGCGGTTTCAAATTCCGCTACGTTCTAATTTTTAAACGTTTACTAAAAATGTTTTATTATATGTTTCTTAATATTTAAAATTTCTTTTTATATATATTAGAATATATATTATAATTACTTTTAATATACTTTTAATATATATTATAATTATAATAGATATTAGAAGAATATATATATTTATAGGTCTTTTGACAGTCTCTTAAGACTGACTACCTTTTAAGTATCTCTTACCTCACCTATGTTTTATCAAATTATATACCAATTAATTAGTCATACTGCGTAGGTCGAAGAATCAGTTATATTTAATTAATTATGTTTAAGAAGCTAAAAAAAATTTTTATAAATATAAAAACACATATCAAATTGGAAACTAAGTAAGATTGAGCTGTGCTATAATATGGTTAGTTACAATTGAGTTACAAAGTGTCATTTCCAATCTCAAAACGAAGATGTCAACTAATTTTCCGCAAACACTATTCAATATGGACTCTGCGGGCGTTCCCTAATTATTTTACACTAACTGTTTTAATAATAGGGGTTACGTTGTACGCCCTGTGGTCTAAGGGAGGGTCTACTCGATCGCAACTGTTCAAATTGTACCGTTTCTTAGCGGGGCGCCTTGAGTATTTAAATATAAGGGCGTGCTAGACGAACCGCGTTTAGCATGTTTAAACGCTAGCTCATTAAAATAGTGTAATATGAGAAAATACTCCTTTTGCCGTGCCGGGCCCATAGCTTTGCAGAGAGAGGAGCTGAGGTCAGTGCCTAGGACTTGCGACCCAAGTGTAGGTTTAAGGGGTCCTTTAAAATGCGCATTTAAGCTCACCTCCACTGCCCGAGCTCCTCTCCTCTACCTAACCAAATTTATCCTATTATGCCGCCTTGCTAGAAATGAACTGGTGCTAATTCTAGATAAGTCGAGATCTTTTAGGAAATTATAGAGATATTTCGCTGTAATACCTCTCGTGCATTTACCTACTACCGCGTATAAATTACCTCTAAACCTGTTAGTTGGTACCTGGTTAGTTCGTTTAGAAGTTCCAAGTACTTGTTTACTTCGAAATTATGTTTTTTTGGAATATTTGTTTCAAAAACTACGTGAATATAATATTCATTTATTTTTTATTCTAAAAATTAACTACACACTTAGCATTACATGAAATCAAAATATTTATATTTTTCATAAAAACGACGGTATATTTGGTGACTAGACTCATCGTAAAATGTATGAGGGTTTTCTAATATGTACAAATTAATTAAAAAATTATAATTATATATTGTTGTTTATAAACTTTGATATATGAAAAATATACGGCAAAAAAATAATAGATGTAATAGTTCTAAGAGTTCTATACAAATAACGACCCTTTTTCTAGTATGAAAGGGCATTTATTTGAATTAAGTGTGAGTTGCCGGTGGTTTGGGCGAACGAGTGCGCTTATGGGGTTGATTCACCAAAATTGTGCTAAAATAAGCGTGTAAAGTGCAATGTGGATTTCATTTTAGATATCTTGTGGAGATGACTCGTGATCTGCGGTAAAGAAATCTATTAAGTGTATTTTAGTTAAAGTTTTATATTTTTTTATAAAAATAACTGCAATTGTGTTGGGTTATATTAGTGGGTATATTATTGAAAAGTCGAAAACGGAATGCCTTAATATTAGGCAGCTTTATATATGCAAAAATAATTATATTGAAAACGACGATTTTATTTGAATTTTATATACTTAAGCGGTATTTAAGTCTCCTATCTCAGAAAGAAATTGCATGAACTATACGTAAAGCTAACGTAAGTAAAGTTCGACGTATAGGCGCATTTTCTGCTCAAGAAAATAAGAAACAGTACTAGTTAATTTACCAAAAACATTTTACAAAAAAAACTAAAGATATTTAAAAATAAATAAGTTGAAAATCGTTTTTAGAAAACGTATAAAAATTTGGACGTAGTAGGATTCGAATCCGCGGCTCTTGGAAGCCGCAGAAGGCGCGGGTACGAATGTCACTGCATTAAATTTTTATACGTTTTCTAAAAATGTTTTTTAATTTCCTAAGTGTGTGAATAACATTTTAAAAAGTTAAAAAAATATATTTTAATTTAAAACCATTTTAGTTACAGTTATATTATATATATTAGGTAATGGATTTACAAAATTATACAAAACTGTGAACATGTTACGTGAATAGTTAGAAATTCTAACCAATACGATAGGACGACAGACGTTTACTAAGAGGGCTGTTAGATTACTAGCTTATGGTTCACAAATACCTTATACATAGTCTTCACATGCGGTAAAAGTAAAAGGATGAATGAATATACTCTAATAACACTTGCTTAATAATATTTAAAATTTAAATTTAAACAATTAATGGATTTCTTTTTATAATTGCGAAGATTTTTAACACTCGATGTTAAGAAATTTTTATGTTAAGAATATAAAAAGAAAATTTTGCCACTAAATAATAATAAACATATTAAGCTCTGCCTTAATATCTACTTAGGGAGACCGATCAGGTTATTAAATATACCAAAACCTCGGTAAACTGCCACTAATTAAAGAAGTAATTTCAAACTTACTTATATTTTATTTTTTATTTTCGGTTTTATATTTTCTATATTGTATATGTTGAAATATTTTAATATTAGTTAACATGATATATTTTGCATTCAATAATAATAGAGTGGTATATTAGATATTGTTTCTACTTAATCAAAGCAAGTGAGCACCGAGCTTTATCGTGTTTCATTAATGACTATAGAGACTGGCAGACGCACAAAAGCGTCTAAAGATGCGACAACGTTTGTAGCGCTTCTTGAAGCTTAGCTGAAAATCGTCATCAGAACGTTCCTAGTGCTTAACTACCGAACAGACAGGGTACCGAACAGGGTATTACGCTCTAAGCTTATAAAGGTGTACTTATTGGGTTTTATGTTTCAAATTTAATATAAAAGTAGATACAAATAACAGTTAAAATTAAATGTAAGCTTCACACATACAGAAGTGTTGCAAGTGCAAATTTTATTTTCCAAAAGAACCAGAATGATGCGGGTAGTCGTGAGTTAATATTACGACTTGACATCAATCAGACGAGATTGCATTGGAATATGTATTATTTGTCGGAAATTTATGAGTTAGAATTATACGGTCCGTTCTCGCAACGTGCATTCCCACATCTTAATATAAATACCAACCAATTATGTGCGTATACGCAATCGCTATTATACAAATTAAATAAAAAAGAATAGTTGAACGCGCAACGTTTCGTTTTCACTTTGTGCAGTTTTAACAAGACCATAATGCGTAAAATAAAATATTAAACACATGTAAACTATAATAGTTTATATATTTCTAGATGCGATGATAATATTTTTAAGGATCATTATCAGTTTTACAAGCACATGATGTAGGTAGTTATTTAGATACAAATGTGCGCTTTGGCCGGAATAGACACAGTCAAGTTACAATTTATTTTGACAGCTGATTCGAATAGAATGCTGCAATTTGTCAGTATTGCATTTGTCTCTTTAATTCCAACAGCGCGGGAAAAATGATTTCAACAAAGCAAAATGTCATACTGAAATCATTTCCTTTTAAAATATTGTGTTCAGAGCATTTTCTCACACTAATACCTATGTCTTGTCTATCTTACTAAGCCGATTGCGATAGTTATTATGGCGGAGAAGCTCTGCTGAATACTACATTGTCATTGGTAGTCCAATAGATCCAAAATCTTACACGACTAAAGAGCGATTAGGTTCAGTGTGTACGTTTGCTCGCTAGGCAGACACTGATTGTAACACCTGCACCTTCCTCAGGGCTGGGTGTAGGAGTTATATATTACATTATTTACCTACTGTCTGTCCATAACAAGGCAGGCAGAGAAAACCTACTTTTAAGACAACCCAATTACCGGTTTACTCCCAAATTCGAGACATTGTATGTCGAGTAGCGGAACTCAACGCTCTGTGTCACCAGAGTGGGGAAATAAAAATAATTTAATATTATCATCATCATTCCCCGAGTGGAAATTGAATCTAGGTCTTATATCGCCTGTTTACCGCCAGATGCTTTACTCACGGCGGCGTCGCAATGCCTGTGTATGAACAATAATCTTATCTTATATGAAATAATTTGTAAGAGCAATTAGCACAGAGAGTGTACCTATACGATATAATATTGATATTAACTCATACGGGGGAAAGCAACACAATACCTAACGTGTGTCTTTTGCCAATAGTACAGATAATGTAACACTCCTCACCTTATCTTTTCAATTAAAAACTTTGTAACGTTAAAAGTTCTTGATATTTTTTTTTTAAATGAAGCCGCTTAATAACCGCCTTTAATTTCGCAATTATATGGAATAATTTGTATTATTCGCTTTGCGTGTCAAATATGGCAATAACTACTCATAAGTATAAAAGTTACTAAGATCTGTGAATATATAATTGCATACCATACTTTTGCATTAAATTTTACATTTGACAAGTAGCGTAGTAGCATATAATGTAAGGTCTTGAAATTTAAGTAAGTCTTATTGAGTGTCAACCTATTGAATTACGTTTATCGTTCTAAAAAAGAGGTTTTCTAAATCTAATAATTTGATAGTTGGAAATAAACATTATATTATTGCAATACAATTACGGTATTACAATAAACTTGGAGATCAAAACCTATATACGTATTGTAAAATATCTCATTTTTGTATTTATGATACCTACATGTGTACTGAGGCCATCTGGTTGAGGAACGGCGTCTGATTGTAAACGCTATTGGTTGTGGGTTTGATTCCCACTCCGGGAAATGATTATATTCTTTCAATTTTTATTTAAATTTTTCTGCTCTGGTACCTAAAACTCAAAGGAAAGAAAGCGGAGTGTCTAGGTTCTCTCTGACTATGCGGGAAAAAGCGTGAAGCTAAAAAATATTTACTTAATAGTTTACTATAATTTTTTATTTGTAACCTTGCTATTCATTTTTAAATTAAAGATTTACCGTTGCCTTTTAAATTTTCTAACTAGTCATAAATAGGTAAGTTTAATTAAAAAATTGTATTATTCATTCACCTGTTGGAAATGTGAAGAATAACAAAATGTAATAATTAAATGTATTTTAAATTTTAAACTAAAAGTAGTAACTAGTAATTCATAGAAACATTAATTTGTGTTATATGTTCGTAAATTTAATTATAATAAGAGCTTCAAAGGCTTATTGCAATTATTTGGAATAAGCCTTTGAGGGTGTAATCAATAAGTTTCGGTCCGTTATGGTCCGCTTATACATATACATAGGTATGTTAATACCATTGACAGGTGCATGTAATTACTAAGCCTCAATCAAATCGCAAAACATTGTATCTACCGACGAAACCATGCCAATCGTCTACATATAAAGCGTCTAATTCGTGCGTTTCGAACAAAAACCTTAATTTTAGAAGGCTACTGGCTTCCAAGCGCCTATTACGCTTACAATCAGAAGTAATTTCAATAAGTATGGCCTCGCTCTGGGCTACGGTTACCCGATCCTTTATATCCCATCTAATAAACAGTTCAGCGTCACGAGAAAGCGAATCGATGTTAAAATTGATGTATTTATCATTACTTTCTCACGATCGCCCATAGATTCTACTTTACATTTTAGTCGCGAATAAATAAAATCCAAAGAAGGCGATTTCTACCGAGTCCAGTGCATCTATTGTTGAACTGAGACGTATACGAAGTTGTAATCTATACTGTTGTTAGTGGGTTTGCTATGTACTTACTGCTGAATTACATATTTATGTTTCTTCAACGTTTTTACAATACTTGCATTTTTTATATAAATATAAACTCACTCCTTTTGATCTTTATTTTAATTAAACATACAGCTGTCATGGTTGTTTTTAATTGCTTTAATAATTGTATTCACTTATTTTTTTATATAATTATTGCGGCGTAAATATGTACTTGCATTTAAATAAGTGACATTTCTTATTGAAAGCTCGATGTTAAATTATACGTTGTTTTACTGCTATCGACATTAAACATTAATATATCAGACCATATAATTATAAAATAATACAGTTAATAAAGTATACAGTTAATACTACAAACAGAAACTCAATAAACTCGTGCTCTAAGCTAGCAACTTGAACTCATAATGATGCTTGCCAGAGGTCAGTTATATGGTAAGAGCGTGCAATATTATGTGAAACAATTTCTCCGTGTTGTAATTTCAACCATGTATAAAGATATTAAGTTGAGTTGCGACACATAGGTGTATGTAATAAAACATAAATTCCATTTAGCCGCTGAAAGCGGTACAAGGCGCAATTAATCACTCAGATAAACAGCGCCAATGAAGGAAGGAAGTAGGCTACATTTATATTTTGTGTGACAAAATACCCGGCGGTTTGATCCGGACGCAAAAACTGAAGCAGCCTAGCCGTAGTGAGGTGCGTGTCAATGTGGATATCGATAAATTACTGTTACTAAATCAAACAAGATTTTTCTATGTTATGAATTGCACTAAATATTTGATTATCAAAAAGGTATTAAATTATTATTTACGCATTTTTACTTTACATATTATATAACATATAACTATTTATTTAACGTATGACAAATAAAAGAATATAGTATGGCAAATATAACTTTTGTAATGCTACTTTCCAAAATAATATTTATCGACTGTTATTCTGAGTCCAGCTCTTTAGTTTCACATTGGAGCCTTTAACGTTGCCGCTTATCGGTGGCGTTTTACATTTTTATTGCAAGCGGATACGGACCGCGTTGCGCCGACTTTATTATTTCTCCCTTGCAATTATTGTTTAGAGAAGTCCTGCATGAGCGGTCGCCGGATCCGTCGCCGGATCCGTCGCCGGATCTGTCGTCGGATCTGTAGCCAGACACGACGTTCGACTCGTACACATGTAGGTATTATCGTGGCATACTTTTCACAAATATGCACCGCTTATTCACTGTGAAGACCGATTGTAAGGAAACATTGTACATTTAACTTTATCATACGCAAATTGTTTAAGCGACTGTTTTAAATAAGCTTTTTCAGTTTGTATAAGTATGAAAAACAGTTTCTTTCTTCCCAATTTTTGCTTTTAACTTTGTTTTTAAATATTTTAATATGAATGGAACTGTTTAATTAAAGAAAAAAGTGTTTTAGATAAAATTGTAACTGTATATTTACTCATATTGTCAGCATAAAAACTTATGTTAGACATTTACAGCCTTGCAAAGTAAATCTTAACGGTTAATCTGTTATGAGGATCTTTGATAATTAAGTTGTTTTTACGTTATAAAAAGTACAAAATCCCTTAAATATAATCATTTATAATTTTATCAATCAATTATATCTATAATTTATTATAAGTAAGTATATTTTATACATAAAAAAATTAACATATTCGACTTTATGAGTTAATATTTTAATAGTTAATATTGTAATATATACAATAGCTGTCGTAATGTCTGTTCAATCATTATATTTTATATTGCAATAGATTTTTTATCTTTTTGTACTATAATAATAATAGACACCCTCCACAGAAAATGTCCTTGTCGTAGTAGTGGGGTTTACGGGAAGGACATTCTTTTAGAGAATGTGATGAGATCTAGCTTTATACCTTTACATGGTTTAAATGTTCCATAGAAATGAACACTTCATCGTGCGTGCATATTTTATCCTCACTTCATTAGACACAGTTAATGTTAGAACTTACCTTACACCACTACATCCTAATTTATTAAACTGCTTTCCCATATGAGAGTATCAAGGCAAAAATTTAATAAAGTTAGACTTACGTTAAAAAAACCCTAGTCAGCCTGAAAAAATATTGCATACAAATAATCCACAAACAGTCACAGAACTAAGAAAATTTAATGACGAAGGTGATATTAATAAAGCAATAATGAGATACTACTAAAGAATTACAAAATTGGAAAGAAATATAACTGGATACAGGACACAACATAGATAAGGAAATAGTAAATTTCCCAAAACGCATATCTGACCAGAAAGAGCACACAGATGGCTCGTTTCTGTTTTACAAATGCATTAGATATACCCAAATATTATAAATTTCTTAGAAAACTTCATGAAGAACTTGACTACACAATAATTAAAATCGGTAATTTAGCAAATACAATCAAAACACAATGACATATAAGACGAGATATATTTCAGGGAGATTCATTCAGTCCTCTCTGTTTTGTCTCACCTTAAATTCGTTATCTCTAATAACAAATAATAGCAGAAAAGGATACACCATTATTCAGGACAATTGCACACCACACCATCGCATTGTACGTATATTGATGACATCAAACTTTACGCATCAAGCCTTAGCAATTTAAATGAACTAGCAGACATGACGAAAATGTTAGCCTGAACTGATATAAAGATGCTATTTGGTATCGAGGAATGAAAATTACAATCTATCCGAAGGGGCAAAATTGAGTTGAAAATCAATGAATTCCGGCAATTATATCGGATCGATATAATTAATAAATGACAAAAATGGCTACAAATATTTGGGGTATAAACAGATGAGACAACTTCATCTAAGACAAATAAAAGTAGAAATAAATAAACAGATTTAAAAAAAAATTAGGTACAATAAAAATAAAATAAAATAATAAAAATAAATTTAATAAAATACAGGTATGTTTAGATTAAAAAAACATTTTTAGACAACGTATAAAAATGTTCTTAATCGTTAAGCGCAGACTTCAGTTAGATCAGTAATTACGAGTATATATCTCACCTACATGTAGTTACAACATTTAACATATTCTTGAATTTATAAGTGAATTGATTTTTTTTTTATTTAACCATCGGTAAATAGTTTGTTATGGTTTTTCACATAGGCCTGCCCCACCCGCTCCTCCTCCTCTTCATCACTACTGCTGTTGCTTCTAGGCCATTCTTCTACGTTTGGACTGGTCTTCCTTTTTTAAGTTCTCCTCTCGAATAGCGTTCTTTGATTGTTGATATCTGTTACTTTTTAAATTGAAAATACGTAAACGGAAGGATGCTCATATACTTATGTATATTGTATAATTGTTAGCAGTGTTTTTATTGTTATTTATTGTATATCTAACGCAATGTTATAAAATAATTGGTTTTCTACAGTTCTTTATATAACATTTAAGTGATACTATTTACATTATAAATTTCGTACTTGCTGTGATTTTTGTAAAAAGGGAAACAAAGATTTTTCTTAATGTATTATTTTTCATGATTTATATTTATATGCTTTGTAATGATCTTTATTTCTTATATTGCATATTTTATTAAACTACGGTGTTGGGTCCTGCTTCAAATAGACACATACACACCCACCATTAAACTTTAATATAATAATAATTTAAAATCCGAGGAAAAAACGTGCATACACGAAGGAACTAATACAGAAAAAGTGCTTCTAACTCTTTAATTACTTTACACAAAGCACATTAGTGGCTGTTTGCTGTCCATTTTATGTCTAATTCGCTTCTTTGCAACTCTTTTAAATGTTCTACTCGAGGATAATTTAATCTGCCATTGTACTAAACAGAATGAAAGAAAATACGAACGAATTAGATTTTATAATTGATTCCAATTTTATAAGACACAATAATAGCCACCAGTGGCACAGTGGGATAGCACCTGAATGTATATAACATTGGTTGGGGGTTCAATTCATATTCGGATGAATAATTGGATCTTCAATTATTGTCATATCTCCGCTCTATTAATGTCCCGATTTGTAGGCGGTAGGTGTATAAAGGAGAGTCTGGTCACTATGTACTTGTCACTTGATAGTTAGTTTAATTTAACTATTGTATACGTTCTATTTATAACCGATCAGTAACATTTTATTTTAATAAATTTTGTATTGTTACATTTTGTGGTTGATAATTATATTATAATAAAAATATTTAAAACTATTCGCTGCCCTATTGTTATTTTCTTTTTATTTTGAAACACATATTATTTATATACATGTCAATATTTTATTTTATTTATTAGTACATTTATTTTTTTTTGTTCTGTGCTAGTATACTTCTTATTACCTGTCTTATTTACCTGCTAAGCGCTTATATCCCTTAATTTGAGTTGTATAACAAAACAAAACCAAAATACACGTATATATTTTGCTATCTCTAAAATGACAACATACCCCGTCATATCACCGATCCAGTGCTTATACTATATATTTATTAATCTCGTGCGACAAAATCTAATAACGCTCCCCAAGAATCGAATTGCTATAAGGTGAAAGTCTCTGAGGTTGACAATATTTGAATTATATCAGCCAATGAGGATGCAGAGAGAAGTACTCCTGTCATCGCCACCAATCACTTCTGTGAATTGGAATTTCGTATATTACGCTTCGTAAATGACTTAGACGTGCGGTTGCCTTGGGGCAAATCAAAATATTATTTAACATCCATGTCTGTCTGGTTTCGACCAGCTCTTTAGGGTTATATGGTAGTTCGTACCCCACTTGTGGTCGAGAATTTAAATTCCTTCTATATCTTGGACATGTTTTTAGATACGTTTTAATTTTGGAAATTGAAGTTAATTTATCTATATTATATTTTACATAATTTAACATGAACGAATGTGATCGAACGGAGTTTAATGGAAATTAAACATGTAAATGTGTAATTTCTAATATTTATCCTAAAAATATGATATCTCAAGTCAAGATGTCATTCTGTATGTTTTATTTGATGTATCAGCGTAACTAATAGTGGTCAATATTATAAGTTTATGAATACCGAAGCCCAATGGATACCGGAGCTACAACCAAATATCTCCCATGGATTTCAGCAGCTTATATGCAAAATTTTCGAAATGTGCCTTTGTGAAGCAAGTTCGAAATTTACCTGTGTATTGATTTTGAGCTTTTCCTTTGAATACGTATTAGTATTCCGAATATTTCATATAGGCTTGGATATTCAGTGTTTTGTTTTTGACTGTATTCAATCTATCAGTCGTGTGTGTTGAAATGTCCATGGTTGTTAAATTTCCACATAATTTATTTAATATCATAACATCTGTTAGTTATAAAAGCTCGTTAAATAACAAAATTAAATTAGTTTCCAATTCAACAGTAGTTTTGCATAAAGGTTTATATCAAAAATATTGATGTACTTAAAATACAGTCTCAATAAAAGTTTTAGACTATTACGGAGGGGATTTCGATTTCCGCTGAATTTCTCTTATAATATCGTCTTGCCGTTCCCACTTCCGGTACTGCGATCAGTCTTCTCTTTCTGGCATTATTAAAAAGACAGAGAAATATTGTATGTGTGTACTTAGAACGTCGAAGGCACTCATTTTCAAAGGAGATTGGCTGTCTCTAAACGCCGTTTTATATATTTTGTACGTGATTTAAGAAACGTTTTACATTGTATTACATTGTTACCTTGTATGAGTACTTGATTAGCGAATATTGAATAATAAAATATTGTCTAGGGCGCTCGAGATAAGCTTGCATTTCAAGAGCTTCCAATACCTAACTTCTGGTTGCTGCCCGATGAATAGATATTGATTTATTAAATACGTTTTATTTTTTTACCTCATTAAATGTTTGTCCTGTTAGTAATAAGTTTTATTTATATACTAGTTTAATGTTTATTTTAAAATAAAGTATGGCACCATACATGTTATCGTACGTAAAGGATTTTTTTCGAGTAAATCATTATAAATATAAAAAGCTACTGGACTTTTGAAAAGCATTATAAATATGACCAGTACACAATCATAAATTCCGCGGCCAATATTTGTCATAGCTAATGATTGTAGAGGGCGGGCCACAATAAAGTAATACTTTATGGCTGTGTGTTTGTTCGTTCGTGCGTCATAGGCGCGCCCCATATATTTATCTTTCGAGATATTGATTCATATAACATTTAAATACTGAATTTATTTAAATATATGAAAATATATATTATTTAACTAGTTATACCAATTCTATGTCGTACTTTAGCTTCAGATAGGACTGATCATGCTGACATTTCACGTTAATTGACGATTTGAAAGTGGTTGTAATAGCCTATTTGTATAAAAAAGATTTTGATTCTATTTTGTATATAATGTGATGGCTTTTGTATATCGTTATAGGTCAGTATAACGGTTAAGTACATATTTTCTTGATCAATCTTTGATTATCACTTATTTCATATAGTAAGTTACAAATTACAAATTAGTTAAATTCTCCAATTTTCATGACAAAACACTTCGCAAAACGGTCCTGGTATTTTGTTTATGGTTTAAGCTGGTATGTATAGTTTTGTAGTATATTTATGTAGCCTTTCCCCGCATAGTATAGGGTGGTCAGAGAAGACCTAGTGTCAAGACATTCCGTTCTCCACTTTCCGCCCCGAAATCGCGTCTGTAAATATAATGATTCCCCGACTGGTAATCGTACCCACAACTCTCTTTACATAATTGTCATTTATACCATAAATTCATGGGTTGACACTATATGTTTATTTTAAATACTTGGTAAGTATAATATTACGTAATTACAAAAATCTGGTTTTTAAAAAAAAACATCCATTATATTTAAACAATTTCTGCCTACTAAACATGTTTACGTGCAATTTCGCCTATGAAATTTGTTCTAACAAGTGGTGCACAAAGCCTCGATCACTTAAGGGTACGGACGCCGGTGTTGCATTATTAACAGCTCCTCAGCCTAGCGGTCCTCCATCTTTAATGATTACACCTGTGACGCTGTTCTGAACGATACTGTGTTCTCAACACATTGTAACGACATATTACTAATACATATAGGTATATATAATGAGTAATATTTTTTTTTTAGTTTTTATTGAAACTTGTGTGTATGGCGAGGAAAACAGTCGTACTCCACTAGTTGGTTGTCGGTGCACCGCCGATAGACGTTGTGGAAAGCAATTTTATGTTACATTATGCCCAACCTTAGGCAACCCTTTTATGATATCTAAATATTATGTAAATTGAAAATATATTTATAAGTAGGATAAATTATAGTAAAAGGATAAATAGTGAGCTCGAGCTGAATTGTAATACGTATTTGAAGATGTTTAGAAACAATATGTATTTATTGTCAAGAACGTCTTGACAGAGCTTAGTACGCCTACCTAGCCAGTCGTAGATCTAAAGGTATATAAAATTAAGAACCAAGCAGGTTCAATTCCATTGTAGTTGAGGTAATTGTTATAGTGCGATGTTTGCGCTTGTTCGATCACAATCTGAGCACAATGCACATCTTGCAACAATTTTAGTCAAGAGAATATGTTGAGGCTTGTGTACATTGTGAGTTCAAAACACCTCCTCCACCTAGATTACGTGTGAGATATTCTTATACATGTAAATTATTATTATACTAATAGATTTCCGCAACTCCGTTTGCGTGGACTACTTTCCATTTGTCACTATTTACACCTGTACCTGAAACTTGCACCTAAAAAAAGTTTGTAATTCTCATGTATCTAATACTTCTCTTTTTCTCTCTCGGCAGACAAACAGGACCTAGTGCTAGTTCGTCTTCCAATTTCCGAATTCGATACGTTTGCGTATTGAATGCGTCAATTTTACGTCTGTTTTGTCTTAACGGTGACAAAATATGTAAAGCAATATAAATATAACCATTGCCTCAAGTGAGAATCGAACCCACAACCATAGTTTACAGTCATACGCGATTCCAATGCGCCACGATGGCCACAAAGTTCAATAAATTTTATTTGTTAACGAAAACTGTGTACCACACTGAACAACTTAGGTGTTTTTATTCTTATAGTTTAGGTCATGGTTAATCATCAGATTTTCCAGATCATTAATTGTTATGTACGTCAATGAAAAAATGCTTTTTGAAATAATTACAATTAATGCTTACCCTTTAATGTCAGAGTCTACATAACGACGCAAAAACTACTGTACGAATTTTGTTGAAACTTGCAAACCATTTTTGGAATACGTATGCCTAAGTGCGTGAATAACACTTTAAACACATAACATTTATATTGAGACTTTTTTGTTGTGTAGATGTCAACCATGTTTATGATTACTTAAAAAAATTGTAACACCTACTTTTAGAACACTTGGTGTTTCACACATGATGTTTTAGATCCTAGGATCTGCAAGGACATTAGAAATCCTGGTTTACGCGGCCGCTCTCTACAAACAAATCGATACCTAATAAAAAAAAAAAAATTTGAAAAGTTCACGTTTCAATAATCAAAAGATATTATGGCATACATTACCCTACATTACCCTACTAACTGAATGTTTTTTGGAATAATTAAGAAAAGATAATATATCGGTAAATGAAGAGAAAGCCACTCAGAGAAAGCCCAGAAACCGGGCCAACATAGGAACGGGCGAAACATATAGGCCGGAAGCCGGAAATCTAAAAAGTTTGCCTTGCCTGTCTAGAGTTACTAGTGAATATTAGAGGCCTGTCTATTTTAACACTCAATAGAAATATTATAATTGTGGCAGCAGGGCTTAACAAAATATTCTTCTTTTCCGATGACTGTTAGAATAAACTAATATAGGTATCCAGGTAAGTAAGGAAATAAAAGCTTTATTTCATCAACACACTGTCTTATAGATAATATTATATACAAATCAAGTGATAGCAAGGAAAAAAATAAAGTTGTGAGTTCAATTCCCGGTACTCGGGGTAATGATTAGGTATATTTAAAATATTTTCATTTCTCTGGTTTGGTACCCAAGACCGGGCGGCGCGTTGTGTTCTCCCACTCGACACGCAATGTCTCTATTTCGTGCGGAAAGTGGAGAACGGAGTGTCTTGACACTAGGTTCTCTCTGATAACCTTGCTAAGCAGGAGAAAGCGTGAAGCGGAAAAAAAATTTGTACAGTAGTGCGAAGTGAAAGAGGTGGTAGGCCACTCAGCATAATGTGGCACATCAGTTACCACACTAGGTTTAAATTGTATTAGTTTAGACTGTACTGTTTGATATTATGAAATTAAAGGGCCATATGGCCTAACATTATTTGATTTGATACCCTTATCGATTGACACATATTTATATGATTTAATAAAATGGTAAATTAGAGCAAAATTTAAGCAAAAACGCGGGCCTGTGGGTCTATTAATATAATATACATACCTATAAGGAATAATTGACATGTTTTCGTCAAAGTTATCAAATAAAAAGATATTAAATAGGTTTTAAGTCCCTATTAATATATGAATTTTCTTTTATAATATTATATAACTTTTCTTTTTAAACTAAGCGTCTAGAAATAATAGTATTTTCTATAAAAAGGAGAATACAGTAGTACAAGCTTAAGCATTCCATTTTCCGTTTATGGTTATACAAAATGTATTAGGGAACGTTCCGTAACGATGTAAATAATAAAATTAATTATAATTTTTATTGCACGTACATAGAAGTAATTATTCTTTGAATATATTATTATTTTATTTATAAGTATTATTTCAAGCGATAGCATAGTAATTTCGACTTCATGCATGAGTAAACAAAGGTCAAGTTGGTCGTTAGTTCTTAAGACATGAATAATGTACGCCGTGCGTAGGCTACAGTTCCCTATGAAGTATGAACTGAGCTATGAACTGTTTCCTTATTTTACAAGTATCAATATTTTTTGTAAATAATTTATTCCCCACAATACTGCTAATGTTTAAATAATTATGTCTCATTCGATATCTTAACTATGATATGTACTGTTCGCATTTGAAAAAAGTATATGACGTAAAAAAGCAAAAGAAATTGTCTCAGACTGACAATTTTAGTGATGCGACAGACAATTGCAAGATGACAGAGAATTGAATTTGATTATACAGTACATATAGTACAGTTGACTAATTTAAGTATATAATCTACTAATTTGTGTAAGCTAAAATGTCATCTTTCCAGGACTAAACTTTTAACCGCACAAAAATCATAACTAAATTAATATAATCAATTTAGATAATAATATATAATTAGATACTAATATAACAAATTAAAAAAAATATATAACCAAAAAGTTTCATATGTTTATTTAATTCGAACGCCAAGGCCCAGAGGAAATCTTCTACCCACTAAAAATATTTACTAAATATTAGCAAATAAAAAATATATTTACTTTTTAAATTACCTATAATATTTTTTATAATTTATGTGTGTGTAGATTAGATTGTACACGTATTAGAATGTAATGAGGTTCACGAATGCGTACATGACGGCCGCGGCGGGACTCACGCTTGGGGGTCGTGCTCGCACGTACCGCGTTACAGGGCGACAATGAACATATACACGGCACTATAGCATATACTACTATAGACTATAGACAAATGTGCTTAAAAAATTATAAAAATATTCGCGATCAATCAAAACGATTATTTGTTTATGTAAAAGTTTTCTTATGAAATGTACTAAAATTGTATATTTGAATTGTTTTAAATCATTGCTTATCATTTAAGCATCGGTTAAATTAATGTCATGTTAGCTTTTGTAGTAATTGATCTGCCGAAGTTGCGCTTCGCAGTCTGGTCGCTATACCAATATCTTAATCCCAAGCGCTTATAGTGTGTGCAACTTGCGTTTACTCTTATTATACTATAGGATTATATTTTTTTCGATACCTTGTTGCGTTACTCCGGGTTCTCTTTTGAGGTCCATATAAAACGAGACGGTCCGACTCACAGATTCGACTGTGCTGTGCAATATGTACTATGTATCAAAAAGCTGTAGCAAACAGCTATAGGCTTATTTCACGAACGCTTGAATAAACTAGTCTCAGAAATTTAAAAATATGACGTCAATTTTGAGTTATTTGGCTCTATCCTCTATTTGGCTGCCACCACCCCTATCTCCAGCACATATTGCCGGAATGTTAGTCAATAAGTAACATTACTTTTCTTCGGAAGCTGAAACGTCAATAAGAAAAAAATATCCTATCAAAGTTATTATAAAAGCTTAAGACATGAAAGTTATTTGCTAAAACAACACAAAGCACTCCAAAAAGTATTTAATAAATGTACAGGCACAGCGATGTTTTCAAATAAACACTGCCTTTCTATAAGGCTAACAATAGAAGTTAATGGCAAAATAAATGCAATTCCTAGCGTCCAGGCCGCCCTCAATACCGCACTATTGAATTTTTTCTTCTACTATTTTCTTCCCGCTAACTCCGTTGTTTCAATATTTGCCAATGGCGTAGCATGTAGTAAACTATCAATGGAAATTATTTTCTACGTCAGCTATGTCGCTGTGAAACAGTTAATTTCAATTTCTACTAAACATTTCAAGAGAGGTGTTTTTTTTTTTGAAATCATCAGATTTAACTTTATTATTTATTTTATTATAATATTAATATATACGTTCTTAGTATATAAACTTGGTTTTAATAAAACTGCCTTCGACTCAACGTGGCTAATTTATTGAGGCTTCTATATTTACATATTTTCAAAAGCCAAGTATTGTATGATTTTAAATATATATTTACTGGACTGTGTACATAAAAAAATTGTAAGTACAGAGTTTTCTTAAGTACAAATGGGTACGTATCTACTGTTGTGTGTCTAGCCAAATATTAAACTCGTTCGCGTTGCACTTTGTCTACAACATGCAATGATTGTGGCCGGCAAGCTGTATCGATGGGCTCTCCCCTACTAAGTAGGGCACTGTGGGCCTGTGGGGGCATAATGCAGATTATGCTATACTATACGCAACACGACACATCTATGTGAAGCGGTGAGAGGCGAATGAAACGATTCGCTTTGACGACTTTCATAAAAACGATGCCTTTGACGTTCAATAGTGAATAGATTTTATCTTTATAGAACGCTTCATTTGTCTCAACTTCAATAAGATTATACTACACTGGTTTGAAATGTAAATTAAACTAGAAATTTATATCTGTACAGATTAAAAATACATTAGGATTCCATTTAATTTTGTATTTGGTTATTTGTTTTTGAACCTAGTGTCTGACAAATTAAAACTTTTAATTGTCCAATTTTTTCTGGTACTATATAATTTGAACTCTCAAAAGGCAAATCGTTCAAAACTAGGACAATAGTTTTCATGGAATACCTAATGCGATTGCCCGCCCATAACTTGATTGGCAGTTGGTCTAAAGCGCCAGCGCCAACGTCTTTACTTCGACAAGGAAATTCGATTAGGAGAATAATTGAGCCGGCTCTCTCTCAGTCAATTCAGGCCGACCACGGACAAATCTCCGTGCAATGTACTGACAGGGACATGTGATGATCGACTTAAATTGATTATTATGTACCAGATCTGCGTTTGTGGCTAGTCAGGCACAAACGCAGATCGTTATTAGGCTAAGTTTAATAACGATGTGAACTGCGTTCCAGTAGCACTAGATTATAAAGACCATATTTGTTGAAGTCATTACGAAATAGCGATTACGAAGCGTTAGCGACTCTGACCTCTTATATGAATTACTTACCTACGTAAATTATAAAATTCATGAATTATAAGGTACGCTGGTGTATAAAATTCTCTTTAAAATCTTACCTAATCTCATTAGATTTTATGTATTTGCGGATATTTTATATTTCAAGGTAATTAGGTCACCATAAATATATAATTAATTTATATTTTTTTTATAATTTACGAAATTAGGACACTTCATTCATCGCTGCGGCTAGGGCTACGAGTAGACAACCGTGACTTCTCCGCCAGCGGTCTGCGGAGGTTATCACGTCGGACGTCGGTCGTCGGTCGTCGGTCGTCGGGCGTCGGGCGTCGGGCGTCAGGCGTCGGGCGTCGGGCGTAGGTCATCAGGCGCCGGGCCACGGACGTCGGTCGTCGGTCATCGGGCGTCTGCCGTCTTGCGTGGATCTTCGCTGGAGGTGCCTGGCGGAGTTGCAGTGGAATACTGTGGGGAGGAAGTTAATAAATAATATTTGAAGTTTTTTCATTTTCAGGTTAGTATTTATTAATTTTAAGTTACATTTTCTTGCTACTTATCATCGAAAGTGTGATGATTTGAGTAAAATGCGATTGTTCTGACAATATAATGGACGCGTTAAAGCGTTCTCCGCTTTCCCCTCGAATCCGAGACATATGATGATATACGAGACGAGAGGATAAATGAAAATATTTAAAATATAATCATTTCTCAAAATGGGAATCGAACCCACAACCATCGCGTATACAGCCAGAGGCTGTCACACTGCGTCGCGATTGCGCAATGTATACCACCTGTATACCACCTGGTGATTTTTATTTTAAATAATTGACACTTCATTAGTCTAATTATTTAGAAATAACATGGACTAACTAGACCTAATATTAAAAATGTTAAATAAAACGATGCGTTCATAATCTAAGACACATTGGTTCATAAGTTTTCGCCGAAAGTGTGGCCCTAAATGTATCTACCATACTGAACAGCTTCTATTAAGGCGTCATTTACTCAATTTTTATGATTTAACTGCTCCTATAGTTCCGTATCAAATAATCCAATGAATGAATCTGAAAATAATAATAATTGATAATCCAAATTATTTTAAATTGGTGTAACAGAAAAGCATTAAAATCCAGTCCAGTAGTTCTGAAGGTTAGCGTGTACATACTATCTGACAAAAAATAAATAATACGTGTGTTACTACTTTTCTTCATTTAATTAAGTACTGATAAGTATAATTAATATACAACTGCAGTGATTTTTTTGTTTTATTAGATATATGTATATTCCTTATATAAATATAGTAGAGGCTATATTTTTGATTGCCAATAGAAAAAAATGCACATTGGCCAGTTGCGGGCATGAATAACTATATTATTAATGACAATAGAAAGAAGGAAGGCTGACTGTGTTATTTTTGTTATCTACAAGAAAAGCTAACCTAAGCTTTCAAGCAACGGCAAAAATACCTATTATAAATAAATTTGTTAAACATAAAAGCTTTTACTAAAATTAATAATAAATAATTTATTATAGCTATAAATAAATGATATAAGTAATTTATTTATAACTAGTGACCCGCTCGCGGCTTCACCTGCGTAAACTACACTAACTATTTAGTTTTTTCACTCGCCCGCGTTACCACTTAAATGGCAAACTTAAATGCTTAAATGTATAATTTGATTTGTTATAACTTTTTTAAAATTTATGAACAGAATGAAATAAAATAGACACTAAATATTAAGGGAAGTTTACCAAAACCTCTCTAGTAATCAGTCTAAACTGCATCTAAATCACTTAAGCCGTTTTCGAGATTACCGTCCACAAACGCACAGACATACAGATAAACAGACAAGCAGAAAAAAATATAAAAATCATTGTTTTGGGTGTAATAGATACACTGTTAAATGCCCCCAATAATATTATTTCTCATATATCTTCCATGTACAGACAGCGATCAGTTACATTTTTATTATGTAGGCTACTTTTTGTGCACTCTAATTAATTTAATATCATGCATTCCATTTGTGAATGTAATAAAATTGGAGAGAATGGGGTGACAATGGCCAGGGGTAATTTTAAACAGGTGATTTTTTTAATATGTGTACTTAGTGCCTACGTGTCCATAAGGTGATTTAATACAATTCGTAAAATGCGTAGGCTGGGTTCCACAAGTCGCGTACATTTGAACTGTGCACCCCACGACGTATTAAATAATATTTTTTGGATACAAGAATATATGGATTTCTTAATCAAAATGTATAAATTAATCTTTACGAACTATTTATACCATTTTCTATAACATGTGAATTAGACTAAAACGAAAAGGAGTAGGCTTAAGGCGGCGATATATTAAACACATCAAAAATGTGTCGTTAAATTAGCTAACATTCGTTCCAGGCAATATATAAAGTGCAACAAACATTAGAAGGTAGTTTATTCGTTGTATATTGTTGTATATATTTAATTGTAAGGCAGTGATCAGAAGACACTCCGTTTCCTACTTTTCGCTCAAATTTAGAATATGACTTGTTGAGTGTCCAAACCTAGCGCTAACTGCGTCTTCTCCCAGTGAAAACCGAACTGGGTATCTCACACCACAGCATTCATAGTTCAGCATTGACTATCTGAATTTTAAATTTATTCTAATTTACGTTTTTAAGTAGCTATTTACAGGTACTTAAAATTTGAGTAGTAAAATAATTTGATAGAACTAGTTTGAAACAGTAATTACAGTATGCCTTCGTATCACAAATGCAATATAAAGTAAGAAATGGTAGATAAAAAGTGAATTTCCATGTCAAAAACCGCAATTTATTTATGACATCATGATACAGGCTAGGCTGTCAAAGCTAGAAATCTATATCAAACCTTGTCATCGGCAGCTTATAAATTTTTCACCGGATTCAAGACATAGTCTACGTAGAATAAGCAATTGCTAAATGGAAGATGATATAACAAAGCTGTCAGCGACAAACAGGGCCCTTTATACTTTATGAATATCAAATGTAGTTGTTGTGTCCTGTAATCGAAATTTCAATCTTTGTTGGCTATTTTTCATATTGACGTTGCATATTAGACTACAATTCTTAATTCTTGTCGTTTGTCAATTTATACGTGTATTTTGTACGTGAACTTCGGCAGTGTGTGATGCAATCATACGAAATATGATAATTTGATTGTAGGTCTTAGTAAAATTTGGTTTTCTTGGATTATTCCAAATAAAACACTACACATGAACAATAAGTGGATTTTGTTGTAAATATTTCGTCCACGATATTATGTTTAGTAAGTCCAGGGGCGTTCAGAGTGTGTAAGTGGATATAATTATTTCGTGTAAGGATTAGTCCTCGTTTATCAATCAAAGTGTTGCATACTTTCTTAATAAACTGAAAGTACGGGCAAATCATTATATTTTTATAATGTTAAAACATTTAAGTTATCAGACATTTTTAAAAAAATAACCTACAAATACTATAAATATAAAGTTAGATGAATATAAAATAACAATCGTTGTTGCCCCAAGAAATATATTACTAATAATAATTAACTAAAGTGCGAGTATCAATTAAACATGTATGTCGTATTAATAGCAAATAGCATTTTCGCATCAATGTCCCATAAAGCAGAGGAACACTAAGATATTGTTGGGGTAAACGCAGCTAAAGAGGAATTACTGTCCGCCATCACATAACTACGAGTTAACTTTAATTACTACCGCTGTCATTAATAATACGCGTGCGGGGCCGCGCGGTACAGACGCGAACATCGTTACATGCCTATATAAATATGTATATATTTACAATTTCAAATTAGTAAAAACAAATCATCTAAATAACTATTATGATTTGTTTAACGTATTTTAATATTATAATATGTATTGCATTCTTGAGGCAAACCAAAAAAAAAAATTATAAATCTTATAAAATTTATGTTATACAAAATATTATTGAAGCTGGTGTTGCTATAATTGTATTAATCATAATTTTCTCATCTCGAAGCATGCGGCCAAATTTTACTTATGTTAGGTCTTTTAATATTCCATAGTCTAAGCTATTTTCCTTGCTTAGTATTTAATTTCCGAACGCATCCTGTTGGACAGGTTCGCACAGCTTGTATTCTAAACTGAAATTTAATAATTTTTACTATTTTCCGTGCAGTTTCCACATTTTATTTGAAACAAAAATTAGCCAAATCAGCCCAGTCTTTCTCGAATTTTAGCGAGACTAACAAACGTCATTTGATTTTTGTATATATAGACTAGTAGCTGGACGCAGTTCGTTTGTGTGGACTTAATGATCCTTCCCACCAAAATGTCCATCATGCTGACCAACTTTTGCTATTTCTATTTTCGCAATTCAATTCGCAATTTCGGTTCTACATGTGTTTCACTTTTCAAAATCAATTACATCCTAAGTATTGCCTGAGCTTAAAAGCTTTACTATAAAAATAAAAATAGGTATAGATAGGGCAGATAAAGCGTAATGCCATGACACTCCGCTCTCCGCTTTCCATCCGAATTTAAGTCATTTTGTGTTAAGTCTCAGAACTTAACGCCAAGCTACAATCATTTAAGGTTAAAATTCTAAAGTATAGCCATTTAACATTTTTAAGCTAAACGGTAACTTTATTTATAAAAATATTTCAGACCGAGCATGTCGACGCTGTGATCGAATTACATATCTAGATTTTATCTAGATATGTAATTCGACATGCTCGGTCTGAAATATTTTTATAAATAAAGTTAACATGTTTATACTTTTCCACTTTTCCCTAAGCATTTTTGAGTCCACCTTGGCGCAGTTGGACTTTAGTAACACAAAACGCGATGTTGAGTTCCGCCACTTAGCAATCAGTCTCTCGATTTTGATATCGACAGCAAAGTATCTTGATACTAAATTCTCTCAGAATTTATGCGGTAAAAAGTGTAAAGTTGCATACAGCGCAAAATATAAATTTTGCTATCAACATGGAAGCAGCATGGTAATGTAAACTGTAGTGCTAAATGAATAGGAGAATTTAGTTTACATTAAAATGTCAATGAACACTTCCATTTCACTGACGTCAATCGGACACGAATTATAAATACGTACCTTTAAGCTAAAGATAAACTATCAATTAAAACTGAACTGATTCTTGTTGTTAGTTACTAAGTAATAAAAATGTCGTTTGAAATAAGTTAGTAACTACAAGTTAGTAAGACTATGTATACATATATAAATAATATAATATTTTATACATGCAGGTTTTTACAAATTAATTATCTAAGAACTTGTTTTATTGCCAACTGTTGCTTACTAACTCGATACAATGATCTAACAAATTCTCTAAAGCAGAACAAACAAACTTCAAAAACCTTACATTCACGTTAGAGTTGAATTAACTTTTACAAGTCGAAACTGAGTTCTTCGTTATATCAGCAAAATACGTCTCGAACTTAAACTACAATACAACACTGATATATAATGAAAATAAACTACGTTCAAAATATTCGTGACACTTACAATTATCTTATTACAACTAATAAATCGTTATAAAGGACATTTCCTTATTGGACTTACAAGCATATGTATACCTATTTAGTATAAGTCAACGGGCTTAAGAGACTTTGAGTGAGAATAAAATTAAAAAAAGTATATATCGTGTGTAACAAAACATTGACTGTTAACTTTGTTTTTGTGTTTAAATTATAACAAAATAATCGTTTTACTATTATTGCTTTTCAAGGCCATTGTGGTGCAGTGGGACAGTGTCGGTCTGTAAGCGCAATTGATTATGAGTGTTAGTGGCACTCGTACGAAATATTAAGCGCTGACTGGCGGAACTCAACGCCGCACTTTTTTAACGGAACGGACAAATAAAATTTGATAATTCCTGAGTAAATTCAAAATCAAAGCTACAAATACAACTTTCTTTTAATGTTTAAGTAACTGAAATTATAGTTGACTGCAGTTAGCTCAAAATATAAATCGTTTTGCTTACTTCATATTTTAAAACACTTTTAAAGTAACAGCCCCTTTATTAAAATGTATTAAATGTATTAATGTATTAAAATTTAAGAATTATTGATTCACCTCGTTGATATATATTTCATGAAAAAAATATTTCTTATAAACAAAATATTTTTACGTATTTCATAGAATCCTTATTTTTTATATTATAGAATAGTATTCTAAGAAGATTTTTACTTAATTAAATAGCTACATACATTTTAGTTAATTTCATTTTAATTATCAACATATTAGTACGGTAGATTATTATTTTATCATCGTCTATGGCTAAAAACTACTTTGAATTGCTATAGTTATATTAGTTTCGATGAGAGGGTGCAAGTGAAAGCGAAGCAATACTGGTAGGTGCTCAGCGATTTATTGTTTTTAATAATAACGCGAGCCGTCACAAAGAGAACAAAAGTAGAGTGAACGAAGAGTGGGTGTGTGATAAATTTTGGAGTGGGCAATTAATTAAACAATACTTTTTTTATTATAATTATTCGTTGTACTTTGTATTATTATTTAAAATTCTTACTTACACTTAGTTAAAATTCATAGAAAAAACACTGTTTTAACAACATAATTTCAATTGAAAAAGATACTTTTTTTAAAACAAGCGTCCGAACTTTTTTTTGTTATATTGTATATGTTAAACCTGTTCATTTCATACCCATATTGCGTGGGTTTGATTTTTTGTCGCTATTTTCTTGTGGCGGCCATTTCCAAGTTTAAAAACTTGTGTTTCATATTTAGCTCATCAGGGCTAAAAGTTAAAGTAGATGTAGTATAATTATCCACATTTATCAACTACATTTTAATAAAACCTCATTAATTATTACATTGTGATGTGGAAGTATGAGAATATTGGTTTTTTACTAGTTGATCCATTGACGTGTAAAATATGCTTTGCCCCAATAACACATGATAATGTGCGTAATAATTTTATTACTTTAGTGTATTTTTAATGCAACATTATATAAAATATTAGTTTCCTGCACTTTTTATAGGTACATATACTGTACTTGTCCCTATTATTTTTTAAAGAGGCACCATAATCTTATCCATTGATTCACACTTTCACGATTACTATTGGGAGTTTCACTGAAACATTTCGTCCGCAATATAAATATGCATACAGAGCTTATCAGCTAACTACCCCGTATGAGAATATAGCACTTATTAGTAAGCCGTAGGTTTTAAAATATTTTGCTTTAACCTTCATTTAGGACATTTATTTGTAACCTTATTGATTTAAGGTCTGTAGTTCTCAAACCATTTCTTTGCACATTGGTTACTACTTGATATAACTGCGTTCACATATATATTTTTTTATTTAATTTAATAATTGGCAAGAAAAATAATAGGGACATAAGTCAATCAACATTTAAGGTGCTCCTTTGAGTTGAAATAAAAGAAAAAAAATATATATTGTATCACATATAATAATATAGTTATTAAAAATACATTGCGTTTATAGTTTTCAAGATTACACGTATAAAAAAATTGCACTAATTGCCCGACGGATAATTAATCGTACAAAACAATCAATGTATTAAATTATAAATACGTTTTTGGAATTACTTATAATTTTAGATATTTGTACTGTAACTGTTCTTCCTAAATTATTATTATATTTATTATTTTACTAATCTTTATAAAAATATTTTTCATATTAGTACGTGGTTGAGACCTTTTACTGTTTTGTTCGTAAGTAACGCATGATCTTTTAGAGATTCAGAGGTCGGTAGTTATTCGGAGGTGAGGACAGTCTTTAGAAAAGTTTCAGTGATTGTGGAAATTCTACCCCTAAGGGGATGAAATACGAGTTGAAATTTCAGTCAATATTTTGGTAAGTTAGAAATATGAAACGTTTTGGGCTTTTGAAAACAAAATCCCACAAGTGTCTCACCCTTGAGGGGGATAGGGGAAACGATTTCAGGACTGTGCCCTCTGACCGTGATGATGGTGGGTCACTTGGTAATTCCTATGAGGCCTAGTTCCAAGGGAATCTTCCTGAATATGGGGTTAAAAGGGATAGGCAGGAGAAGGCTGAGCTACTGGTTTCCCGGGTGATCAACCCAGCTAGGTGAGAGGGAGGCCCAGCTTAGGCGATCAGCGACCAGGGGCAACCGCTCAGGAGTCGGATGAGCTTACGAGGTCTCATGGAAAGCGTCAACGATTTGGGGGTCGGGTGTGCCACTGTACGATGTCACGGAAATGCGGAAAATCGGAGACATCAGCGTGGTGGAATATGTTGGCTGCGAGAGTTCTGATGGTTGCGTCCAGGCTCTCATCTTGGAAGTCACGATGGATAGTCGCGTTCCTCACAAATTTTAGAGCCTGAATGATGCGCCAGAGCGCCATGTTTAGAATCACTTGCAGGGGGTTCTTCGATAAATGTGCTGGTTAGGTGGTATAAGGCAGCGTTTCATACGTCTGGTGGGACGTAGGTTTTGTACAGTGCGACCTTGTCACACAGTGGCAGTCTTGATTTCAGCAGAGGTGTAAGTAAGTAAAGTGTGGTCCTTGCAGCACAGGTCGTCTTCTACTCGTAAAGGCCCACCTTGATTTGGTAGTCTAGGATGACGCCCATTTAGGTGGCCTGGCATTCCCACTTGGCCCTGGTCCCTTGCATTACCACCGGCGGAGGATGTTTCTTTCGACTGACCAAATATAATGGCTTGGGTCTTGGCTATGTTGAGGGTTAGCCTCCACTTCGCCAGCCAGTCGGATAGGGTCATCCGGAGTAGAGAGGCAGCTCGATGAGCTCTCATAGACTTTGTCAGTAGGGCAATGTCATCGGCGTAGAGGGCCAGGACCGCGTCGTCCGTGATCGGGACGTCATCGGTGTACAATCAGTACAGCGTTGGAGAAAAGCTAGGACAGGAGGACAGGACAGGATTCCTTGTTGAAATCACGCTGCGATGGAATGACTGGTAGAGATCGCGCCGTCTACCTTCCCCTTGAAAGATCGGCCGTCAAGGAACGAGGCCAAACGACGTCCAAGAAGGCCGCTGTTGTGGACTATGACGTGGGTCACCCAGGCAACCTGATTGGTGGTCGAATGGCTGCTATGGAATCCACAGTTTGCTGAGGAGGGTCATATGGTGGTAGCCTGCTGCGTTCCACCGATTCTTGTGTAGCTTCTGAATCATAATGACCGGACTCTTCTTTCACGTTGGGGGAAAATACACAGGTGACATTAAGACGTTTGTGAAAATTCTACCCTTAAATATATGTCAAACTTCAAATGGTAGACAGTATAATCGGACTGGAATATTGTGTAACATCCCAAAAACTTAAATTTAAATAATTGGGTCATAAATAGCGACTAACCATTCTAGTTTAACATCTAACAAGGATCCAACCCTTACTATTACTGTTTTAATCAATGCACTGTCATTGCATTGCACCGCAAAGTAAATAGCTTTTGAAGAACAACTGCGGTCTACGGCCTCGCAGTCATGTTTTCAAAGAAGTACTCATAGTTTACATTGATGTAAGTTACATTAATTAACTAAATGTTAATTGACTGTCAAATAGGTAATTTATAAGTTTTTACTAAAGTTACATAATTTTAATTCCTTTCCTCCGTTCCTTTAATTAATATATATATTTTTTAAACTGTGAGTACATATTTTATGTTGTAGGTATGTAGGTGTACTTTGCAGTTAGTACCTACTAGACTTAATATTGTAGTTTTTATTTACTATTAAAAACGATCATATTAATTGGCAAGGGATGATTATGGAATTATTTTTATAACTCAAAGTAACATACAGAGAAAAAAACGAATTAATTCCAATTACATTTTTTTTATTTAAACTAAAATATATTTTTTTATAATATATTTTGACTTATAGATCTACTATAAAAATTTAAATCAACTTCTCCACATTGAAAACGGAAGTATGTGTTCCATATCGTGAACTAGAAATATAAGATATATCTAAATTATTTAGTGTGGCATTGCTTTAAACTTGTATATTATTATATTGGTAGGTAAATTGTAACGCCGCTTTCGTAAGTCGCTCCCCACCCGCGTGCATCGCATTTAAATATAAATGCTCCATGCGAATATAAGTTTTTTATGTTATCTCAATATACAATACTTGGAACTTTTGATTATGACGTGTACTACGCATTTAAAGATGAAAGATAATATAAGATAAACTTTTAATACTTCTCTGTTCAAGCACTGTGAATCGTCATTACCGTAGCTCTTCGCAAACAGTCACTTAACCCATTTAGCAAATGAGTCGTTGAAATATGATTACGGTTTGCCTTTTATTTTCCGACAAGAAAACGACATTGTTTTGTCTTTAAAGGAAAAAGAAACGGATTTGTGGCTCCCGTGCCGCTCAGTAATTGAATTATATCATCGATTTTCCATTAAAATGCTTTATGGAATGAAATGTTAAAGTCTAGGTGGGGCGACTGGGGAGCTTACAGTCCGACTTACGGTGGGAATATTCGTAAGCGGCGTGCTTTATTTGCCACGTGAAGACACGGATGTTATATTTTATATCACCTTATGCTTATTTTTAGTTGATTATGTGAGACAAACTTAATTCTTGTCAAAACATAAAATTAACACTTTTTTAGTAGTATTGGTTTTGTGACTAGTGTGATAGAAAGGGAAGTAATAGATTAACAGCCCTTTGTGTGGTTGCATCTTAGGAGATATATCAGTCTAATATAATGTCAAGAATTATCCTTTCATAGTATGTAATTGGGATATGCATTAATATTATACCATCTACACAAGCTTAGTTACAGAATATTAAAATGTGTCTACTGTATGAATTAAATATTTCAAACTTTCATAAAATCGAAACAATTTATTTATCAAAGTATAATATGAACGATTGTACCTTTAATACCTATATTTTTTATTAATTTCACGCTTTCACTCTCACCAGTCCCTGTTTAAGTGTCCTGTTCCTATTAAAGATATGAATTTCGCATTTAATATAAAGAATTTCATCGTTAAACAGTATCTATGTTCAGTTAATATGTAAGCTTAGGAAAAGCTTACACCATCTTTATGATATACCATTTATATATATTACACGTTTACATTTTAGAAAATCCAATTCAGTCATTTATTTCTAATAGTTTTTGACGTCAATATATTTTTTATAATATTTTTTACACTCTGTCACTCATGTATCGATTTCGAGGAGTTCTATCCGACTACCCCGCTATGCGTGAAAAAGCACTTATATTGAATTGACATCAAATATTAATATTCAACACATTTTAAGTTTAGAACGTTACACAGTGAGAAAATCTAGTTCTTTGTATTCATTTTCGAAATGTGCTACAACGGCGATTATTGTATATGCACTCGTATAGGTCTGCCATATGGCAGGACTGCTATGCGCATCATTGAAACTGTTGTACGCAACTTTGACGCTCCAACCAACAAAGCAATTGCTTCATTTCTATTATAAAATACTTGTGAAATACAAGTATTTACAAATTTTATGGACATAATGAGGACAAACGATTATATTCAAGCGAATCGATTTCGTCTATTTATATATAAACACATTAAAATATGCATTAAATATATTTTTTGTTGTTTTGTATTATGGAATGTTCTATTTTGTAATATTTATTTTCTATATTTTATTTTTGTAATATATTGTGATAGTAGGTGCATATTATGAAGACGTAAATCTAAGTAGGTTAATAATGATTGAAATAAAAAGAAATTAAAAAATAATGAAATATAATACTTTATTTTTAATTCAAAAGAAAATAATATATACATATTTATGTATTATCAGAGCCTTGGACGCGTTGCCTTCGTAACTTGTAAGTCACTTTATACAAAATGTAGGTTTGTCAAGCATATGGTAGTGTGTTATATTTATTTTATGTGATTTAATATATTTTTATGTATTATCATAAAAAAATATTGACTTTCTGCAATTCTTCTCCAAATGGATAAACTCTACCCAGATTAATATTCATCGTCCGCATAATTTGCGTCGTCCAAAGTTTTTCTGTCACTCCACTTATTAATATAAATTAGGATATTTTATTATTGATATTTTTATTAGGATATAAATATTTTTGTAACACATTTAGATGGCTGTATAAGTTACTAGCGGTCTAAGTAATACGAAATTTGAAAAAGGAAGAAGGTGGGCGGATGCGCCACGAAGAAATGAAAGCTCGAAAACTTGTAGATATTAAATTTTCGTTTAAATTTAAACGAACACAAATTTAATACACTCCAGTATTATATTATATTTAATATGTAAGTTTTACATATAAAGTCAATTAGAGTTAATAACATAATAGCTCTATATCTAACTATTACGTGGCGATTCTTTCAAGGATATTTCCTTGAAACTTGTTTCTTTTGTAGATTTCCTTGGATAGTTTTTTATAATACGTAATCAATAAATTTTGTAGGTTTTATGTTTCGTATAACTCGTACCTATATAGCTTTTGTAAGACACGGGTCATAGTGAAGGATAAGTTTTAATTTTTTATTTAACATAGCATTATTTATTTTACCTTTTTCTTCTATTGACATTGAAATTCAACATTAAATGCATACTTTTTAATCTTATATCCATTAGAATAATAGTATTGATAACTAACTTGCTGTGCTTTTTTATACAGATATGGTATTTTAATACAGTTTTACAATTAAGAACAACTGAATGCTTTCATAAAAGTTATGCAAATGTACCTACAAGAGAATAACAGTCTACAAGAGAATCTGTTTCCTGGCGGCGCTTTTCAAGTGTTCAACGATACTTGGAAAACACGACGACGGGCAATTACGTCTCTTCATAAATATACTGGACAAATATTAGTTTCACGAGCTTTATAATGTTCGTTATTACTCATTTTACATTTACACCATTTCATTTAGAATTTCGATTTTAAATAAGATATAAATATGTACGTTGAATTACGTTTTTTTACGTTACGTGAATGCATAAGTGATGGTGCTAGGTTCGATCCCGCTTAGACAAGTGTTAATAATTCTTGTGTTTCGGTCTAATAATAATTTAAATATATAAGTAATCATTATTTGTATAAAGATTACTGAATTTTAAATAACACTACTAAATTCAATTTACGGTTTTCAATGCTACAATCTTACAGAAATATATTTAGTTTCACCATGTACTTGCATTCTGTGAATCTAATATTCCGGCTACCGAGCCAGGAATAACTACGAAATACTGAAACATAACTTAAAATAGATTAAAAATAAGATTCTCAATGTTCTTAAAAATGGTGTTCAAAAAGTTAATTCCTTTCGAAAATCGCAAACATTACATTTCTGTTCACACAACTACGTAGCGAAACGAATAATATTTGACCGAATAATATTTAGTCTCCATTGTTGATATAAAAAAACGGACTTTTTCGGATACATTTTGGAAATGGTCAGGTACATGTTGGGTGACAGAACCAAACTTCGAGCAGACCGTGAGAAACCACATCAAGTCTAATATCTTTCTGTCTGTATGTCTGTCTGTAATTGAAAGATATTCTTCCAATTAAATAACTTACAGGACGTTGATGGTTAGAATTCAATTCAAATAAAATGGAAGAAATACAATTACATCATTTCAATATCAACAGTTGCTTTATGTACGGGTCTTGTAATAGTAAACTCGTACGGCTTTTTCCACAATATCGCAAGTGGGCAATCAATTGTGTTGGACAGCTATATCAAATAATGTGTAATTAATTCATAATTATATTGTTTTTAATAAAAATACCTTTAACGATGTCGTGTACTCTTAAATATAATACCGATACCTATCTCATGTTTGCCTTCGAAATGTTTAAGTAATTTATTTATTTATCTATTAGAGGTAGGTACATATAGACGCAAATTATGACATACACTTAAATATTTCAACCACAAATATGAGGTAGGCACACCCTACAAGGGATTTTATGGATGTAACATCTGATACGGATAATGTATAGGAAATATACTATATCGATTTTCTCTTCGGATTTCGGATAATTTCGGTTATGGATATTATATTTTTGAGAATTGTTAGTAAATTTAACAATATATCAATTTCTTTTTGTTTGATATTACTTTCATGCCAGGTGCTTTTAGGTATTCTTTAAAGAATCTCTTAGTGAAAACTCTCATGTAACCGCTTGCCACATCCGAAACTTTTATATCGGATTCGGCTACTGTTACGGATAGTTTTTTATTTCGGATATCCTATAGTTCTGGGGTTCCGTTATAGGGTATAAGTATTTATTATGATTAAAATTCCACGTTTACAAACTGTGACCAGAGTTCATAACGTTTGTTTAAAGAAAGTAATCAGTCCAAAGTGATGTCCATAAACATGCTAATTTACGTATGACTTTTTTATAACTTAATTAATAACGTGGCGAAGTACAGGTTACGATTTAGACCATTTTATGCTACAATTTAATTTGACGACCCTTGCGTGACCGAGTTGTCGCCACATACTTTTATGGGAGATGTAAAATAATGAAAAAATACCGGATGGACATTTTATGCGGTGTGTTAGATTTAGCACTGGCGTGTTTACGATTCCCCTCGACGTTTTTATACGAAATGTAATTGTAAAATTGTAATGATAATCTCTTAGAAGTGGGTCTTCGCGTAAGATGTTACTGGAATTTCCTTATTTTGTTGAGAGAAACATTTTTCTAGTAATGAAAATGGACTGAAGCCGTAGCTAGAATTATTATTCAGTAGACGTTGAAGAAACTTTTATTTTATTTCCTTCCTTAGGCTTCGCTGCGAAATGCAATTTCTTGTAAATGCATTTATTTTAGAAATAGCATGTTTTATAGAAGTGGCAGAAATCTTACCACAGCTCTTATTTATCATTTCCGATTGAAACGGCGGAATGAACTGAGAATTTAAAAGCAGAAACTTATAAAATAAAGAGTTTTGAGTACCTTAAATAATATTATGTATAGATATAATATTATTTAAGGTACATATTTACATAGGTAAAGCCTAGGTAAAAGATATAATTACACTGTTATAATAATTATTTAAAAATGATCCTTGTTTACTATAATCTAGGTATGAAAAACATTACATAAGATATTAAATAGGATAGTAATATAATTTTCATAATAGGAAATTTAATTTCGTCGAACATCGTCTGTCCGTAACTGAAATCGATATTTAGGAAGAACGGAAAAAGGTCAAAAAATTCGGATAATTTCAGATATAGGCAGAGTCATGCAGGACAGGATCACAGGTGGTGGATAAATGAGAGTTGTCAATAATATATCTTAAAAACACAAACGCACTTAGAATTAACGTAATATTAAATAAAAATAAATAAATAAATTCGTGACTTTAATTTACTGAGAATACGAAATTTTTCTCAAAAATGTAATATCTGTTACCGAAAATATCAGAAAGGAACGGATAAACCGACATTTTATATCTACAATAGAAACCTATATAGTTCTTATATTCCTGTATCTTTGTCCGTATCCATACTAATTTCGACCTTAAAGCTTAAATTTAATTTGTTAAAAGATTTTTGTAGAAAATTCTAAAAATTGTCTCTTAGTGCTCCGATACACTGCTTAAGAAACTGCAAAATTAAATGCAAAATATAACCTTTTTACGCCCAGTACGTTGTTGGCTGTGCATTGTCTTTCAGTCACTCAGCTACTAACAGAAGAAGTTTATATTTAAATTCAAAATATCCTTTATTCAAATAGACTTTTGCAAGCACTTTTGAATCGTTGAAGGAAACTGTCACTATTTTTTAGCATAACTCTGGATATGTTGTCGGACAAAGAAAATATATTATTATTATATATATTGCGAAGCAACTGTATTCATATGCGTTTAAAAACATCTCGCAAAGAATCTCAAGCTCTAAAATTATAAATTGTTCTCACGGCTCTATTTAAAGAATAAATATTGAATTTATGTTTGCGGCACTGCCTCATAAAGCATTTTATAAGATAAAATACTATGAAAATAGCAAAAACAACTAGACGGCCAGTATCAATGTCAGTTATTTGCCTTACATTTTTAATTGCGAACGCGGCAGAGCTTAGTTGGTCTGCAAGTGCTTCAAGGAAGGCATTCCGCTGGAACTTATTTATTCCAATGATTTTACTTAAGAAAAATGTATCTGTGTAAATGTCTGTCGTGTGAAGAGTTTCTCCTTTAATTTATATATATATATATATACGTTACGTTCAGTTTTGTCACCAAGACCCGACCCGATCTTGCAATCAAATATCCTTTAGATACATTTTATCTATTCTAAATGAAATACTTTGGAATTGAATACCAATCACGGTAATTTTAATGTAAATAGAAAGAAAAACGAACAGATATTATATCTTTGACGTCTGTTTAAATTGCAGTATACTGTCGTTAATCTGTTTTTTCAGTCCGTCGTCTATTTAGGTACAGTAAGGTTGACAGGTAAACGACTAAATTCGTCAACTAATCGAGTTTCACATAGGAATAGTCAGTACGGATACAGATAAATAGATTAGCAAGTTTTTAATCCGGTCATATCATTTCTTTAGACCTGCAAAAAACGGAAAAGATTTTGTCAATATAGAGTGTTTGTGAAAAAAATGTTTTTGCTATTGCGAAGAAAATGTTATTTTATGTGCCTGGTGGCATAAATGTTTCGAATTCGCTTCTTAAGAATGTCACACTAGAGCTGGAGTTCTATTAATCCACGATTATTTTTATCAATTTCAAAATAACAATAACCATCATCATCATTAGCTGTCTTTGTCCTGGTCTGGAAAACCTATCCTTTCTGGTAAGGCCACTGAGCTCAATCTTCAACTAACCAAAGCCAGGAACTTTTCTATTATTATTTTAATATTTGTTTAAGTTAATACATTCTACTAAAGCGTTTCTACTAATAAAGTAACATTTTTCTAAGCTGCTGCGCTTAGACCAAATAAAGGATAGACATGCCTAAAAATATTCTGTGCCTAATATAATGTTGTTCATTTGCTGATGAATTATTCAATAATTACAAATAATTACTATTGCCTATATTAGTCTAGAAGTATATAGAAGGTTATAGCTAATGCCACAGTTGTCAAGTATTGTGCTATGTTTTTATATCAATATTTTAAACATTAACTAAAATACCTTTTATTTGTAGACAACTGTGGTATTTTTTAAATTTACTGAAAATACTTTAACTATTAACTTTGCACTAGCTTTTACACTCATCTTTCGTATTCACGCATTGCACATAGAGATTTTATTGCACATAGGTAATATTGTACTGACAGTCATTGTTTCACTATAGTAGAATAGCCCAAACTCTATATCACTTAAACTATCAAAGGTCGTTTACATCAATAATCATAAACGTTTGACATGTCTATCGGTTCGTCGACTGTACGCGTAGGTATTTGTTTACGGCTCGCCGAGGGCCACTCTGTATATTTTATACGCGCTGTGCCAACAACTGGCTTCGCAGAACTATTTTATGTTAGAACCACGCTCCTTCACTATAGCTTTGTCTGCCCTTCTGGCAATATATTTTCGATGTTTGTTTCAAAACAAACGCATTTGTACCAACTTTTGTTCTGTTTTACTTATGTTTATTTAACGCTAAGTGAGTCTTCTGTAATAGAGATTTCCACACGTCTAATAGTTTTACTATTCGAAACATGTCTGAACAGATAATATTTTATCCAGCAACATTTTAGTGTTATACATTTTATTTATCGCTGAAGTCTGACAGCGTCAGAATGAATATGATATAGTTGTGGGTTAAATTCGTACTCGGGGGAATGATAATAAAAAATATATTATCATTTGTCCACACTGATGACGAGATAAAGCAAAAGCGCGGTGAGTTCCCGCACTCTACACGCATTGTCTTGAATTAGTGAGGAAACTGGAGAAGTAAGTGTTTCGACACTAGGTTTCCTGTCTGTACCTACCTTGCTATGCTGGAAAAAGCTGAAAAATAACTATTTAATTCTATTCACGTACTTCTACATATAATATAATATTATTCTCTTACATTTTTTGCAATACTTCCACTAAGTGTGATGCCTCTTTTATTTTATTCAATAATATATGTTCATGTTTAATATAAATAATGATGTTTCAATGTTTCAATAGTACACTTATTTATGAATTAAATATAACTTTACTATTAACAATCATTTCAATTCATAAGTCAATAATTGTAAATAGAAGTTCAGTATTTAAAATGCCGGCAATAATGCACCTATAGGTAGTATTCATATTAACTAGTGTACCCATTGACACGTAAAGAGTACACATTGCCTTTTCAACTTGTATTCCAGTTTTTATATAAGAATATATGTTAAGCACATGGTATAGTGTGTAATATTAAGTTAATTTTTTTTATATATTACTATAAAACATATTGATTTCAATTTTTTTTGTCATAATATAGTGCATATTACATAATAATATCTAGATTGTCTCAATATTTAGACATAGAAGAAAGTTGCTGGTAAATGCAAATTGTCCTGGAGGCCAAGACGCGACAATATTAAACTTTTATTAAACCGTACCTGCGTGTCGTGTACCTGTGTCGTTGCTACGTCTCCAGCGTAGGTAAAGCGATACGTGCTACGATCACGGATTTTAATAGCAGCACACCATTTCCCTTGCGGGTTTCACTCTGTCAAGAGGCAACAATGTAGAGACTACTACTGGTACTATGTTTTGTACATTTGTTCACACTTTCAGCTTACAGCATATCCCATTTGCTGTTTCCTTTACGCATTTATCATATTTACGTGATAACAAAATTTTATATACAGGCAAGTGAAAGAATTTTCTCAATTTTATTTATTAAATTAATTATTTTATATTATATCAAATTTTAACTAAACGACAGCGTTCTAAATATAACATCAAGTAGGTATGTATAGTTTGCCTCGTATCTGTCAGACCGACTAAGTTGATCTAGATACTTTACGAAGTTCTCAAGATTTCTTACTTCTAACTTGTTTGGATTTGTTGCAATATTCGTTTAACGTTTTATAGATGCATTATATAAATAGAATTATTATATAATACTTTTATAAATTATAGGCATTTATATATACTATGTAGGTATATGAAATGTAACTGCCTATATTATGTGAAATTAAATTAAAACTAAAAAAACCAATATCAAGAGCCCATTACATATACGTTCATGATTTTTACAAATATACGTCAATTATATAATAAACAAACTTATTTATCTATATATACCTACTTTCTTATATAAATTAGTAGTGTTATAAATTAAATAGTAGTGTGTACATACAAACACTTATGTGCAAAACACTTAAGTGTGAATGTAAAATGCTGAATAAAAGGATAACTTATCAATATTAGAAGTAGGATGAAAACCTTATTCAAGTATTCAATGTAAAATACATTTCAATTAGTTGTTTTTTTATTATGTAAAAAGATAGAAGCTTGAGACATATATAGCAGGGTAAACTGAGTATGGTTGTAACAATTTACATTTTATCGTCCATCATCTTTAAATATGTCAATAACGTGGATGAATTGTGTTTTTTTTCATTACATATAAATTTGTCTAAGTACAAATGCTAAAGTTGCGAGCCTTTGTAGGTATTATTGTTGATTCACATGGACAAACAAAAAAAAAAGGAGAATTATGTCACAACTGGCTACACCGCAGGGGCGCTTGTGGCACGTCGGGCGGTTCGGTATTGACATATTCTAAAATATGCCTAAATGGCTTAAAGTTACATCTATTACAAGTAAACATAGTTTTATTCTACATTCTAAGCTTATAAAATATCGATCAACAAGGATGTGTTTCCATGAATGACCGATACTGATTTTCAGCAACTATATCTGCATAGAAATGGACGAACGACCTATCTCTTTGGTCAAAAGAAAGAGCAACAAAACTTGTAATTTATTATGAGCAACCCATGCTAGCACTTACTTTACAGCTCCATCTCGTTTACCTACATGCACCTTTAAAGGACATGCGACCATTGCCGCAGTTCTTAATATTGGGCTCAGGTTTTGGATGTTACACTGCCCTCTTTTGGTTTTTTTCAAGCATTTTCTAGATATCTTAAAGTAAAAAAAGAAAATTAATTTGCGGCACACCGTACCTAAAGCATGAAATAGTTAAAAATAATTATAATGACGATATAAAATTATTTATATACAAATATATAACCTTTAATAATGAAAGGAAATTATTGCTTTATGTGTACATTTTTAAGAAGACAAATAAATAAGTAGAAAGTACCTACCTAATGTAGACTTTTACGGACTGAATGACGCGCGACAGTTCAGGTTTTTGTTCCGTTAATATCACAACTGTCAGAACAAATCCTGGCACTGCAATTTTCAGTCTACCCCACCTATTTACGCTAAATTTGCACTTTATTTCGTTAGATATTCTATCGAATTTTACCGTCTACAAAATCTAAATCAAAATATTCTTTCTTCAAAATAGGCTTTTAGAAAAAATCGAATAGTCAATAAACATAGGGTTAAAGAGCCAGGAAATTGTCAGTCGCACAGGAAGCCACGGAAGGCAATTCTGCTGAGAAGAGCCGCCGGGAACTTAGCAGTTGTCTTTAAAAAAATAATTCAGCAAAAGGTTTATTAAGGTCATTAGCCTCACGCGTGAGCATCAATTGCATTATACTTACATCCGTATCAAATAATTGTTACTGTCACATGTTTATGTTCTTCTTAATAAAATCTTATCATTCTCAATTATACTACTGCACCGTCATTTAATTATGTTTTTATACATTCACCTGTAATACATCTGTAAGTTTACATATTTTACAGATGTTCTTTTTTTATAATAAGTATGTATCTCCTTAAATATCTATTAATTTTATTAATTTATCGGAAACGAATATATAAATTTACAATTAATACGGTAGTTATTACTTAAATAGATAATTATTGAATATTTGGAAATTAATTTAAATTTCAAATAGTACATTTTTTTCATTCATAGTTAGGTATTATTAGGTTGGTTAATTTTCGTATTTATTCAAAAATTTTTGCATGTTTTATTTGTTGTATAAAATATAACATATTATAACTTTAGTTACTAGAAAATATAAACGTCTAATCAACGTACAGACGTTCAAACAGAACTTCGATATAGAGACAACGTTTTTTTTTTCTGAAATGAAATTTACTTGCATGCTAGGATTTTACCTCAAAGTAACTGGCGCGCTGTACGCTCTACCTATGTACCAGATATTATATAACGATGCATCTGTTGTGGGCAGGCTGGAGGCTGGGTGGTGATGCTTTCCAGCGGGCTAACCTGCTTACTTCGACGTCTCAGTTGACCTAAATATACCTACATTAATCGATTGTACTTTTTTGATGAACACATTGATTTAGGTAAAAAAGAATTATGTTACACTTATTTGTTGAAAACGAAGTGTATAACCTATACAGAACCAAAACTAGTAAGTAATTCAATAAATTAAGACTAAAAATTGTAAATATTCATAGCCCAATGTTGCTCATTAAATTTCAAATTCTACATTAAGTGTAGGCGGTACTCTGAACTTCTAAATAAAGAAAATACATAAACCGAAAGAATAATATTTATAAGATAAATAGATATCTTTCGTATTTTCTTTACATTAATATTTATAATGATATTGTTACTTATTGAACACCTAGCTCATTTTATTTCCAATTCTACATTGACAGTGGAGGGTTTTTGTCGATTTTTTATTGTACGTGATTTTTTTCTGAACTTCAAAATACCTAGGTATAGATATAGAATATAGTGACATAAGTGACAAAACAATATTTGTAATAATAAATAGATATTTAAACCACTATTTATAATTAAATTACACTTTATGCTTACTACGAATATTAAATGGCTCTAAAATATAAGAAATATTACAAATTTCCTTTATCGCCAATAATTTTTATGTGAATGGAAAGTGGCTGAAAACCTTTGGCACATCACATCTTCATAAGTTAGAATAAACAACGAAGGTCTTTTTTTTATTACTCTATTATTTTCTATAATTAACTATGTATTGTAGATTTTAGATATAGTCAAAAAATGTGCACTAATAATCTCAATTCTGATATACTCAAGAAGCATTTGAAACAAATATATATTAGAACATCAACAAAAACACTACGCTACACTACTTGTGTATCTATTAAAAACCTTTTTTTAATAGATACACAAGTGGTAAGTATATCAAAGAAATATCATTTTGTAAATATTATGCTTACGAAACTACTAAATTAACTAAATAATACACTTGCTTATACTATAAATATTTATAAATACCTTTAAATATATTTTGAGAAGTCTCCAGCGTTTTGTGTAATTAAATTATTTATCAGTGGGTACTTAGAACAGGTTAACATGAGATTCATAAAAGGCTGCATACTTAACGATATTGAGCCAGTGGATGGCTTGAAACACGTTTTATATTTTTATTTTAAAGTCTTTAAATAGAATATTTAAAGTTTGGTTTCATAATGTCAAGGATGCATTTTGAATAAAACCCATTGTTTAAACGAATGTTATAAGGAAAAACTTTGTTCTCCTTTTTACGAAAATTATGCGGAATGAGGAGTACAAAATTTGGTATAGTTAAATTTTTCATAGAGAATAAATGCATAAGCCCAATATTTTTTACAGTAATGTATTAGAAATAAATTAATAAAATATATATAACAAACTGGCAATGATTTGACACACACGTTGTTTAGGTAACGTGCGTTTAACGCGTCAATGAAGATTCTAGTATAGGTAAATACTTGAAGGAAAACCTCTACACCCCTTTGTAAGAAAATTATGTGGATGGAAAATTATGACATTTGGCACACCTAAAGTTCTGATACAGAACATGCGTAGAAATAAAAAAAAAAACAATAATGCATATTAAAATCACAATATAATTTTTATTTTCACATTTTATTTATTATTTTAATGTAATAATAAATATCTACCGAATACAATCTTATTTAAAAACGAAAAAAATATGTTGCGTGGATGTTAAGCTTTTCAAAAAGTAAATTTTTCAAAAAAGTTACATGTACCTAGCTATAAATAAGGTACCCTATTAGGTTCACCCAATCAGCTGATTAGGTTCAAATACCTTAAGTAGTTACTAAGGTATTTGAAATGGAAATAGAATGTCTTTATCATAAAAAAGTAAAAAAAAAAACAAATGTAATTTTAAGCTACTTACTGCATTTAAAGAACAACTTTCTAAATCTAACTAACCTATTCTTAGACATAAATAAAAAAATATATAATTAATGAATAGTAGACGAAAGACACTTATAAGTATAATGCTTAGAAAAGCGAATATGTCAACATAGTGTAGCAGTAGGCGTGCTGTGCACTAGCACGCGTGAGTGCGCGGGCGTGCGCGGGCGCCGCGGTCGATGCGGCGTGAGGGGCGCGGGCGCGGGGCGTGGCGAGGGGCGGCGCGCGGCGGCCATTCGCTTGCAAGTTGCGCCGCCCCCAGCCCCGCCCCCGCGCCTCACCGCGTCCCGCGCCGCCCCGCCGCAGTACACAACCGTTCAGTGCTTCGCGAGTCGTCGCCCGCGGTGTGTGTGCTGCGCGCTTAATTTCTCTCGCGTTACGTTGCAGATGCGAGCGCGCCGCCGTTAGAGCGATGCCGGCCGAGGAGGAACCCGCGGCGATGGACAGCCGGGACGCCGCTGACGGCTCGCCCCAGCAGTTTTGCTTGAGATGGAACAATTACCAGACGAATCTTGCCAATTGCTTCGATCAGCTGCTCCAGACGGAGTCCTTCGTGGACGTCACCTTAGCTTGCGAGGGTCAGAGCCTGAAGGCACACAAGGTGGTACTCTCGGCGTGCAGCCCCTACTTCCAGACCCTATTCATGGACAACCCCTGCCGGCATCCCATTATCATCATGCGTGATATTAAATATTGTGACCTTAAGGCGGTGGTGGATTTCATGTACCGCGGAGAGATCAACGTGTCCCAAGATCAGATCACAGCACTGCTGAAGGTGGCGGAAACTCTCAAAATAAGAGGTCTGACCGATGTGAGCGGCGAGCACGCGGTGCTGAGAGCCGGGGGCGGGCTGGAAGCGCGCGCTGGCAAACGGCCCGGAAGCCGCGAGAGCGAACCAGGGGGCGGCAGCATGGCCAAGGCACGGCGACGGTCGGCCGAGCGCAGCCCGGGCAGCGAGCGCGTGTCGCCCGCGGGGCCCGTGCCCGCCGACCTGCTGCACGCGCCAGATGCGCCTGCTCCGCCCGCTATGCACGTCGACGACGTTGACATACGCCCGGGAATTGCTGAGATGATCCGCGAGGAGGAACGGGTAAGTACCCACCACCCTCGTTTCACCCCGCACGACAAACTTCTCCCGCACCCTCCCGCGATCACTTTCATAAACTTTTCTTTTCTTATTGCCGAGGAAGCAAATCCCTTTACCCAGATTTTTTTCAGTTCATTTCTCATTATAATTTTTCCATATTTGTGATCGTAACAACGAAAGTAAATAATATATTTAAATTATATATATTAAACATCACCTGTGAAGAATATCTCCTGAGTAATCCTTATAATTCTCATTAGGTGTAAATAATAAAATGATCAGGAGTCAATTTAAATACTTGCGATAACTATTAAAGATTTTGTATTTATAGGTGACCCAAGTAGAATGTAATATAGACTTTAACGTTATAAAAATAAGGTTCTAAATTCCCTAATTCAAACGCGAAGGAGCTCAGCTGTTCGGAGATAGGATATAACATTGTTTCGCCCCTCATGCGGCACCAAAGATGTACAAATATTATTACACTTGGATGTGGTGTTAAATATTAGCATCAACGAATACATTAAATATATATAGTTGTAATATTCATAATAAGAATATTTAATAAAATAATATTTTTAATATGCCTAAAAATATTTTATATAGAATAAAAATATACAGTAGTAATTTTCCCGGATAAAGACATTTTGACTAAAGTAAATTTAAATATTTATATATAATTATTTATCCTCAAGAAGTACACTCTTATTTATAAAAAATATATAAATTTTATCCATCCGAAAGGCACTTGTCAAGTGCAATGCAATGACCATTGCCACTTAACACAATCAACGATCGTATTTAAAGACTGAATCAATAACAGCTTTATTAAAAGTAAATTATCTGTTTTACAAAAAAATTGCACATACTCAGTACAAAATATGTGTATTAAAGCTAAAAGTCATATCTATATATTAAAAACAGCAAGTGCCGATTAAATATTCTTAGGTAGGTAGGTAGGTAGACACGTGTTACTTAAAAACAAAAACGATCTGTATTATTTATATGAAAAATGAAGCCGCCACCCCCTGTATAACGTAAAATTCTAAAATAAATTGTATTACAATAGAATTTAAAACACTACATTTGTGGCGTGGACATTATATTAAAGTGTTTTCGCTCTATTGTTCTTGAATGTTGTCGGTGAGAGTAATTTAGTATATGCGAACTAAAACTGGGTCTTTCTTGTAACAAAAGGATATTGTTCTGCCACAATTAGCATTGCAATAAGCATAGATAAGTGAATGTTAGTTCTATTGAGTTTAAAATTAACAGCATTTCGAAAAATTCTTAACTAACAATCGCTTATTATCGCCGTTTCAAACTTTTGTATTTTATGTTTTTCATTGTTTTACACTCTTAATGTATTGTTGAATTACGGCGCATAAGCGTCGACTTCGTTCATATTAAAAACTTAATATTTCAATCTTAATATATATCATAACACTTATTAGTTGTCCAATGTACTTAGATATGAACAAATGAAGACGGCCTTAATAAATTATTAGATATTCGGTAATGATAATAAAGCCAATTTTCGTACCTGCATTGTAATTCTACTTTCAATAAGAATATCTAATGGACTTTAGAAAGAGCTGTTATTAAGATTTCATTTACTTTGCATTTACAACGAAGACCTTTGAATAAAAACCTTGCGCGTCTTGACTGTCGCCGGCTTAGTGAGCTACAAACGCTATAGCATTATTTGTAACGGCGTATATGCGAACATGGTTTTGCTGTTTAGATTTAGGGACCCCTCAACGAAGGAAACAAGTTCGATTACTAATTTTAAAAAACAAATATAATTTGAAGTTAATAATTTACGCTATTTCTGTTATAACTTTTTAACACGCGAATCTAGGTAAAATAATGATACAGGTACCTACGTATATACACACACACCTATATGACCTTTTACAAATTCAATGATGCGTTTCCATGAATTACTCGCATGCAATTAATGCAGACAGCAACACTTATAATAAGATTAGATATTATATCTAATTTATTCATAAAAAAGGTCCAAAGCGCCAGCGTACGTACTACGTAGTAGGGTTTAATTGGTTACTTCATACACTTCTTCCTTAATATTCCTTTGCGATGTTAATAAAGTCAACATGTTATTAAAGACGTGCTAAAAACTTTTATTTTCTTTTAAAGGCAGTTGAAAAGTTGTTGTACTATAAAATTTTTAAGTTTATCACCTTACGCGGTACGCTTCAAGGTGCGTTACATGAAAGAAATATGAATAACTATAGCCAATATTTTATTGACAGTGTATTCCTTTAATTATATTAGTTATGTATATCGTGTTAATTTATATTAATAAAGGAACAGATTCAATTTACACAATTTATATTGAAAGTTCTAATATTTTGTTCAGTGAATTACTTTGCGAAAGATACACAGTTATAGGATATAGGTATACTATAATATAAAAGGTTTAGAGAAACACATAAAACATATTTCTTTAAGCATTTTTCATAGATATATATATAGTTTTTTCTAATTTCGAGTTATAAACTGAGAAGTTGCAATTAAAAATAGTTTTAATAAAATTGCAAATTTATCTGCAACTGACTTACGGAACTTAATATTGTTAGATTCCTTTATACAGGTAGGTATTTGTATAGGCATAGTGTACATGTGGAATGGAGTGTACCTCCACGTGATGATTAAGATCATGCCTATAATAACTTCTGATAACCGACCCTTGTCTACAAATCGTTAGGGAAATGAAGAGACGTAGTTATTACTACGACGAAGTTGATATTTCAACTTTGAACTATAATATGAAATTATTTCTTATACAATATTTCCGATATCATAACATATTTTATACCTTTTATATTAAATAAATACTTCATATTTTTACATCTGTTTTCAAATTACCCAAGCCAATGTTCTCTGAAGATTTGCTCGTAATCGCGCGTTTGTCAATAATTCGTTATGCTTCCATTATATTATTATTTCTACGCAAATATATATATATAAATATATTTCATTCACATAAGATATACTTTTTAAAAAATTAAATACAATTTTCCCGGCGAAGTGACCTAATTAATTAACTTGCGATAAAATAACTGTATATATCTACATATGTAAAAATGTTACGACATTAAATGATTATGAGGCACTTTTTGTTTATTTCTTTCTTGTATGCTACAAGGTGTTAATTCTGTCCCGACAGACTTCGTTGCTTGTCACATTTAGTTAGAGCGGTTTAGTTGGGAGTTTAAAAGGCGATGGTAACCTAGGGGCTTGACTTAGCAATGTCAACAAACACTTTGAGTTTCTCGTACATTACTGTGTTGGTGATTTTGTAGTATGAAATAAGGCTATACTACTTTTTAAGAAAGTATTTATTTAGACATTAATTTGTCCCCGCTAGGGATAAAGTGAGAAGCTAAAAAATACTAGCTACTATGAAAATGCCACTTTAGGCGGCTGTGTATATAATATTTTGGAAAAATACATGATGCAAATTTTTTCTAAAAACAATTCGTTTTACAAAAGTTTTTGTGGCTCTAAGATATTAGACTATATTCGATAGACTGTGTTCGTTTAGAATTTGTTTTCTTATCAACAATAGATTTACCTTTTCTCCATTAATTCAATATGTTTACGTAATTAATAATATATACCAATAAGTACAATACAGTAACTACATCATAGCTGCAAACGTTAAAACATATACTGAGTTATAAAATAATAAAATAAACAATAGTTCATTAGTAGAGCTTTATAAGCGTGAAAGAACATGTGCGACACGTATTTCAATTAACCTGCGTAATTAAAAATGTAAGAAAAAATATAGTATTAGGCCAATGAATAATTTACGCGGCCGATAAGCTATTTATATAGTCTGTTCGATTAATTCAAACGTCTTTGATAAAAGTTTTATTGCATCCGACTTGGGTCTATGCTACTTTTTATGAGTTTATTAGTGATCCTTTATGTGATCTGCGACACTTGTATTGAAAATTTATATGTTAGTAAAACATGTAACTTCTCTGTTACCAAATTCTACTCCAATGTTGCCAAAATAGAGAAATTGTATGAAAACGAAGTACGAAGTAGACTTGTTAATAATAAATATGCTGCTTAGTGAGGGATGTTCGCGGAGCTAATACCTAAATGTTACGATCATCATCAAGTATATGACAACATGAGATTCGTAGTAGTATACGAAGTCCACGAACGAATACGTATAGAACACATGGACTGTGAACTTCGACGCCTCATTTCGTCTGTCTGTCCTTTTACAAATAACCGTATCTGCATAAAGTAAAAAATATATAAAAAGGGAAGTAATAAATATAAAATATAAATAATTAACTATATAATATTTCAGTGTCTTTCTCTGTTACTTATAAAATAACGTCATATGAAATTAAAAAATCTATGCGAATAATTAACATGCAGTTGTTACCCACCTATTGTTTTTCTTACTTATAAATCGGTTGAAAATAATAATAAAAACTATTGTTTTTTTATTTACTTGTCACCGTTTCAATTTAATTATTACCTCAAGTGAGATTTAAATTCATATTCCAACACCCGCGGCCTGCGGAGTTCCAAGTTTGCAAAACTTCGTTGTCGATCACAATTAATGTTATTCTTATTTAAAAAAAACTATTACAAATTGACCAAAATATAGATTATTTGATATATTATAATTTCTAGTAAAATATTAGTGTTTAATAAATATTTTATTACTTAAAAGAACATTAACATTAACTGAAATACTATCCACTGTTATCACATTTATTGTTAAAAATATATAACCTAGCTATTTAAAATATGAGTTTACAATCCTTTGTGATTTTAAAAAGAGCGAAGCTGTAGTAAGTACCGTGTTGTGTGACTTGGTTTGCGTTCTTAATAATATTTTGCATTGAAATATAAAAACGAGACTATAAGAGACGTAAATTTAAGAACAAAAGGAAAACTTTTAGAAAAAGAACGTATAATAAATATACTCATAGCAAGTAAAAGTCCGTAACTTAAATAAATTATAATTACAATTTCTACACGCTGTTACAATACTAGCACGTGGCACTGTCTCAGCACGTGACAGGCAAAAATTAACTTAACAGGCTTCAACTGAAAGTTTATTTCGGCTACCTATTACCTACTACTGCTACCTAATTACTTCTAAGATTAAAACTGAAAACTGTTTTACTATAGGGACTGAATAATATACTAAACAAACGCTAAAACAATTGTTCTTGGTCGTTATGATAACGATAATTATTTTCGTTTCGCCGTGATTCACATCTCGATGTTTCTGAATAAGCATACTAGAATGACCTAATTGTAAGTTGACGTCATTTTTACTAAATTCACTTTTTAATACATCCTATCATTAAATTAATAAAACACTATCAATATTACATTTATTAAAATAATGTAGTTATTTATTTAAAATAATATGTATATACAGGCTAGTCGCCTCCGTGGCGCAGTGTGACTGTGTACGCAATGATTTTGGGTCGATTCCCACTCGGAGAAATCGATATTAAAATTATTTCGTTTCCTCGCTCTGGTAAAAAAAGGCAGCGTTGAGTACCATCACGCAATGTATCGGATTCAGGCGAAAAGTGGAGTACGGAGTTCTCTCTGCCTACACTGTTAAGAAGGGAAAAGTGAATTTGCTGATAATGAAACGTATAAAAATTTGAACGCAGCGGGATTTGAACCCGCGCCTCTTGAAAACCGTTCAAGCCGCTCTGACTGCTAAGCCATGCGTTCTACACGCGGGTTCAAATCCCGCTGCGTTTAAAAATTCTTATACGTTTTCTAAATATGTCTTCTTCAATTTCTTAGTGTGCGAATAACATTTTAAAAAATGTTAAAAAAAAAAAATGAAACAAACGTGTTTAGAATACTTGCATTTTGCCCAAACTCTGTCTTAACCTTTTATTTTACAACTTTTAAATATTTATATGTTTGTATCATCTCTGATTAACACGAATGTTGATGCCATCATGATGAAATAAAATATAAAATCATCTTTAACAATAACTCCTATTAAAATCCAACAGAGCGAGACAGACAACCAGAGCCGGACAATCAGTAGCAATAAAATGTCGATTATATAGTAGACATCGACTTAGATGAAGGTGACGTTAGACGAATGTTACCTTATTAATATTAGGTAATATTTAATAATTAAAAAAAAAAAAAAAAAAATAAGCAAAGGTTTAGTTATATAATTCAACGAAACTCTATTTTACATCGCATTATACCTGTAAAATATACACGAAGCGCGCATAAACATTGGAACCTCGTTATTTGTTTATTGAAGTAAAATTTTATATCGTAATGAACAAACAAGTATTTAATAATCATCATTATGAGACTGAGTGCGCGAGAGACATAATTTCATGATTTTATTGTCAGTGCGAACGATACCTAACCAAATCAATGCAAAAGATTTAATTTTCAACTTGATTATTTGACTTATAACAGAAATTACCTTTAGTTCGAATAGGCCGAATGTAATGTATTAATGAATTTGAAATCTCTAGAGTGGTTGTGGCTACTTAAGTGCATTTACGATTGTATCTGGCACGATTTATAAATACGGTTGTCGCAGGTTTAAAACTTGTGTGTTGAAGAAAAAACTAAATTCAATTTTTTTTGTGTCGCACTCATACGGACGGTAGTTACAATTTTATAACAATTCCGCATAATATCTTGCGTAACATAAACTTCAAATTATAATAAGAAATTAATATTATTATAAGCGTGAAATAACAAAAATTTAAGTATGCATGAATTATAAAAAATGTCATTAATAAGAAACAAACAGCAAGTTAATTTGTAATTTTAACCCATATAATATTACAAAGTTTCGTACAAAAGATACGAAAGGTACATGTACACGGGTAAGCTTGAAAATCCAAATATAGAGTTCTTTTAATACTATGCGGCTTAATCCTTTTTCACCAAGTTGCCACTCCTCAATCCAAATCTAAAGTAGAGATAGAATTTTTTCGGCATACCTCGTAGCGAAGCGTTAAAAATGACGTGGAAATTTCATTTGCCTCTTTCATTTGGAAGCTTCGTATCAGAATAATTGAGACGTCATGAAATAACTCTTATTACGACTAATCATGATTTGTCGGTGAAAAGAAAAGCGATAAATATACTTTTGTCATTTTTAAATATAAAATGTTTTATTAAATTACTATAAAGTATAAAGTTATTCTTCAAAGGTTATACATACATCCCTTTATGATAGAACTAACGCTATAATTTCTTTTTTAAAAGCTTTGCTGTATTACTTGCTTCAAGATTAGTTATAGCGTCGGGTGACGTGCAAAGCTCACATTCATGTTATAGAAAACAATACTTAACAATTTATTCGCGGCAGATCACATTTGGATGTTCCATATAAAATTGTTTTTTTGCACGAAACAATAGTGCTCATATTATATAATTGAAAATTTGCTAGATTAAAAGTAAACGTTCACTTTGTAGAGTGCCACGACCAAAACCAAAAAAGGTATTGCCTTAAGTAAATAGTAGGAAATTTGAAAATTGCATCGAATAAATAATCTGTAAAAATTGAAATAACTTTTCGTTAATTTTAAGGAGTGCATGAGTCAAGGATATTTTTGCGTTCCATGAATGAATGAGTAGCCCGATAGCCATTCGGTGGGTATTGGAAATTTAAATTCGTATAAGTGTCATCCGCGGTCGTCGAACCAGACTAGCTACTTGCGTTCATAAAATATTAAACGTTCTATGTGATAACTAGATTTAAGTGTGGCTGGAGCAAATGTCCATATTTGCACTGAGCCTATTCAATGCAATATTGTGTTGTTCTATTTTTAAATGTCGATGCATTTTTAATAATACGAGTACATACAAGCATGTTTTTGAAATATCCGTGCTATCCGAATCATGGCATAGCTGAGTGGTAGAGGGAATCTAGTACGGACCATCGGGTAATTGGTTCAAATAGCCGCTATTCTAAATGTAATAAAATAATGTGAAAACATGAATCCCGCACCGACCGTCAATGTTACACAATACAAAAGCTTACTTATCTCTTTCACAATTTGTCCAAACACACATCGGCTATTCTCATTTCAAGGCTCATTAAGCCAGTGCAAACACGTTATCTGTCTTATACTTTTAATTTAAAACAACAAAGATAAGAAGTGGTATTTCACGTGAATTAGGGACTTTATTGTTTGCGCGACGCCGCGCGTAGATTTTTGTGACCGCTGTGCGTTTGTGTGTCAATAGCCTGACTTCGTAGCTAGTTACGTTTACATTTCGAACGGGCTGGGCAGAGCCGGACTTGCATTTGGAAAAAATTATAATTCCTATTTTACGTCTTTATTTTTACGCCTGTGGAATACTAAAATTGCTGTAACTTCACGGACATATTTTATGAACTGTGCTATCTCCAAACAATTCTGCTATCATTTTGTTTAAATATAATATTTCTTTTATATTTATTATGATTTTTTTATTATTGCTTTAATTAAATTCGCAATATAACATCCCCAATAACAATACGTGTATTTGGATAACATAGCATTAGTCCGAGGATTATCTGTGATTAAACAATGAGATAATAGCCTTTTTAGTGTTTAATATAATCTAGGCCAGCCTTTGAACGTATCTCCGCTACGAAATGAAGATATTTTTTACAATGCTAAGTAATTTCAAATTTTTCTTTGAATTTTTATATTAAAAGTAGAACCAAAATTTATATTTTATTGCAATTAAAATACTTTAAGCACATATTACCTATACTTACATAATTTTTGATAAAAAGAAATAACTGTATACATGTATTAATTATCACTAGATAATGTTTTATAAAAATATATATAAAGAAACATCGATTTGTTTAACGCTTAAGCATTGTAGTCATATTGCAAAGAAATAGAGGCTTTCTTCTAGTTAAACCTAAGTCTGAGATTTATGAGTGCGTATAGTTTTACGGAAGTAGCTACAAAATTCAAAACGTCACACTTCACGAGCAAAACGTCTCACAGATGGGTTACTGTGTCACTTGACCACACCATCTAGGAAGCAAGTTCATGACCTAGATATTTGTATCTAAGTACATTAATTAGGAATATCCAGAACACTGTATACCCTTACCCTGAGAATATCAACATTGCAATCATCCATATGATATTCACATCACCTGATTTTAATATTTTGTTCTATTAGGTGCATTTAATGCCTAATGAAACATTAAATTAATGAATAACCTAGTTAAAATAAAGAGGAAATAAAGTTAAAATGTTACATCGAACTTCCTATTAAAATTCAATTGTCCGAAGCGAAATGTAATTTATAAATGCACGGGTTGATTGATATTAACCCCTTTTCGTTGCCCATCCCATAGACGCGGTAACGGGCACTTAGCTAAAGTAATTAGCAGCCGATATAATAACGCCGCAAATTATCTACCAACAAGCCATTTCCAATGTTAATCTGAATTGCGCTACATTTAGGGATCACTATCAAACACCTATTAAACAAACACTTATTAAACAAATACAATATTAAATTGCAGGTATTACGTGCAATGAAAGTACTATTTAAACTCAACTTAACTGACTTATATAACTTATGTTGTACGTTTTGCCCAGCGTATAAAAGTAATATAATTGAATGTTAGAAAATGGAAAAATTCTTGTAAAATATATATTTTTTTAAGTTTTTTCTTTACATTTCTTTTTTAAAGTGCACATTCACACACTTAGGAAATCCGCTCGATCGGTTTTAAAGAGGCACGGGTTCGGATCCCGCTGCGTTCAAATTATATACGTTTTCTTAATATATGTTTTTATTTATAGTTAGTACCTATGTATTATGTATTATTTTTGCAAATATATTAGTTTTGACTAATATTCTGGATGGTATAATATCTAAGGTCACTTGCAAATTGATAGAGCTAACATATAAATGAAAATATCGTCGGTAGTTACTAATTATTCATAAGTACCGTAGACTTAGGACGAGGACTGCACAAATGTGTTATTAAAATTAAAATTGAAGCGTGGATATGAACTTAGTTTTTATTTTATTTTAGAAGTTCTCTTACAGCATTAGGTATTGTTTTTAAATGCTATATCGAGCCTCCCATTTACTATTGTTGTCCTCTATTCAATAAATAAAAATCAATTGGTATCGGAACGCAATTATTGGAGATTGCAGAAGTCTTTTTCCTCTTCGTGCTCTTTAGCTGAGTGTGGCTTTGGTAAGCCTTGGTAGAAGAAGTGACAAGTTGCTTCCAGGGTTAGATTAAAATTTAATGTTATATTGATTATAATAAGGCAAAGAAAAAAATAGGCAAATATATAAGTATTATATTGTAATAAAATATTGTTTTCTAATTATTGATGTATGCATTACATATTACATTTAGTATAAAAAGTATTTATATACGTATAATAATATTTTTATATTATTATACAAATTAAAATATTTTTCTTTAAATGATTTAAAGTAAGGCTGCTTCAAAATGATTAAAGACATTGTAATGAAACCTATTGCTTGCTTTTGTTTTTATAACAATTGGGTGTAGCTTGGCTCTTTATTGTCTTAAGATGTCATGAATACCGGAGATCGCCACCTGTTGAACAGAAGGCTGCGCCACACTTGTACAAGTTATTTTTATTTTCCAAAGTTGCTTGATTTACATTCCCCGAACTACAGGCAACTACTAAAGACGTCTACTGGTAAAACAAGCGGACAGTGTATTTAAATATTATTGCAGGTTATAGACGGTGTTAGATAATAGATAATAGATTTTTTTTATTTTTATAGACTATTATTTATTATGTTTATTTTCATACCAATATTCATTTCAAAGAATCAAACTCGCTACCATTGCGTTTTGATATGAAATATATAACGCAATGGTGGTCTCGTCTTACCGTTTCTACATTTTTTTTGTATTTCAAAATAACCTATCATAAGGTAACATTCTTTGTAACAAATATTTATTCTTATCGACAGACAGACATTCATACTTCCTGTTCGTACGTGGACCTGATACTTTAATGAACAAGTATTGGATTGCAGGTTTCAGATTAATAAATGTTAATTATCATAATCAATATCGTACTTTATGTTTGTATATATTGCTCTCGCGTGTCAACTGATTCGATCGATTGGGGTTACGCGAGGGACATGCAAAAACTGTATATTTTAATATAGTAAAACCTCTTTTCTTCACTTACGCATCTCCCTTAAAAAGCAGGCCCACCGATTATTAAAAAGTATCTGCGCTCCACGTTCGTTCATGTTAACTACGACAGCATTTTTTTCCTATCAGAATGGGATATGAAAACCATTCAAATAATTTCTTACCCTTATTAGGAATCGAATCCAAAACCATTGCGTTTTCAGCCAAACTGTGCCACAATGTCTTTGATTAAAATCTTAAAAATAAAATCTTTAATAATATAAATACCATGTTTAATAAATGTTTGACGTGCATTTTGATATTAAGGTGACGCCGTATACTATCAGTTCGATGGACAAACATAAACAGGTATATGAATATGTAATTTAATTACATAAAACCATTTTCTACATAACTATCGATTTCTCCAATATTAAAGAAACCACTAAACTATATATACTAGATACTAAGAAATCTTAAACGTATCACTCGTAATATAATAATATAAAAGTGAATACTACTGTAATTGTATATTATAATCAGTAATTAAGATTGAACACTCTTATGGCATATTTATTCACGCTTGGCGCGGTTTTGAAGTTTATAGCGCGTATACTGACTATACAGTGCTATACGAGATATATGGCGGATTATAATTTAAATCCAGATGTTATTATAATTAAAGTATCCCTTATGAATATTTTAAACGTTATCCGTGTTGAAAACGTGTACATTTTAAACGTTTTCGTGTTTTTTACGCAAATCTGCATTTTTAAATGTTAAGTGTTCAATTATAATACTTGGCAGTGTGTATTATAATCAGACTGGCACTTTATAATTGAGACAAATTTTAGAAATTTTATAGTGTATTTAAAAAAAAAGTATAATTTGTAAGTACAATTTTCTACTAAATGAGAGTAAAGTCGAGAAACGTAAAGGAAATATAGTAGATATATATAAATTAACAACCATAGTGACGGAGTCGTGGCATTTTAACCAACCTTATTGTTGGTTACCTTGCTACTCAGGTGACTAAAACTATTCCAGAAACTTTTCACACTCCGTTACTCTCTGGCTTCCTTGTACGATGTTGAGAATATGTAGGTATAATAAGAAATAATTACACAGGTCAAATATTGTAGAAATTCGATATAGATGGTCTCAATTATTATAATTTTTTTATATAACAACTGATATATTTACGTATTATGATATGTATGAATAAGTATATAGCTGTATTTCGCTTTTTTATTCTATTTCACCTGACACAATATTTTGTTTCCTAAAACTGTTATGAGATTCTTGTATTATTATCTCACATTACTTTAATATATAGTGACGATCATCTTTAACACTAATGGTAAGTATTGATACATTGGCTTGATTCAAGTAAAGTTATAATACACATATAAGTCTTTTAAATCCTGACACAAAATGTATTTTATGCATATTTCCAAATCACATCATATACAAATTTAATAATTATTAAATAATATTCTTTAAAACTAAATGTTACTTTATCAAACGTAGTAAATAACCGCTAAGATAGTTAAAGCGGATGTTCTTGCTGTATAATTAAACATGTTATTTTTAGGCTATTACAAAGTACAATATGTGAAATTATTCAATTGTAATGCTCTGTAATTCAATTAATTTGACTTGAACATTAAAAACGAATATTAGTAACATTTATCAGTAATTTAGCTTTGAAGAAAATTTTCTTTGGGAAAGGGAATCTTTATACATTCATCACTAAGATATTACAGGTTGTAACTTAGCATATCTTTCGCTTCATTGTTGAAATTATATTCATGCCAGCACTCCAGAGGTGTGCACTAATTAAATGTAGATTAGACAACGGCGCGGTAAGTGTACTTCAGCTTCTCTTTTGCATATTTGCAATATTAAGTAACTCTAGGTGGTAAGTTTTTAGGTACACAAGTATTTCACGGTAGAGTGATTACTTAATAAACTATTTTAACTTGGATTTGATCTGTAATTTTTGACATAATTGGCCACAGACGCAACAAACACGCCACAAGAATAGATTAAAAGTGTCCATCTCATGTGAGTATGCATCTACAGTACACTATATTGATACACTTTAAATACAAAAAAGGTTTTCATTAAAAGCTTAACCTGATGTACAGTTGCATATATTTCAATAATTTAATTTGTTTCACTTGGCTCTTTATTAAAAAATATTTATTGAATTTTGAATATATATTTTTATTGCTTGTTGCTAGTTAATTGTAGCTACGAAGCTTTTACCACAATGAAATATGAGGTATTATTATTTTTAACCGTAAAATGTATAAATTAAATACGAATCATACCACAACAATGGATACACAATACGAAAACTATTTATAATATTTTCTTTCTTAACTTTCGTACAGATTTTTATTTACATTATTATTAGCTTAATTTGTATTTATTTGGTTATTAATGTAAGAAACATATTGTGAGACTGTTACTTTGACTCGCTATTTGCCTTCCGAGCTAGAAAATTTGCACATGTGTCCGGATCCGAGGACAATAATTATACAAGACAATAACTTCATAACATTACCTTGATGCCATTGGTAGGACGACCATGAAAGCGAGTATATTATTATATATATGAATAGAATATTATTGAGCCTGTTTCATGTAGTTTATTTTTAAAATTAATTTATTATTTCATACAAACTTTTAAACATAACATTTTACATATATAATTAAATAGTGTGTATAAAATGTAAAGTGTTCATTAAGAATGTCAGTTATCAAACTTTTTATTTAGTCTTTACTCCTTGAATAAAGTATTATAATAATTTAATTTATATTGTATTTACTAATAGTAGATAAAAATTCATCTTACCTGTTACTTTTACGTAATGAGTTTTCAAAAATGAAATGTACAGGAAAAACTCATTTTAATAATAAAATTCAAAGTAAAACTTGTTACAGACAAAATACGCGAAGGAATAGGCACTTGTCTCAGACGGAAAAACAGTAATCGAATAAAATAGCAAGTCTATTTATAGTTTGTGGAAATCCTATTTTATGTCTACAAGATTGAAGGTAAAGTAGTCTTACTTTTAGTACTTCCTATGAACTAAATTGTTTGACTTACTGTTGCTTTTATTAAAACCAATAAAATATACAACTATTGTAGTTTTGGAAATTATATTTTCTTTGGTCCTTTATTGAGTGACTAGTATATACCGGCCCACACTAGTATCATTTACCTGAAAAGGTCGTCGAAAATGGTTCCAAATCGTTAACGCCATCATATGGGAAGATAAGAAAATGTCTTTCTGAACAACTTTGCTAAGTGGTAATTTCCATATAGGTACATTTATTCAAAGGTAACTGGTCTATTATTTCTACATGAGATGTAATTTTTTTATTTTACAATGTAGCTGGCTCCTTAGAGTGGCACGCCAAAAGAATACCCATCACCTTTAAATCTATTATACGCGAAGTTACGCATACGCTTAATAGCGACATAACAAAAAAATCTCATTAAATTCGTCCAAACACAAACAGATTATTAATAATATCAAAAATTGTCACCAATCACAATATTTTATCGCCGAGTATCGTATTATTTGTATCTCCTGTGAAATAGGATACACAAAATTTATCGTATTTCTAATTCCATTACTTCACCAAATAATGTCCACATAGAAATATTAATATTCTTAACCTATAGACAGACGCCCAAAATCTCGTCTCCAGAATGACAAAGACAAAGACTCAACATCAAACATTTCCAATAAATCTTGCAGAGCTGGTTCACAAATTCCTGCTCCAATAAAAAATAGTAGTAAATCTGTAAGACCTGGCAGTCACTTCTATTTGAATATATAAGTTGATGGGAAATTAATTACACTAATAAGCCGATAATTAGCGATATTCACATATAGATCAAGAGCCAATAATTTTAAATTCAAATAAGCATGACAATTAAACAGTTTATGTTTGATAAATATTTCCTTTTACTTTGTGTCTCAGACATTGGATAGAAAATTGAATTGTTAGGATTAAAAGAAACTAAATTATAGTATTTGAAAATTTGAGTGCTTTGTGACATGCTTTTATTGTTAGCTTCACCTCTACTACTACTAGTTTTAAAGTTTTTATTTAGTTTTATTAGAAAGGAAAGCATTAATGGAAACCTTGTATATTATTATTCATATATACATACATACTCTCTGATATGCTGCCACTTTATACTTGTATTCAAAGCTGGACTATTAAATCGGGTGTAGTGTTGCTATATGCAAATAATCAAAGACTAGTATACTTGTAACGGTATTTAATATGATGTCTACCTTAAAGTTTTGTGTTATTTTCTTGGCAAAATAAAACGCATTTGCGTGAATTGAATTGTGTTGATATATATTAATAATACTGCCTAAATAAGAAATATTTTTAATAAAATAACAAAACTGAACACTTATGTCTTGCTGAATGATTTCCTTCAATTGTTATTACGTTTTATGAGCAATACTATAAATCTAATGAAATAGCAAATTATTCGATCGGAAGCGAAATTGCATTTTCTACATAGGAATCGGTGTTATTGAATTTCGTTATCAAATATTTCATTGATAACTTAATAAAAGTCTGTGAGCTTTGATTCATATTTTCCGTATGATGTTTGTTTAACTATTTCACTTCGTCAATGGATCTTCAGTGGAATTATTACTTTGCAACAATATACTTCCATTAAAATCATTCTCATACCTTTTTTACCAGTAAATATACCTACATATATTTTTTTATAGTCCTTCAAATAGTATTAATTGTAAAAGCTTAATATTCTTGTACAGTGTCGACTCTTACGTAGCTTTTACGAATGTCATGCCATTATTTACGAGCAAAGTAATTAAATAGGCACACCGTTTTTTCTTTGTAATAATCGATGACTTTTAAAATTATTTTCAATTAACTTATACAGAAATTTTTCCATTGGCTGGTAGGTGATGTAAAGTATATTTCTAAACAACGAAAGTTTATCAAGCCGTCGTTAATAAACCTAGTGTTCTGTAATGCATGGTCATGTAGTTAGAGTTAAAAAAACATTTTTAAACGTATAAAAATTAGACCGCAGCGGGACTCGAACCGCGCCTCTCGGAAACCGTCAAAGCGCTATGACCGCTAAGCCATGTGTTCCACATCCGGCTGCGTCGCAATTCTTATATGCTTATTACAACTTATTTTTATTATTAGCATCTCTGTAGAGAGATTTCTGTTACCCAAAGATTATTCTACGAACAATCGTTTGGCAAGAGACGTGAACGCAGTGGGATTCGAAACCGCACCTCTGCCGCTGCGTTAAAATTTTTACGTTGTTAAATTCATACGTTTTCTAAAATGGTTTCATAATTTCATAATTGCATGAATATAATACTTTAAAATGTAAAATGGATGATAATAATATGCGGTAAAAATTAATGGATTTTGTAACTGATATTCCAAAAGTTCTACAATTACAATTTTGGTACTTTTGTTAATAAAGATACAATTTTAATACATATGTGAAGCGAAAAAGTTTTCAATTTATTATATAACTAAGACACTGTCTTGTTGCAACCGCACATCAAATTAGTTGTGGGATTCAAATTTTACTTGATTGAATGCTTGTACGAGCTTATAGAATATTTTCTTATGATCAGGCTCTAGTATGTTTTATTAAAGTGCTTGCAATGTCTTCTTTTGTGCCGAAAGTGGGATCTAAGCTCTCTGCGTACTGCGCACACAGCGAATATGCGCTAAGAGTAAAAATAAGATATTTTAATTAAATTAGTTTTTTTTGTTTTTTAACCAACCTAACGGTGACATGAATGCCACAATGACTAGTGAAATACCACGATAATCATCGCTGCAAACTTAAAAATTACTCTTTTACGTCCATCATGTGTACATCTAATGCAAGTTATTAGGATTAGATTTTACAATTATTCATTATTAGACTTATAATGAAACTAACAAGTTACACAATTAGAGTAATCACTCATTCATTTTGTCATTTAATATGCACAGTAATTTCTGTATATACCAGTGGACATAATGCTATGCTTTATGATAGTAGATACATTTTTATAGGCGCATGAGTGGATACCGCCAATGACATAATTAGAATGCTAATTATGCGCTATTGTATCTATATATTAGACGGTGCATCCGAGCGAGACCGACTTCTGACTTTAGCCGGAAAAAATATGTAAATAATATAAAATTAAGAATGTTATGGTTAATAATTGAATACAAAGTGTTCTTTGTTTTTAACGGGCTATACATTAGGAATATCCAATCCGGTTCTTACCAATAATTAGAAATAACAAGTGTACTACATTAAATTAGACTATAATTTTTGAGAAATTTTCATAAACAGTTAGGGATACGACAATTGAATCCCACAATATTAAAGTTGATTTTATTTCAATATTGTTATGAAATATGTGCGTAAAACTCTACATGTTTCACTTTCAACCCTCTACCGCTTAAACCGTCTTGATATCTTGCAGAACAAACAGAGATACGTGTAGTATTCTGATACGTACGAATTCTTATTAGATATCTAACAGTAATACGATTGGCTAATTTTTTTAGTAACGTTTTAAATAAAGATTAGATATTTACTTGAAATTTTTGTAGTTTGAGTACAAGTCAGATGTGCAATTATATAATTAAGCAGCGTCGTCTTATAAATTTAATCATTACATTGAAATTCCGTATAATTTAATAATATTACAATTTATTTATGAACCATAACTATTAATTGTAATGATAAGAATATCACGATACAAAATATTCCTTAGGTTATGTTTGTTTCCGTTCAGATAAAGTTCAGAGTTAGTGTATAATTTTGCACCGTTTAATGACATTAATAACAATTTGTTGTTGCGACTACTTAATATTTTTCTTTAAAGTCGCCACAGTCGCCCAACTATTGACTCTATAATTAAGGTTCATATTATAGCTCATTATAAATATTTATAATGGAGTTTTACGACACATTAACACGACCGTATGAGAAAATTGGAATTGAAAGGTTTTTGTTCTATTACATATCATATGGGGTAAGCTGCACTACTGGGGTAACTTATATATCAATGTATATTACAAGTACATATAATAAAAGCTATTTCTGGTTCGTATATATACTCGTTGCAATACGATTCTGTCCGTTAACAATTGAGTTTGTGATAAGAAAAGCTGCTAATCTCCAGGAATATGTAATGTACAGGCTTAAGAAACTAAATATAAGTATATGAATTTATGTGAAAAAATGGTATTATATACTAGTGGATAACTTTTATTTGATTGCTTATACTTAACACACTCAACTGTTAAGTTTTTGCTTTATAATAAGATCGAATAAATAACAGTATAACCGGATAAAACTAGATTAATGGCCGTGCAAGTTTGCAACATTAAAGATTGCTTCCCGCCCCAGCCGGCTTAATTCGCGGTTGGTATAATTGGAGGAAACAGATGCAATTTGTATATTATTTATATATTAAAATAACAGTGCGTCGGTAATAATGATATCTATACCGTGGTCAAGGTAGAGTATGCGCAGGTTACTTAGAATAGCCTTGCTACCCTATACTTAAATGAAGATATATTTTCAACAACAAATTGATATAATAATAATATTTATGAGCAAAATAACGGAAGGATATTTTTAAAATATTTTTTTCTTTATATTATTTAATACGTGTCTATTTTTATATTACTTTAATATTTTTTTTAGCATTATGCCTAGCCAAATGAATAACATTTCAGAATAACTTACCATAAACGTATAAAACACAAAAATAATGTAAATAATGTAATCACATTGATAGGAAAATATGAGATATGACGCACTAGGAGTGCTCGCCTCTTATATAGACTAAATGATAAGCGGAGCGTTTTTATCCATTGTATCCATTCTATTGCGCAATAGTATTATTTTATTAGAATTTATTCAATTTTTTATTGTTTTGATACAATGTTATTTATTTTTTATTTATTCCACGTATATACCTATATAAAGTACACCATGCAACAAATAGTCATCAATATGTCTATGCATTTATAAATATCCTTTGGTAGAGTTCAGTTCTATGTACCGTGTTATTTTCTTTAAATATTATTCATTTTACTTATCGCTACCTAAGTTTCATCTCGGTCACAAATATTTCGGTTATTATTGTAGTGCTGTATATGATCTTGACGTACTTTATGATATGGTATAGTTTAATTTATTAAATTATTTTATATATTTAAAAATAATTCATTGACGCATAACTTAATGAATCATACAAATGTTTGACAAAAAAATTGATTATTGAAAATTCTCAGGTTTACAATTTATATGATAGTTTTTACTAGTTTCGTGGCCCACCATGGTGAGTCACTGGAAGCTGCGCGTATGCTTATAATGTACGTTAATTTGATCTAAAAACAACGTTCATTCTTTGTTTGCTAGATTTTACGAAATGTTCTTTTGTACATTACGCATTCGGCTCACGTGTGTTCTCTTTTACAACATATGTAGATTGTAGGTACATAAGTATTTATCAACTTTCAAAATAAAAACACGAATAAAAAAAAATCTAAAGGTGATATCATATTCAGCTTACGCTTCATCCCCCTTAATAGGCCAAACAGAACCTACACTAGATAAAAAGAAACTCCTTTCTAAACGACACTCCTTAAAGACACCTTTCTCCGCTTTTCGCCCGCATATTAGACATTGCATATTCAGTAGCGGAACTCAAGGCCGCGCTTCCCTTACCAGAGCGAGGAAATGAAAATAAGTTATATATAATCATTCCCCGGGTGGGGATCGAAGCCACAATTATCAGGTTAACAGTCAGAGCTGTCCCACTGTGCCATTTTGTAATATATACCTGTATAGGTGTTACAGTATTTTATTTTCAAATTAATCACGATACGTTTGATAATGTATCAAGAAATTCCCCAGTAGCCTACTATTAATATACTTTAAACGTGTACTAAAACATTTCTCTATACTTCTGTTACAGGTACGTACGATTGCAATGTTACATCCGGATCAGACTATAGCAGTAAGTGATTTTTCTCTTGTATAAACCAACTATAAATGGAGCGGCTTTGTTTTGTGGATTAAATTATTTGCTTGTTACTGCTATTTTCATTGTCTAATTTAATTTTTATAAGACACGTCTTGCATATATATATTTATTTACTCCTTTGGTTATTTTCGGCAAAATGTTTTGGGCAATATCCAGTCAAATTTGAATGATACTCGTAAGGTTTTATTCAATTTTTATGTAAACGTATCTCGTATACTCGAGTTTACTTTTAAAATGTATTACAGATCGCTAAAATTGATAAAGTAATGGAATTTAATTAACAAATAGCCAGTGGATTGTGAGCAGCGAGCGCAACTCGTGGTCAAATTTAGTAGAGTCAAAAATAAAAAAGTATTTTATTTCATAAATAAACTATTACGAAATAGAAAATTATTTTTTCGTTACTAAACTTTGAAATTGAAAGTGGTAGTGTATAATAACTTTTTAACAATAACAACACATACAAACTAGTTTATTTTAAATTAACAGTTTTTTCTGTCTCCTGTAAAGTTCGTGAAAATGGCGAGCGGTGTTTGTTTGCTGAGGGACGATATGCAAAATTATAAACAAAACATGTGAAAGTTATTAAATTATACACTCAAAACTCATAGCTTCGGTACCGTTTCGCTTGTAAAAAATATTATTAAGAAACTTTTTAAAAACATAACATTAAAGTGTGTTGCCGAAATATAATTGTGTTCTTAAGAATATTATATTATATTATTACTATAGTTTTTTTGTTACTAAGCAATTACTATAGTTTTTTGTTTAACACGAACATAACTATATGATTAATGTTGTAATTAACATTAATAACATCAAATGAATCTTTTAAAGTACAAAAGTCGCTTGGTTCTTTGTAATATTTCTTTTTAGTGCCAATTATTTTTTGAGTAGGTCAAGTATTGTCTAATTTAAATGATATTTTTATGTAATTGGCCAGAGAAACGATTGTTTATTATTTACAATAGAAACTGTTTAGGAACATGCTTATAATTACTTTTTCTAGTAATTTGAGTGAGTTAATTACTTTTTCATAAATACTAAGCAGCCAGGCAGGGACATCGGGTTGGAGTCGTGTGTAATTTTCCAAGTCAATCAATCAGAAGGCAAGAATTTAAAATACCTAGTGTTGCAGGACTTGATAGATAGACAAGTGAAGTCAAAAAAGCTTGTTCAAAGTGTTTTATCATTTACGAGACAATAATGACACATCAATCGTCAAATATAATATTTTTTCTTTTTTTCATTATCTCTAAGCAAGTGTTACTTGCAAAACGTCTACTGTCAAAATGGGTTTTACATTGCGTATCTACTGACTGTCTGATTAGTGGAAGTTTCTACGTGAAACTTTTTTATCATTAATTAACATCTATGTATATTGTTGTATACTTATATGTGTGTGGAGAATGAAAAAGTGGAGACGCTTGGAGTAACTAAAAGTGTATACTTTACAAATTATTAAGACGCTTACATAGATTAGTTTTTAGACAATTTTGACAGTGTAAATGTATATCAGCAAACATTTAATCAATTTAACTGTAGCTCAAATAAATATAAGTGACCTTCGAAAAGTTGTTTGTTAAAAATCTTTGTTCTATTTTTTGTTCGAAATATTTTTTTAAGTAATGCTATTACATATTATTATTTTTTTATGAAATATCATTGACTATATTCTATAGTTTTAAATAATAAAGGTACCTATATTTTTTTTTTTTTTTTTTTTTTTTTTTTTTTTTTTTTTTTTTTTTTTTTTTTTTTTTTTTTTTTTTTTTTTTTTTTTTTTTTTTTTTTTTTTTTTTTTTTTTTTTTTTTTTTTTTTTTTTTTTTTTTTTTTTTTTTTTTTTTTTTTTTTTTTTTTTTTTTTTTTTTTTTTTTTTTTTTTTTTTTTTTTTTTTTTTTTTTTTTTTTTTTTTTTTTTTTTTTTTTTTTTTTTTTTTTTTTTTTTTTTTTTTTTTTTTTTTTTTTTTTTTTTTTTTTTTTTTTTTTTTTTTTTTTTTTTTTTTTTTTTTTTTTTTTTTTTTTTTTTTTTTTTTTTTTTTTTTTTTTTTTTTTTTTTTTTTTTTTTTTTTTTTTTTTTTTTTTTTTTTTTTTTTTTTTTTTTTTATATATCTATTACAAATAGATTCCGTAGCTGGGCGTACGGCAGCGAAGTCAACACGGGGTCAACTACACGATGACTTGATCGTGAATTTATTTGACCTTACTTGAGATAATTATTTTTTGGTTTTTTAAAACTTGCAAAATGTTCTTGGTGTATATTATAAAAATAAAATTATTGTTAAAATTTATTATATTACAATTAAATAATGGAATATAATTTAAATAAAACTTATCATATGTTTTTAAATATTAATATGAATTATTGTCTGTAGTGGCTTTAGGTATTTAAATACATTTTACAGAGTTTTATAAGTTAAGAGGTTTTTTTTGGACCATCCAACATTTACCCATAACAATAAAGACTAGTAAAATTTTAATTTTACATTATTAAATGAAAATCACGACAGACATAAATCTTAATATCCAAAGAACAAGGTATTATATTATAAAATTACCTCTAAATTTAGACCCGCTAAAGCCGCAGTGACCGGGCAACATAATCTAATTCAGGTTTTCCCCAAAAATATGTAGAAGTATTCTCATTATTACTGTTATTTTAAAATACTTTAGAAAAAAGTGCAATTCTTTATTATTCATATATGATAAAATACACCAGTTACCTTGTAATGGACGTTATCTACCGTCGGATCAAAGTTATTTACAAAGCGGTATAGCACGGATCTATAAAAATGGATACGACATGAATAAATACATTCGTTTTCTTAATTATCATGTATGTAACATACTTATTTATGTTTCATATATTCCAAACATAATTGAATGCATAACAAATAGTTTAATAAACTATACTGTATTTGCTTTAATTATTTTTTTTGGCATATGTATTTATTAAACATACAGAATACAGATCTATCTAAAAAGATTTTATTAGAATATACCTATATCGTTTTCTTGGTTTCTGTACATAAATTGATTTGTTGTATAAATGCCAAAACATTATAGTAAAAGTAAATAACACCAAAATTTACCATCACACATCCAGTAGAACGAAGCTCCTTGTCGTACAAGAGTACGAAGTCCCATTGTTTTGTCAGCGCCTCGCAAAGAACATAAAACTTAACAGCCGTCTATACGAATATATTAAATTCGCTTCTTTATTACTGACGGAATTCATTATAACAGTTAAATGACTCCATAGAAATATAGAGCGCTCTGATTTTTAAATAATAATAATTTGTTACATTGTATATTACAGACAGCAATTGTCGAACTTAAATGTTGATTGGTAGGCAATATTGTAAAGCCTATGAAATATAATAATATCAAGACATGAATATTCTATAAGTTTAAATGACACACATAGGGTTTCTCAAACTTTGTTGTGAGTACTCCTATTGGACTTTCAATACCACAGCGATCCCCCAAAAAAGTCGACCTTTAGAAGGTATTTTATTAAAAAAATACACAAAAAAGCGATAAATGTTAAATACATACGTTTAGCATTAGATATATAGAGAATCCGTATTTTTTACATATCTATATATAAGCTACCGTTATCTTGTTGCTTCGTTAGTCGAGTGGCCACAAGCACTACTGCTGAGAGAGGAGTCTCAGGTTCGACCAGTTCGCTCGTACCCGGAAATTTAGCCTTTTTGGGTACCCCTTATGACTCAATGCCCATGTACCACTGGGGATACACGTGCCCCAATTTGACAAACTTTAGCTTGGAATAGTAACGTACAGTTCGATATTTTTATATTCCTTATCTATTCTATTAATTTAAGCATTCTTAGTATGCCTTTAAATCTTCATATTTCGTCATATGCGACAATGTTTCAGGCATCACTTTCATAAATGTTCTTTTTTAAAAGAAAAAAATAACACTATTTTGAAAAAATTGTTACACAACGCTGTAATATCATTCTTAAATATTTGTATGATAAAATATCGCCTGTGAACTTATTTGCTCCTTTATTAAATATAAATATTACTTTTAATTTTTATTATAGTCCTTAGATTGGAATGAAAAAGCCAACACTCGTAGTTTGAAAAATACTTGAAAACGTATAGCAAGTCTCATGCACAGGGGATAATTCACAGTGACTTGAAAGTTCCAATAAAACCAAGCTTGTTTCATTTTTTATTTTCTTTATTCATACTGGTCACATCGATTTGATTCTGTATAATCTTAATAATAGTATACTTTTATTAAGATAAAACGTAATATCATCAAAAATTGTAGTCTCAATGTTCCAAAAACAGTAACTAATTAGTTTTTTTTAATTATAAGCATGACAATATATCGACCAGAAAATATATAGAAATCCCTATATATTTTGTCGATGTAGTTCATTTCGATATATGTATTTTCCACAACAGAATATGTTCATATTCTACATTTATTAATATGACTATATATTGTATTAAATCGCTAATTATTTATCTTTAATTTGTTATAATACAATGTCATGTAGCATGAGACTATGGGCAATATAAAGTTTGTACGTACGACACAATTCTTGAAGTTGAGCTTTAAATAATTTGTTTATACTCAATAATATTTATATTTTTTTACAAAATTAAATATGAGTAGGCATAAATTACAAATTGTATATTAGCAATCTGACATGTTTTGATATGGTTGGTTTCGTTTTACCTGTGTTGGTCTAAATAAACAATAAATACATGAACAAAGAACCATTGCCACCAAACATCAGAAGAATATTAAAATTATTAGTTTTCTCATCTCTTTTTAAAACATATATTATTATACAAGAAAGTCTAATTTACACCAAGAAATTCAATTTTTCACTAACAAATAATTTAGACTCAAAACGTCGAAATCAGGACGTGCCTTATAAATTAAAAATGACATACAAATTATAAATTTAAAAATCAAACATCACAAACACCACTCTACGTAATATATGTATATATGTACCTACATAATGGTAATTATTTATTTTTATTATTAGTTCATCTATTTGCATATGGCGAGTCATTCTAGAAAATTCGTAATATAGTAATATGTATAGGCAATTTGAGGTTTATCACCATCATTTTAGGATGGTATTGCATTGTTTTTGTCGATGTTATTAATTTCAAAGATTTTGGCACAATGTGCCGCGGTCGGCCTTCGTATCACATTATAATTCATCAAACAATTGTACAGATTCTTTTATTAAATGAGAACTATTTTAAACAACCGGCAGAAAAACTATGAATCTTAATATAATTTATAAAATCAATTGCGCGGTATGGATTGACAGAATTTCCTTGTGTTCTATATAATTAAGATTTAAGACAGAATGCAGTGAAGTGATATTACCTATTTCAACATTTTAATCAAAGAAAATTATGTTATTCTTATCTTTTTAATAATTTTGTTTATTAAATGAAATAAAAGTAAATATATATCGAATTCGCATAAGCTATACAAAATATAAAATACTGTAGACATTTACTTATAGTATGCTATATGATAACTATCTCTAGAAGCTGGTTTTACTGTAGTCATTCAACATTTTTTTTTGGATGTCGGATGATACTTACAAATTTGTTTACACAGTTTGTCGTTTACAACTTACAAGTTAAAGTTAAAACCAAAACAGACTTTTTGGTGGCTTAGTTTATTTGAATGTGTCAAATTTTGGGACCAAAGAGCATAGAAAGAATGTTACTAAACAGTTTTATTAGGGTTGCCTACCAATAACACTTTCAAAATAATTAACTTATATACAACGTTTAAAAAAAAGCTTGGTAAAAATGTGCGATAAAAGAACGCGATTTAAGCGGTAAACGTTTTGAACAATGATAACTTTACTATTTTTGTATCTTTTTTTGTAATTTTATTATTATCTTTTCTAACACACATTACACACAACACTATTGTGAATCTAGTGGATTGAGCCTGTAATTGCTGTCATACTTTCTCAAGATGCACAGACGTATATCTTAATCACTGTAGCGTATAATGTCTATTTTTTGTATATAGGGATGACATTTTATTATCTCTTATGAAACGTGCCTACCTATTAAGAACTACCTATTGTATGTATTTCATACTAAACTTCATGTAATTAAAACTGTCTATTTATTTTTATGTTAAATTTGAAAATTATTCTTTTGCAGAGTTAGTTAAACTGTTCTATATTAAATCAGTTGATATTGTATTAGTTTAAAGTCTTCGCAATATTTTATTTATAGTAAGCATAGTATTCTTTAGAACTATGGATACAAAGAAATTCAAGACTGTCGGATGACGAAAATTCTTTCCACTTCACGAATATTCAACTTTGTCTGGCTCGGATTTCCAGACTCGATAACATGTTGATGCGTCGATCGATCACCAATCATTCTATCTAAAACCCATTTTTGCTTTTAAACAAAATATGGTTATAGGTATATTTTATTTACATACATTTGCCTAATAAAATACATTTCTATTAAACTTACCATTGTGACAAACGGGTGAGGTATATCGGTATTTCAATTATACTTAGAACTGTGAATATTCACAAAAAACCGTATTCCGATCGTGTTTAAAGATAGATGGTATGCATTTTTTGTAAATTGACTTAAAAAGCTTCACTAACAAACTGGGGCAAACAAAAATAAACAAATTTCATACTGTTATTTTGTTACTTTTGAATAAAATATAGGAATTGGAGATATCAATCACAAATCCGCTGGCATCTATCCGAGTTTTATTTTCTTCAGAAAGTGTTCATCTCTAATTGTCTGCCGCCGTTGCGCTAACAAGTACCGGTTTTCAAATTACAAATTAGTCGATGCGGGTATATTCGATCACAAGCGTGGATCTAGCGGGAATAAATAAATATATTGCGACTATCGTAGTATTATGACAAAACACGTCCAATAGACGATGCCTTCTTTTTGTCCTGAATTGACTGCAGAGGTGTATTAGTATTGATCACATAAATGCTTATCACGACCTACTTAAGAAAGTAATTAAATTATCTGTCACATTATACATAGTAGGAATGAGAGCTTTAATGTTGGATTTTTTCAATATAGTGCTATAAGGTACAATGAAGTACCTATATATATATATATATATATATATATAAAATATTATTCTATTTTTAATACACCCATAAGATAATAATTAATGCAATGTCATCGACTAAATTTACAAATTTCAATATATTTGAAACAATACACTCGTTGGTAGGACTTAGCGCTGTACTTTGATTAATTAAATCTATAAAATTTTTAACTATAAATATATAAATATTTTATCTAAAGGTAAATTAGAAATTATAACGCTCAGGCAGTAGAGTCTACTAAGTATTATAAGGGTGGGTTACGAGATTTGTTAGCTATACGAAATAGCAAGCAAATAGCAGTCAAATTTTTGTATACTTATGCAAATTACTCTGGGACAAAAAAACGACGCAGTGTAAAGTGTGTAAAAAAACTTCACTTTTGCATACCAAAATCTAAATATGTATCTACTACTGTAACACACATATTATACTCGTATACTAATACATTATAAAGAAATATTAGATTTAGGAAATTTAAAGTTTGGTATATATTTATAAACTTGACTTATTACTCTAGCTCATCCTTCTAATAGTTTAATTATTCCGTTTTTTGTTCTTCAAAACATCAATTCAGGGTGGCAACTGGCAACGTGGAAAAAGGACAGCGTTTATAAATTATTGGTGTCCAAATATTGTTGTTCTGTGTTTATTCTTTAAAACCGGACGCATCGTAGTATTTAAATGTATTCACAAACAAAAGCGAAGGACCGAAGGGAGCTTGCCTCCTCTGCTAGGTATGTACCTAATTGAATTTTTTTACTACGATAAAAATGCTTGATACTTTATTGGTTACTTCAGCTTTTAGAAGTGCCTGTATAAAATATATATTTATATGAAGCATTATGAATGTAGGAATCAACTGATGTCTCAAAATTTTTTTTTCAAAACAGGGAAAATAATTGTTTTGTTAGTAACAGAAGATATTCCTAAAGTTTAACGCTATTTTTGCATATATACACGTCGATGTGATCCATATCGATCACTTACAGTTTTATCCGTTTATATATATAGTACATATTTAGGCATTCTTTGTTATTTTTCTGGATTTATTAACCATTTTGAAATTGTAATTTTGATTTTTTATTTAAACTTTTTAAATATATTTTGTAGTTATAATATAGGAAAGTATCAAGACCTCCCACGCGGTGTAGTGCAGAGGAGCCGGGCAACCTTTAAGTTTACTTATAATATTAAGATAAATATTTCACATGCCCATGTGAAACTGCTTTATGGTTTGAGAATATCACTTTTAAATCGTACTGTGTTCGAGACTCAAATGTTTTTACAGCAATTAGATGCGTTTTACCCGCTCTTATTGTTAGCCACGCTTAGACTAGTATTGATAGTAAGTCAACAGCGAGGCCTGTTGCTTTGTCTGCGCTTTGGGGTTTGCTTGTTAAAAATAATGACTACTTTATTTTTGGGGGGCAAATAGACTACCTCAGGTTGTAAGAGGAAAGGCTAACATCGCGGTCGGTGGGTGCCCGCCACTGCTCACCTCGGCGGTCGTACACTTGACACCTTCGCTGTTTGCCCGACGCTGATCGAGTATTAAGCTCTTTGCTTGTACGTACATAAAGCGTCAATCTGTGAGTATCGCCTTGGTAAAACGGACTATCTCAGATGGGGTCTTTTTGTTTGGTATATGTTTATAAACTACTTTTGCAGGCGTATAATAATCGATATAAGTAAATAATATTTATAAAATCTTATTCAGATTATATTTTGTGAAAACAAGTGGAATCCGTATATTATAAAGGCGCCTACGCTGACCAGCGAGTTTATAGGTATAGGTTAATAGTTATTTAGTTAGGTAATTGCAGTTTTCAGTTTGGTTTTCATATTTCTTTTTTTTTAATAATATTATTTCTTAAATCAAATAATAATATTTTGAATATGATAACTACGCTTTTATTTTTAATAATTCACTTGCTAAAAAAAAAATGATATATTAAAAAAAATATTCAAAGGTTCATAATATACCCTATATTACGGTTTTAATATTTATAAATCTATTTTAAGTCGGCTAGTGTTTGTTTTTTTATTATTGCATACATTTAATTTGATGATTACTCCTTTAATATTGTAATACCAATCGAAAATAACATGCTTCCAATGAAGTCTTCTTCGTACGACGAGTTGGCACGCCAAGGATTTATTTTAGCGCTTACTTGTTCATTTCGTCAAATAATACTCAGTTAGCAGTAAACAAAATTGAAACAAAGCGAACGTATTAAGCTGTGGAGCGATATTAAACCGAGATCGGAAGCCAGTGGCGCTACGCCGCGCCCGCGCCTCGCCTGTATAATAATACGGGGCCAACTTTTCTCATTTTAATGTTGTTCCCTGGCAAAGTTTAAATATAAAAATATAATGATGCGGCACGCATTAGTGAGTCATTGAGTGCGTGCAAGCTTGCCGCGCTACTTTCAGCCCTCACGTCGCGAAAATAGAAGTTAAAAACAAACGGAAAATAAACTTTTCGAATAAAATAAAAATAACCCTCTTGGCGGCGAGGGTGGCGGCCCTCCCCAATAAAAAATATAATAACTTTTCTTTTTATTCGACGTAAAGGCAACCGTTCGTTTCTAATGTTGCTGTCTCGTTCCGACAGATTATGGTAATAGGGTGAAGAGGAAGCAAGTCGCAGGTCGAGCAGTACGCGCCGTGCGACCCTGGCCTTCACCCTGCCTCAGCTTCTCTATCATAAACTACCTCTTACGTAGTCCACTCACAGTATAGTGTGCATCACAACAGTGTACCAATACATGGCCGTCATTATCCAATTGCCATTTAAATTCAATTAAGCTCGTAGATCGCTCTCGTACGACGTTATTCGAGACTAATATTCCGTTCATACCTACAAGTGCTTATTTCTATTATATTATAATGAATTCTTATTTGAATTAACTTAACCGTTTAACATATGTTGTCAGAGAAATTATAAATATGGCATATGTTAGATGGTTTGGTCGAAAGCACAATGCGCTAGGGCGCACACCGATCCCCAAACTGTCCTTTATAAATACGATAACGGTTAATATCTCGCCCTCGTGCCTCAGGGCTGTAGCTAAATCAAAAATTAGACCAAAATCGATTTTTGTCGCGTTAATATACCATCCCGTAAATAGTTTCTGGCTCGACAGTCACATCCTGTCTGTTGCAGGCTGGTAAGGTACCTATTTTTAAATTCGGTTGTTAAAAACAAAAAAGTCAAAAATCTCTCAAAATTATGTCATCTGTCTAGGAATACATGCTGAGGAAATATTGAAGTATCACCACTTTCAAGTGGCAACCCTGACATAGATCAAGATGGACGCATCTTACAAAAATAATTGTCTGCTTCCACCTAAAATAATAATAATAAAATATTTCTCCACTGTTTGTCGTCGGGGTTAGTTCATTTGGTGGTCCATTACGTTTGGCTATATTAATATTATTTACAATGTAAATGCTACCTTTTTTATTTGTGTTTTTTAGTATTCGAGATACCAATAATAATGGTCACAAGCTACAGAGTCCCTCAGAAAATATTTTCTTCTAGTTTAATTTAATGTACGAGATGTTTGCATACAATTTTTAGAACGGTATTGCACAACTAATTTAAGCCGACAGAACGAAGATGAAAATAATAAAATATGAGAGCCGTAATAAAATCACTTTTTGTTTAGCGGCCATTATACTTTTATTATATTTGAATTTAAATGGCACCATATTTCAGTTTCAATGTCACATAATCGGGATCACGGCAAAGTGATCGTTAATCAACTAGGGATAGCGGTGGTATTGGCTTGACCGGCTGCGCGCACGCCGAACAATAGAAAAGAGGACGAAATGAAAAATCTGTTCACAATAACATCGCGTGTTTGAACTGTCCGTCTGTTTATTTAGTTGGAAACTAAAAAATCTACCAACAAAATGTCTCAGCTAAATTTACACATAGGTACAGGCGTCTGTATAAAATGTTTTTGACATGCCTAAACATATAAAAACGACGGTTGTCTTTATGTTCGCGTAAGAGCCGCATATGAGATGTTCCGTATCGTTTTGTTAGTCTTTTACAACATTTTTAACCGTGTTTCATTTTCGTAATTAAATTGAACTAATTCATATTTTAACCTTAAAGCATTTGATCTGTTAAAGTTAAATCATTTAGTCTTCGTTTTTTTCTTTCGTTCAATTAGTTACAATTGTTGAAGTATGTCGTAAATTGTAGCATTACAATTTCTATATTCATAATACAAATTATTTTATTTGAATGTTCAATTATAATGTAAATGTGACTGAATCTGTTGAATTTTATTTTGTTGTCGTGATATTGGTCTATTTATATTTTTATTTTATGATCTTTGCACTGTGATTAAATTATTTAAGAAATTCAGCTTTTAAAAAGTATAAAATTAAAATACTTTATAGCGTATGGCCCATGTCAACACCGTTCGACGACTTATTCGAATAGCTTGACCTATAATGCAAAAAAATAACTTAAATAATAAAAATGTTATGTAACTTATTAAAACGTGTTAAATTTAACTTTAATTTGAATGGAGCTTTTTAAAAGCTAAAGTACCCAGTCAAAATTTAAGATTCAAGGCTAACTCACTATTTAAAATTCAAAAAAGACAATCTAAGCATTATATTATATGTATGAATATACTTTTTGTTATAAGAATTATAACAGTCGTAATAAGTATTCTTGTGCTATCATTTGGAATGGACAATAATTGCTTGCGTGTGTATTATAAGTTAAAATAATATACCCTAATGCTCGTTCGCCGCTAGTCATCATGTTATTAGACTTATAACTAAATATACAGTGTTTACCCGTTGATTCGATTTTTCGTCACTATATAATGTATAGAATAGGTGAATTATATGCACAAAATTACTTTTAGAATAAACAAAAGAATATTATTTTTTATATTTGTTATATTAATGACGACAGGGCAAAGTTTTATAAAAATATATTAGAGACGTATACTGTAATTGATTTTTACAGAATTAAATTCATGAAGATTAATTTGTAATAATATTATTAATATAAGTTAAAAAATATATATTTAATATTTATTTAATAGTTAATCGAACATCTTTAATATTATACCAGTCACGTCTTCTACTACAATAATACATTCACATTATTATTAAGTATATAATTTTTTTGTGCCCAAAAAATGCTAATAACCTACCGAAAGGCTTATAACGTCCGTAATTACAGTATTTTGTCTTCGTTCCGACGGTTTTGGGGTTCGATATCAGCAAGGGTAAATTTTTAATTTTTACTTATGTTTTATGACTCTAATTTGTTTTGTGGCATTTATCAAGGAATCTAATACACCATATTAGACCAGAATATCTTAAATCGTTATACTACTAGATGTAGATTATTTTGCATTTGTATGATACTTAAATGATAGCCCGATGATTGTATCAATGTTTAATAAAAACATACATTTTGATTTAAAAAATATTCAAAAACGACTATTCTTACAAAATTATTATATTTTTAATAGAAATAGAGGCGTTTCAAAAAAGTATAATATTCAAAATGTTACTTAAGATCGTAGGTAAGTGATGCACACCCATATAATTTGCTTGAACGTAATTTGCGAGTATCTTTTATAAATGACTCAAAGTGACTACATATATTGTTATTAGGATATTCAAACTTTAACTGTTTAACATGCAAAAAACATGAATATGGACAGCCTGTAATGTGATACCCCAAAAAGTATGGTATTGCAAATAAAAACGTAATTAATATAATTTTATATAAAATAAATAAATATATTCAGTCAGCAATAAGTATTTGCCACATTGTGATATTAATAACATTTTATTTGCCTTGTGGCCGTCAGTCGGTACGTTGGCCCTCGATTGGCCATAGAGCAAAAAACGCGCAGTCACGATACTCTATAAAGAATCACTTTTAGTTTTAAATTATTGACATTCTTTATATACTTTACTTGATCGTACTTATATTTATGTATTAACACTTAAAATGTATCATATAACAAATATAATTTTATAATATCATGTATAATCACTAGTAAAAAAAATTAGTTACAAATATTTAGGACATTTTTAAAAATTAGTATATTGTAACTTCACTATTATCATTCATCATATAAAATAATAAACATATTTTGTACGTTAAAAGTAGACGTCTTATTTTAATAAATTTATCTACCTGTAAGAGTCGTTTATTCTTTGGCAATATTATACATGAATCAATTTATTCGAGCAGTGCGCGCGAGCGACTGCATATTTTTCAATTACGTCAATTTAAAATAATACTTAATTCGCTATTGTGACTCATTGGGAGCATTGTGTCAGTCGGCGGACAAATAAAGCGGATTTCACATTGTGTCGCTGACAAAGTGGTTGAGAGCGTTGGTTTAGCTCGGCGCTCGACGACCGCGAGTAGGTAATAAAGGTTTGCTCAAGATTACGATTTAATCTTTGGCCTGAATTAAATTTGCGCTTGATTTCTATGACCTGAAGTATTATTTAAATGGAAACTTTTCATCATAGTCATAAGAATTCTAGTCATCAAAGAATTGGTCTTTTCTAATTGTTCTTCCGTTATTTGTTCGTCTTCCGTCTTTATATACAGTATCAAAAATCTATTACTATAGTATCGTCATAAGAATAAAAAGAATATAAAGAATTATATAAATATTACAATAGTTTACGAGAAATTAAGTAACAGCTGTCGTCCCGCATCGTATACAGTGCTCGTATCGCATGCAAATGCTTTGCAACAAATTAACGGTCCGGACTTATGAAAGTATATAGAAAATGATGGTTTATAAATTATATTTACTATTATTTTGAAAGCAGTCTTGTTAAATTGTCACTTTTTGATAATTCTGACAGTCATGTAACGGAAGGAATACCGCAAGGACCTGTACTGGCGCACTTACATTGCCTTAAGTAAATAATTATCCTAATGTAATTTCCTTAAAAACAGCAGCAGGCAGGTGTGTTGAACATGTTGTGGATGGTATTCCTTTCCAAAGTAAAATTTCTAATTACTGATATTTCGAACACGATATTTACTTATGTCTTAATCTACATATTAGTACGTATGTGTATATATATAACCTGCCCGAGGTTAAAGTTATTAAGTAATCATTTTCTTAGTTTAATTATTTATTTATATTATATACTAGCGAACCGTTCGTGGCTTCGTTTCGGCTGTTTCGTATTTTCGGTGGCTTTTTCGTAAAATAATTATTATGTTAGAAATATATTAAAAAAATGGGAGTATAAAGTAGCCTGTTTTTCTTTTTAGACCCTCAAGTATCTCTATAAACAATTTCATCACAATCAGTTCAGCGGTTCCCACGTAATGATCGCATTTATGATATTAGTATGGATAACTTCCATTTATTTACTTTTTGGCATTGGAACTGACCCAAACCTATAATGAATATATTTATAGTGTTATATTTTTGTCTCTAAGTCTTCCAAATCAGACGATTATAAATTTAAAAAAAAAATTCTGCTAAAAGGACCTAGTGACACTCCGTTCTGTGCATTCCACCCGAATTCGAGACGTTGCATATTGAATGCCGAAACTTTTACTCTTTTTTGGCTCAACTCCCATCTTAGTCATACCGAATAAAAATATTAAAACAATACAAATATAACTATTTTCTGAAGTGGTAATCGAACACTGTCACGATTGCCGCAATGTTTAAGAATTTTTATTTGTTAGCGAATTTTTTTTTTACTAATGAAGCATTTATATATTTCTTATAGTTTCGCTTTCTCCGTTATGATTCTACATTAGAAATTTATTATACCCTAATTTCTGCTCATGCTTAAAAGCTGTACAACAAAAAACGACTTATACAACTAAATACTTTTGAAATTGAAACTTGGCCAAAAATTGTAATAAGTGCTTTTTGTCTTCATCAATCAATTTTCATTTTTATTCAATCAATTCAATTCAATCTTATTGTCTCTTAAATTACCACATCAGATATTTTAACATCATAAAGCTTTTCTCTCTTTCCGCCCGAATTTGAGACGTTATGAATTGAATGCCGAAATTCAATGACAAACCGGACAGAAAAAATGAAAACAATATAAATATAACCAGTCCATCAAGTGGAAATCGAACCCACAACTATCGCGTTTACAGACAGACGCTACCCAACTACGGCACGATGCCCGCTTTTATTGACTTATTTGGAAAACCATGAGGAACCATGTTGCTTCGTTACATTTTCCAGATCTTTAATTGTTATATGACAAAGGTATCTTTTCGCTGAACAAGCAGACAAACAGACAGATAAAAGCTAAAAAATCATGGATACATATTCTATTACTGTTTTTTATCCTCCTGGCGCGATAGAGGACACGGTTTAAATCTTAAATGGGGTAATTAATATGAATTGGTATATAGATAAGGGTGGATTTTGTTAGCGTTAAGTCCCGCTACACAACTGGTGTTATTGTTTTTGTAAACATATGAAACGCAAAAGAGAATATATATTGGTTTCATTTAAATAATAAAATACTATGTATTTTGGCAGTCATACATACATACACAAAAATCGAACGTAAACAAAAAGTACAGATTAATCCTAAGCCAAATACAAAGTTGAGCTGCTAACATTAAGCTTTCAGTGAATTTTAGTTGATGAAATTTTTGTACGTTTCTAAATAAATGAATTCCGTAATAAATTGTCAAATCGTAAAATGTTTGTATATAGACAATTTGTAGGTATTAAAAATGTACACGACTTTTATATATATTTAGAATGCATAAAAGGGTAAAATATAATAATAAGACGGAAAGCCACTTTATCATACGTAAAAGAAAATAAGAAAATAACGATCTCATATTATAAAGGTCAAGGTGGGCTTATTACTTATCAACTAGAAAACTTAACAAGCACTTGGAAAAAAGGACCTAAAGAAAGAGACGGAAAGATAAATTGCTACTTCAACGAACTTACAGTATTGTTGATTTTTTGTGTCCTCTAGTTAAGCTTAATGTTATATATAAGAGAAGCTATGACAAGTATGTACTTATTATTATTATTTGAATACATATTATGCTTTAATATTCTAAAAGAGAGTTTCAAAGAACCGTATTACAAAAATTAATACCCTAATTACGAATCGATAGAGGTCCTTTTACATTGCATTAGATATAAAATAATTTAAATAAATTCAATTTTGAAAAATATAATTTTGAATAAATGAAATTTGAAAAATATATCTTCTACTCTAAAGTCAAGTTTTAGTTATCATATAAATAACTATGTACGAATAGATAATTGAAATAAGAAACAATCGCATCGGTCTATCCAGAGCCTTGTTTAAACAATGTTGCGGCTGTGCGTTTGGTTTATATACGTACGGCGCTTAACTTTAATTATCCAATTTATATTCAAGTTGCAGTGAAGAGTGGGTCTGTATTATTTATCGCGTGAATTAAGGACGCGAATTGCATGATTCGTTTCAACCCTGCTTTCTTATATGACAATAGTATCGTTTTATAATATTTTTGTAAATACCAGCGGATTCAAGATTGAATACATAGAATAAATTCCTTACTTAAATGCCTAGCCATGTTATGAAGGAAGAAGAAAGATATTCAGTTTGTCCGAGAACGGAAAATATTTCTAAAATAATGCGGGAAAAGTACACCTACATTATGTAGGTATACATTACACATTTTATTACGAATTTTTAAACTGCAATGTTCTAATTGGATTGACAAAGCTGTCTCCATAAAAATTTCATGTGCTCGGCTTATTTTTAAAACGACAATAATTTTAAATAGTTATCACAAGAAAATTGCAAAATTGATGTTATCGTAACATAATAGACCAATTTAGAAAAACTGTACGATAAGTTGGTAAATTGCAATTTAGTCTAATATCATGCTTAATAATACTTAATGCTTTGAATACTGCGCATTGCCTAATTGAATTTCATTCATACAATTTTAACTGATTATTACTGGCTATTCGATGTCAATAAGCGTCATTATAGTGCTTAGAGGTACGCTCAATCACATCTAGGGCTTCTCCGAATGGAGATGGATCCCACAACCATTGTGTTGACGGCCAGGCACTGCGTTTCTACATCGGACATATATTTTATATGAATGCACGCATACATTACAGAAAAAGTTCACTATGAGTGATGAATCACTATGCAGTGTCAAATATGCTTATTTAATTCATATAAGACTTGAAGTTTCGATCATCCCACTGTTCAGACACGCTGTGAATAAGTCTACGAAAGCTTTGATACGATACGACATTATTCATATTTTTTTAAGTTGTGTTTCAAATATACATTAATAAAATTTGAAATCACCTTTGAACTTGATATTCGTAAACGTTCGTTGTATGTGAGTTTGACGCAAATCGAAATAAAAAAAAAACAATTCAAATGTCATACTAGCTTTTTGCACTAGTGTGCCTACAAATATGACGCCATTTTTTTTGAGACCTGAATTGCGAGTAATACCATACATGTCAATGTAGCTACTTGTAGTCGATTTCCATGTATACTTATTGATATCAAAACGTTGCGCTTGAGATTTTGGTGACACTAAAACTATAATAATATCTTTATCGTTAGTTTTTTTATATATTTTTTTATTATAATGCTTATGTAATGTCCAATTGTTTAGTTTATAATAAACCTAACCTGAACCTACTTGTTGTAAACATAACATAATATGTTTAAGTATTATGTAAAAAAGCAAGCAAAAAATATGCGTGTACTTAGTTTTCATTTTTTTTTTGCAATATATGTTCGTGTATTCATTTAAGATATGTCATATTAATATAATTACTCAGAGTAAACATTACACTGTAATGTTAAGAATTATTATACCTAATAATTTGCTTATAGAAGACGTCGCTTCTATGACATCATTAGGTACCATGATCTTAGTGGCCGATAGAATTATATCCAGGTAATTTTCCTAACGAAATATACCTAGCTAAAATTGACTTTTCACTGAATAAATTTTAAAGAATTATAATGTTTTTTTTTCTTTACATACTATATTATTTATATATATATATATATATATATATACCTATATTAATTTAATTACCCAAAGCTTTCTAATAAAACGTATCATGCGAAACAGATAATTATTTTAAGAAATTATAAATCACGATTATATATATGTCACTAGTGTTGATTGAACAAAATTACCTTTATCAGTACTTATTACGGACGTGCAGAGCGACAGTGTACTTTATGGCTATAAAATCAAAGATTCAATTCCTTTGACAATATCAATACCTTCAAGTGTCAATGCACTCATACATATTAAAATCTATTTGCACTCATCTGTTGCACTTCGCTTTATTAAATGTTTTATACTTAAGTTTCTTTTTTTTTCCTGACCATGCCTCATGAAGTGCTCGTACTGGATCGCTCTTGTCGTAATGAACTCAATTCAGACGATCTGCATTTAATATTTTATATAGGCTCAATATAATGAGTATGTATGTGGTTAAAGTAGAAATATTGTCATAATAAATGTTCATTTTCTCACTTAAGTAAACGGTGTATTGACGTATTGTGCATCAAAAAAATATACCTATCAGTCTATCATTAATATTCGCCCAAGAAACTATGTATATTTAATAATTATATTTGGAAGCAAAGCTAGTTAACACCTGTCATTTGTCTTTACAAAGTGAATTTTTCAGCAAAGGCTGTGATTTCGATACGTTAATTAGATTAAAAAAGAATATATGTATGTCGCTCTCGTTCCAATCCAATTTGCAATTTCATCAACTAAAATAGCGTCATGTGAAGTGATAATTTTTTCAAAGTATGGTTTTATATATTTTTATTCAACAAATTGGGTGTTTCATTGTTTTAAATTGTGTCAACATTTATATGATTGACTTTTTCATGCAATTTATTATACTTGCAGTATTATGTATGCTGTAATTTCACAAATAATCACAAAAGCAATTCTTTATAGAAATACAGAGAACTGTATAAAAAGTTTTATCAATATATCCGTGTTACGACCTAGCTAGGTGCCAAATTTCACAACTATCACATTAGCCATCTTAGTGTGAAAAACATATTATTTAGCAAATATAAAAGTAAATATCATTTTAATCTTAACTTGATGCTTAGTCGTTTTAATAAACTAATATTAATAGTTATATTATTAATTTCATAAAGTTAAGGGCAAAATTTAAGTAACGTAAAATACGCCAATACCTTAGCAACGCGTACGTTACTACAAACGCATGGGTGTTGTGTGTAATATTTATTTATTTAATGTATTTCGAAAAAAATAGAAATCGCTTCTGCACGTCTGTTCCTTATAAAGTTTAAGATTTTCGTAAAAATATTATAATTATAATATATAAAATATTTATTACTTTTTTTGACTATTCTGTTATAAACTTACGTCGATTGCGTATTGAAATGAAATTGAATTCGAAATGCGCATTTTATTCGAAAACGTAATAATTAACTGTTATATATATAGGGCTCTAATGTAAACAATTTTCTATGGTATTATTATATAATCATATTCTCAGTAACAAATTATGGTGTTTACAATTTTTTACTAGTTCTGTGAAAGAAACATAATTTCTGTAATACTGTCACACTTCACAACTTAAAAATTCATCGTTTTTAAACTTATCAGCGGTTGGCGAATTAAATTTATATAGTGTTTTAGATAATTTAATTACTGCATAAATCAGGAATTTGTAGCTCTTTTACAATATTTATATGAAAGCACTTCTTATGTTTATATAACCTTCCATAGAGACAGATAATATAAATACAAATACAGATTATATATATAAATATATCCTTCTTTAGATACAGGAATATAAATCAAAATTCAAAATTGAATCTTTTCCCCTTAAGCCTTTAAACTTAAAACCTTTCCCCCGTGGAACCCTAATGCAATTTGTTTACACAAGTGACGCTAGAGTGGAAGCATAGTTGTAGATTTCCTATTTAATAAGCCAACGGTTCATTATTTACTTACAATAAGTGTAATTATTTTCCGTTTGACTGAACATTTTATGTATCTGTTTTTTTCACTGCCGCCGTTAAACACGTTGCGAAGAATATAATTGCTGTAATTTTCATTTGTTTAAAATTTAAATTATACAATTATACATTGTATTCATTATTAATAAGAAATAAATACACGTTTAATACGCTTCATTATAACTATAGAGAAAAAATATATACTTATTTTATATAACATTGCTCTACATATTTTCACGCTACTTTGCAGGGCGAGTAAATAAGTCGGTGGCAGTTTTGTTACCTGGATCTAGTCAATACAAATTTCGCATATACCCTTAGGCTTTCTTTTAATTATTGAAATTATAGAAACGATGTAAATTTACTTCCAGTGAGAATATTTATTAATATACTAACTTAACCTACCATATTATTAATGCGGCTTTCACAAATATTATTTTGTATTTATAATAATGTTTCAACCATATATAAACCAGACCTCAAAGTAAGTAGTGTTTAAACGTCAATAGAACCTCTAAGAAAAATTCGAGAAGCAATTTCCTGTTTGTAGTTCTAACACCAGTATGGCATAGGGTATAAGCTAAATATTTGACATCAGTTTCATTTGAAAGAATATATAAATAAAACGGGGTTTCATACAATATTATGAACAAAAATCACTAGTAACTACATATCGTATAGATAATAAAATTACATATACACGTAACTATATATTTTGTAAAGATAATAATTTATTGTAATTTTGTATTTATAATTGCAGTTTATTTATATGTAAAAAAATCGTGTATTTTACCGAATAGATGGAGGGAGCGGGTGATCTCGTTTCATACTTTTCGCCCAAATATAGACATAACATGTTGAATATTTGTCTTACTTAATGTAATTAGTGTAGCCTAACCTAACCTGAATGTTTACATAATAAAATTATATATTCACTATTTGTTTGTAGGCTTAGCTCAGTGGTTTACGTATCGTAAAAATGATTTAAAATTTCACTTAAAATTAATAAAATAGTCTAATTTTATTTTTTAATTCAATTATTTTATACTTTAAATAAATAAAAAATACATCAAACCATATAAATTAGAACAAAATGTAACATGTATACAAACTAAGAACAGTTCTACCAATTGTTCGACCTCATTTCGGTTCACGCGTAGACCTTGACCGGTCTGTCACCGAACTTTAATCAGAATACAGCGACAAGTTATTTTCAACTTGCAAACGTTTTTCATATCTGTCCATTGTAGAGATGCTACAAACTTTAAGTGAAATTATATATTTTTATAAACGTTCGTTGTAAAGTCATACTTGAAATATGAACATCGTACATATATACGGGTACGGGCGGAAAAAACCTAATAAAAAGAAGAAATTATATAGTATTTATCTTGCCATTTCCACGTTCGTTACACTAATTATAAACGTAAAGTCGTCAACTGTTACATTCTTGCGTTTAATTATTTCCAATCTTGTGACTAAAATTGTAAATTTCTCTAGGTACTTACTACTTAATTTGAAAAATCGTTGCCACTTTGCCCAACAAAAACCTGTAAAGGGAAATAAAATGTACCTAATTTAAAATATCACATAAACGGCCGATATCCTGCCACCCCACTTACATAAATATTAACCGTACATATGAAATTATAATATTATTTATCATTGTTTCCGAAACAATAGATCGTATCATTTGAATAATTTTATCTGATACAAGTGTATATGTATTACTGCGGGAACGTACATTCGCACTCGAAATGAAATTTCGCGAGTATGGTGTGTATGGTGCAACATAAACAATATTATTATATAAAAAACGATAATTAACACTGATGGAATCTGTGGAAAATGTACGAACATTTATTTGAAACTTATTTTTATCGCATAAATTAACTTGTATTAAAAACCTTATAATAACTTTCTATAATTAAAGTAAAGTAATATATCGTACACTACAGTCTTCGTTAAACTATTTTAATAATAGAGTGACTCACAAGACATAAGAGAATATACAGGAATTTTATTAATCATACAAATTTTAATTACATAAGTTTGCTTGCAGATTTGTAGCACATGCTATTGTAAAATAATTTTAAATGTCATTATTACAATAAAATATATAATGAGTTTGTTCCATCAAAATGAACTTTAAATTGTAAAATATTTCCTTATTCTTCTCTACACGACGATACGGGCACAGACGATATAACTTCGGGCGTAGCTATGCGAATAGTCTAATTTGGGCCTTAAAGACTTAGTGTAAAAACGAAAATAGTTATTTTCCCTTACCGCATATTATAATGCCTATAGTACTCTACATTTTACTGTTTAAAAGTATTTACGCAATGAATTCGAGGCTTTGTGCTATTAAGATTTACCTTGATCGTGATTATTTTCGATGGATGCAGATAAATCCCTAGACAGGTTCATTTAAAAAATATTTATATCTGCTTCACATCTGTCACATTCTATCTGTTATTTAAAAAAATAGTTACATCTTCCATGTTTAGGCTGTAACACAATTCACTCTTGTTATTATAAAATTATAAAAATTATGGTAAAAATTTCTCAATAATACATATAATTAAATATTTGGAAAATAAATTCAATATCAATAATGTACTTTAATCTCTTCAACAGATTATCGTGTTCATTGGTCATTAATATTTCGTGAACTTTCAACTTAATTATTCTGATACTATAATAAAAACATCTGCATTGTATATTCAACTCGTTAATTGTAATATGTATAAACCATTATTCATTATTTGACTACAAGTATGTCATTAAATGAATAATTGAGATATTTTTTTAAAGTTTAAGAAAATTAAAATAGTACAATATTTTCTATAACAATTATTGGTTGAGTTATTTTCATTATGATCTGAAAACTGCATTTCGACGGAAACGTTAAGGGATAAATAATATTTGCCGTGTACTACAATTAGGAGATTATTTATGGGAATAAAATATGGCTTTTAATTTATTCAAAGGTAATGTGTTATGTGCGGTGATTCGGGACGCATGCGCCGCCGCGAATGTTCTGGATGCCGTTTTTATGTGTTTATGTATTCTAATTTTATTGTTTTCTTTATTTGCGCCCCACTTTTGTTCAGTTCGGTGCGGCATTGTTCATCGTAAACGCCGATTCAGATGATAAATAAAATGTTGTAATAATAAAAAATTGCCGGATCAAACTTTTTATTTAGTGAGCATATTTTTTACGCGCCCGCTAAAAAAATCTTATGTTTCTTTTATGCGATTGTGTTATTCTATATTTATGTTAATTCGTGGGCATTTAGGCTTGGCTTACGTTTTGTTCGTATAATTAAATATGTTATACGTTATTCAGGTAATTATTTTGTGAAAGTATGAACAAGTAAGCTATGAATGTAAATAGTGGGTGATTGGAATATTGGAGAAAAGTAACATGAAATATTCAACTTTATTGGATTGGACCCCTGTAGTAGCCTCGGATGTTGCATGGATAAATAAGTAACATTTAATATAAACGGCAGTTGTTATTGAAACACTTCATATTTCAATTTCTTTACTATTCCATTTTAAATAATTAATAAACAAAAATAAATTTACCAATACATTACGTTTTACTTACATGTAACCGTAATATTAAAAAAATAAATAAAAGTTTTGATTATGTAGGTACAATTCATTATAATAATTTATCTACCTTTAGTTTAGAGACCATAGTGGCGCAGTGGGGCAGTGTGACTGCAAAAGCGATTGGTCGTGGGTTAAATTCCCACTCCATGGCATAATCATAAATTATTTATTTTCATTTTTACGTTTTGGCCTTGAGGTCCCCTACGAATTCGGCCGAAAAATGGAGAACGGAGTGTCTTGACACTAGGTTCTTTCTGCCTACAACAAGATATACCTACATAGTTAAAGCTTTAAATATTTGTCTAAATAAATATAACCAGTACTACATATATAACTTTTAACGGATATAATATTAACTTTTACAATAATTATATGCGATTATAGCACATAATTACTAACAATGTCTACGCTTGGCTCCGCTCGGTCCCGTCGCTCAATTTCGTGACTGCGTTGCTAAGAATTGGATTTTTTAAATCATTTTCGATGGCAATTTGGAATTGTTGAGGGGTTAATTTTAACCAACTTGAGGTTAAAACGCAGCTGCACTGTGTACAATTAACTGTTTCTTTGATACGTCAGTTTCTTATTGAATTACCAGCTTGCAAGTCCTATGTTTTATACAATTTTACGCACAAGTTATATATGAATCTCGATACGGGATGCTATTAGCCGACTAGACCAGGTCATGGCTAAATACGTTGCGCTTCCACCCGAGAAAACCGCTCTAAAGTTCGTGCAAGTCTTTGTGAATTTTAGCAATGTTTAATTGAACGTATGACTGCAAGCAGATTAGCGAAACAAAAAGTCAGATTTACAAAGTGGCCTGCTAATTACCTATGAGTAAGTAGACATTAAGATTATAGTTCAGTTCACTTCATTTCAATTCTTGAAGTATGGCGCTTCGAAAAGTTTATAATAACAACATATTTCTTTTTCTATGCCAAAGGCTTTTGTAAAATTTTTGTATTGGATAAGGCATATATAAAACGCGATTCAATTGGATTTTTGGAAATCTATTATAATATTCAAAAGCCGATGTGATTTAATATTTGTTTTTACTTGCACTGTTTGAAATTTATATTAGCATGTTCATAAAAATAAGAGAAAGTAATCAAGACTGTTGTTGGCTTTTCTTAGGTAGACGATGGATGCGTGCATTTCGAAAAATATTTTCTTATAGCTAGTAAAAAAAATGTTAATATAATTTCAAATGCATTACGAAGTTACAAAAAAAATACAAAATTGCACAATAAAGTGTGCAAGTTTTGGGTAATGTAAGTTTCGTGCCTTACCGCTCTGTAGATTTATTCAACGACAAGTATGAGAAAACATAAGTTGTCTAAATTTTTACTTAATATTTAATTTTTGTGCAATTGATTACCTCTAATCTTAACGATTTAAAGTGCCTTTGTGACCTTTTTATGGGCATTCTCACAAAAAATGTACATGTACGTATGTATAATAATTTAAAAAACAGCAATCTTATTCTATTCTATTATTATTTTCAGCTTCTGACTTTTTCTCTTTTAGCAAGGTAGGCTGAGAGAGAGAGAGAGTGTGTCAAAACAGTGCGTTCTCCACTTTCCGCGTAAATTTGGGAAACAACTTTTATATTTTAATGTTTTTTTTTAGTATTATATAACGGTTAGCTTAATAAAACAGTTATTAAGTTATTTTGTTTATTGTTAATTCAATAATTTGAATTAACGATACACAAAACAAATTAATGACACTATAAATAAGTGGTAATATGCTGCTAATATAATTTTTACATTTTTTCCAAAAAATCGTCCAATAATTATATAAGTAAGTACATTTAAATTCGTTAATTCGGTTTAAATTACGTAATTTTCAAAATAATGTGGAAAGTTAATGAAGTAAAAGTATATATATATAGGTAATACACATCATACATTAATGGTTGTGTGTACGTTTGCTCTATTACGTTCCGTTAACCTCTCTATTAGTACCCGACGTTGCGGTGGGCAAACGCAACTAGGCCTCTAATGCAATCATATAAAGTAATTCATATCGTTGTATAACAAAATAAGGAAATAAGAGTATACTCGATCTACATTTAAATATATCAGATTCATGTTTTTTTTAATATCCCCGAGTGGTCGTAGTTAACGTAAATATTTACGTAACAATTTCATCGAATTAATTATAGTAATCTAAGTGAATTGTGGAAAAATCGAATATTAGTTAGGTATATTAGAACACATTACGCATTAAATGCCAAGATTATTCATAAATTCATAAAGGAAAAGTATTCGTTACATTGCTATCGTGTGCAATTGCGAAATTAAATGATATATGCCTTAAACTCATTAGAGTGTTAAGCTATTAAGCTTATTTTAGTTTTATTGGTTTTTTAAAACAATATTAATATGAATTAATTATAAAATAAATTCTCCTTAAGTTTCTTTTCTTTTTGTTATATGAAACATATTGTATGTACAGGTACATGATTTGCTGTGAAATTAAACCAACACCTTGTCGTGGCTCGTAAATATTTGTGAACTAAGTGTTGAACGTCTTAATGCCCGAGATGGCCGAACTTTGGGTCACAGGCAAGTTCGCCGTCACGGGTCGATGCGAGGCGCGTTTACGTTCTATTTCCGAAGGAACGCGAAACCGACACGACCATCAGCTATAATAAATTTCTTGTCTTATAAAAATAAAACTTTTCTTTTTGCCCGCGCTGCGCGGGGCCGTGCCCACAGAGTAGACGAACGTTACTTACAGAGGCGTGCATTAGATATTTAATTTCTTATCCACAGTTCTTTTGATTTCGACGCGTTCGCTTCAACAATTACAATCACAATCCTTTTGCGGTGACTTAAAATGGCAATTTACAATTTACGATTTGTAAAATTTTCAGTAGGTACTTGTAAAGCAACAGGTAGGCACTGTTCAAATATTGAAAATATACAGTTTATAGATCAGTGGTATATTATATATATATAAAGTGTTTAATTTTACGTTATTTAACACTGAATTGTGAAAATTACTTGTCATTTAAATTAACTTTAATGTACTCAAGTGTATTTTTTTATTTTACACTTTGTTTAAGACTGTTTATGTTGGAGCTGCGTGCTTTTATAGTATATATTTTATTATATTTGTGTGGATGTTTAAAATATTCGGCGATTTCAGTGTTGCGTAGTCTGTGCCGGGGAGGCAGGGGCGGGTAGGGTAGCGAAGTTGTGAATTGGCCGCGCACACAGGCCCGCGCCGCATTATCGTGATTCATGTCGCTTATAATTTTATATTATGTTAAAATGGGGGCCCGAGGCGAAGGCCTGAGGGGGGGGCCATAGTAAAAATACCCACCGACTTTCTGCAAATGCATGAGCAACTTTGTTGTGCTCAAACTATTGATCCGCTGAATTCGGTGGCACGAGTTAAATTCTTTCTCCTAGATTGTACGTAAATATTAATCACATTGAAAATATTTTAGAACAATGTAAAATGTTTTGCCGTTATGCGTTGTAAATACTGTTTTGAATGGATGTATTACGATTATAATTTCTTTAATTGAAGCTTGAAATAATACTTATATAATTATTAACTTTTAACGCTGGGCGAAACTTTTTTATGCTGTCGGATGTTTGAGTTGTTTTTATATTTTAAATACCTAAGGGAGGGGACAACGACATGTGCTTATATTTTTCATATTTCACTTGTAACGCTTAAGGGCTTGTTTTTTTGGATAATAAAATAACTTTTTATACTCAATAAATTACAGGGAGATATTTGAGGAATTCGCTGATAACATTTATTGGCTTGTGTGAAATATATAAGGCATTATAATATCTTTTTATATATATTTTTTAAAGTTATCCCTAATACGATTAGCTCATTATACTTCTTATTGCATTAGCATTTATACATATATAGAACTAAATATTCAATATATTTTTACAAACTTTAATACCGACCATTGCCTTCTGATTTTAAAGTACCGACACTTCCAACTGAGGGAGCTGCTGCTGGAGTGAATTAGTAACTCCTTATACGTACGAAAAGGGACTAATTAAAGGCGAATGCTAAAATCATATTTACTTACAGCGTTAACTACAAATATCTAGTTAGTGTACAAAAAAAACTACGCAACGGCTATTTAAGGTCAGCTCAAATTATGATACGTTTATATGCATACGGTATTTTTTATTATGGAAAAAAGATGCTTCTCCGCTTATGCGTATCGGGACGAGTCTTTACACTGTAGGTACCTATCTATGTACATTCTCATACTACTCTTTCTTGCTTGCTGATATTTTCTCATAACGTATATGTATTTATTATTTATTATAGGTATAAAAAGCTATTAAACGTTCAATATAAAAATATATTGAATTTTTCTGCGCGTATGTGCGCACTGCCTAATTCTTATTAAGTATATGTTTTAGAAACGTGATTGCTTTTAAGCATATCCATTGCCTTATTGGAAAACTTATAAATGATATAAACACTTTTTTTACGTAGACACTTGCAGTATGTTTAGTATAGGCTTCATTAATTTTACATTCAATTCAATTCATATCAGGTATAATTCAAATATCATTGAGAAAAAGGGCTTTATTAAATTTTCAATATATCAATGGACCGCACAAACAAACTATATAATATAATGTCACAATATGGTAACAGTATTCCATCGTTTAAGCATAAACGTGTATAACATGGAATAAGTCTGTAGAGTCGCCGGAATTTCGACCAAAACTTATAAGCAGGCATCGTCGTATCTTCTAAGCACGCGTTGATGAAATTCCAATATAGCCAGATGTACCTTGTAGCGACAATATGAGACCACTACACGGAAGCGACCTTATTAAATTACCCAAAGCATCTATTAAACGGACCGACAGACCGGCGCTCACAACCTGTATTTATACACGTACAATTTCATTATTAGACATCTATTTGTGACTCGTTATCCTATTGTCGCTTTTTCTATTTATTATCCGATACAATGTGTGATTATAATGTGGCTTATAACAAATGAGGTATGTGGGAGTGAGGCCGTTCCACACGGTCGGTTTTGTTCCTATTCATATTTGTAAGAGTTTTTTTATCTCGTTGATATGTTATTATATTATTATTTACAATATTCCTGTTTTATGTATTCAAAACAAGTAGTTCTACCATGAACGTCTCAGCTTTCATAAATATTGAGTAAAATTTAAAATTTATTTCTAGTTCTGCTTAAACTAGGTATATTTATTCTGGATTGACATAAAAGTTATGAAATATTGATTTATTTCTATAAAATTATTTTAAATAGCACTTATTTTTAGCTATAAATTTGCATCTAATGTGATGGAGTCTGAAGCAATGAGCATTTATCGAAGAGTTATTTGTACACAACTAGTTTAAGTGTGACAAATGTTATTTGGTAGTAATTAAGTACGTAATTATAATAAAAGAAAATTAAAAATAGCATTAGTTCCGTACAATAAATGTAGTGTGAGTCGACTGTAATGGACGTTCTTCAGACAGAAAAGTGATATGTATTCAATTTAAATGTAATAGTACAAACTTAACTACATCGAGATAAAGATTATTATTGTTTGTCTGACAACAATTGAGTTCGAAACTTTTGAATACGTCGAGGATTGCCGGTATCATTGTAAGATCGCGAATTAACGTGATCAGTTTATTGAAAATCAATCTTATCTTGTTAACATAAAGTTCATTTTCGTAGGTAGAGTGCCTTTGGGAATAAATCGCGACTGTCATTTATTAGAGTCGGGTCTACGGAAACTCTTTAATATAGGGTTATGTCCAACTCAATGCAATCTATTAAGCTTGTACTGGCTTCACAAACTTGAGAATCGATTCAGAAGTGAATGAGCGGCGCGTATAAAACGTGGATGAACCTTTGTATGAAATAGTTTGATTTAAAAAAAATGTCCTATATCACAAAAAGGTATAATGACCGTTGCGAATGGATCAAAATATTGAATACTCTTAAGAATCACGTGTCAAAATAATAATTATAACTGTTTCTAAAAAATATTTCGGCGATAGTTTTAAATTGTTTAGAAAGTTAATAAATAGATGATACACATATGATTGCAACATGGACACCTAGGTGATGTTTTTAGCATAACATAAGGTGGAAGACATAAGAAGATATATAATAATAAAAATTTCAAGCTCCCTCATGCGTGATATCCTCGGATGGTGCTTATTGACTTATATAGATTTCCTAGAATTGCATTTAAAATAGTTGTTTTCATTTCTTAGAAGAAATTTTTCTGAGAGAGGTATTGTAAGTTCGGACATCTTCTTGCACGCAGGCTTTGGTTTTCAATAGTTGTAACTAAGAAATGCTATAAGAATTTGTTTACAATTTATTTTGTTTTCCTCAAAAAATATTGTTTAAAATTTTCCTCTTTATTAATTTATATTTATAAACAGGAATATTTTAAACATAACATTATTTATAAATAAATTTTGTTTTCATTTGTAGAAAAAATAACAAAATTATAAGTCGAGCTTCTATAAAAACAACTGTTTTACAGGTTACGCAGTCCAAGTTTGTCAACAACCAATGTAGCAATATAGACTTAAACAATTACATTTACGTAATTCGAATTAAAAATAAAAAATACAAATGACTCCTCGGCCAACCTTGTTTTAATACACTTTTCTTCATAAATATATTAATACGAGTATATATACTTCCCTATACTATAAAAAAACACGTGGCTATGAAATTTTTGCTATTGAAAAGGCTTTATTTTAATAGCGATTTTGTATAGTAAAAGAGTGGCCACGATGATGACAAGCTTCCAGTGTTTACAACGGTATGATAAAATTAGCCCCAGCTAATATAGACAGCGCAGAATCAAAATTGCATTATTCTATGCAGGAAATTTGATTTCTCTATCAATAACACTTTCCTCAACTCTCCCTTGGCGAGATTTGTACAACCAGCCTAAATATGAAGCAGAAATTTTATTAGTGAGCGTGATGCAGGTACCTATTATAAATTGATTGGTAGCGTAAGTTCATAACTTGTTTAATGCATATCGATTCACGTTATATTGAATTAGGCCCGGAGTCTTTGCAATGATGTTATGTGTCTGGATACTTCCTATGACGTTGCTAATTAAATTTTATTGTCGTTTTACATGATTTCATATGTTTAGTTGAGCGGTTTGGCTCTGGAATGGCGCAGCCGTCAACTATCATGCAAAACCAGTATTAATTTGTATAAATGAAAAGGTTAGTTCTTGACTACATATGTGCTAGCAGATCTAATATTTTGTTTTATATCAATATTTCAATTGTTCACTGCCTTTTTGGTAGTATATTTACGTTAAAAAAGAAACGTTTTGTAGAGATGGAACAAAACAATTAATAATTAAAATTTATAAGCCTTAACTAAACTATTAAAGTTTCATACGATGATACGATATGCGAGTGCATACACCGTCAAATACTTTTAGACATTCTTCATTCGCATAATTTCTTTGACAAAGTAAAATTTTCAAATGGCGAATAGTTTTGAACGTTTTCTCCCTTGTTCGCCCGCTTCACCTATTCATATCAAAGTTAATATTTCACTATATTTTATCCGATTATATACTATGAAGGATCGTTAGAAGGATAATCCTTCTCTATGTTTATAAAATGAATTAAAAAAATCACAAGCTGTACGGATATTGTTAGTGGTAGAAATAAGCTAGTTTTTATAAATAAAAGTGAAGTAAGAATATTTTGTAGTTAAGACACCGCTTCTTTAATTACAAGGACATAATTATTACTTAAAATGTTGAAAATGTCAGCAATGACAGGTGTGGCAATCAAAAATGATATTTTATTCAACAAAAATATAAGACCAGAAGGTACGAATACGTACAGTATTAAATTAATAAAAGGAAGAATTACAATCCATAATTATAGAGCTGCAATATTAAAGTTTTTGAGGTAGCTTTTAATAAAAAATGAAGTATATTTAATAACTCTATTGAATTATTATTGGTATAGCCGTTGACCCTTGCGGAACTGGTTGCTGTGTGTGTTGAATAACTTTGTAGAGAGAGAAAAATATTTTGCTGTTAACATAATGTATTTGTATATTATAATTCAATATGTTATTGCAATTAATTTGTAATATTGAGTTGGTAATGTTAAAAACATTATAAATATAATAAAACGAAATTAAATACTAAATGCTAAAATTCGTAGCCCCATTGCGCGGCATTGAAATAGATATAGGTATAAAATGGCTATCACATTTTAGTTAAATATTTAAACATTTTTTATCGAGACTGTTTCTGTTAAAGCAAATATGTAAGTAAGTGTGTTTGTACAATGGACTCATAGTTAATTATACTACATATGAGCATATTATACAGTTAAAAGATTTTACTAACACGCAGTCCAGTCAATTAGCACATTTGACATTGGCATTAATTCTGCAAGATACATTATAGTTTTTTTATTATTTACAATTGTATGATTTATGCAAAAATAATTAATATAATTGAATGTTTGCAAGATTACAGAATTACTAATAAGACTTAAAGTAGATACTTTCCTTATAACAGTTCTAACATCTAAGACGCTTTAATTTGCAGCCGACCCATTTCCCACAGTGACGCGGTAGTATCGTTAACTTACGCGAAAAATGATCGATAGTCGCTAGTGTCCCAATGTGTACATATCGGTTCAACGACCTGGAACTGACACCACATCGGCTTCGACTCGCGTCTAATTAAAGTATATTTTATTGTTCCCCTCACTGGGCTATCGACACCCGCGCTCACGAATGCGGGCAAATAATTATAATTATATTTTATTTTTATTCCATTTTATTAATAGCGCCACGACCTTCCCGGCTACATTGTTACACACGCGCTATGCGGCGCGCCTGTGCGCCTGTGTGCCTGTGCGCCTGTGTGACTGTGCCGGTATGTGTTTCGATTTCCCTCTTATCGTGTGTGCGTCTGCTATGGGTACACTTTTTGTGATACATTTATTCAACGGTGTTTCTTTATAATAAAAGTCGATATCTATTCACTTTGTTGAACAATGGGCTAATTAACATTGTATCTAATCTAGCGTGTTATTATAATTATTTATCTTCATATTTTTATTGTTTCGAAGTGAATATTACGGATCGTCTCGCTCTCTTGGTCTCTATATTTCTTTACTTGTCTCATATTAGTTATTTTTATTAAGTAAGTTACTTTCACGTTATTTTTCTATCGTGTCATGTAGTGCGGATGCGGATGAATAAAACATTCTTTACTGTAATCTGCAACATTTAAAAATGAAAATAATTTATATCTATACAAATAAATAAAGTAGGAGGAATGAAAATATTGTCTGTTTGTAATATAAAAACTGTTTACAATAATAATTAAATAACACGGTACATGCACCATTATTATATCATTTCTTACAACTTTTGTCTGTTGGTATGTTCCGGCTAATCTCTGGAACGGCTGGACCGATTTTGATGGGACTTTCACTGGCAACTGATATAATATGGAGTAGATTAGGCTACTTTCATTTTAGAATTCCACGCGGACGAAGTCGCAGGCACAGTAAGTTATATTATAAATCAATAAACAGCCTTGTACCTACTGCTGTTTACAACTTTTGTTTTGAATAATCATGTTTATTCATATCACATAGGTAGGTAAAATAATATATGACCATTTACATTTTATTATATTGCTGGCAATAAAGTAATGTGTCGGTCTTAATATGTAAATGTAAACATAATACTTATCCACGTTTAAAACTCCAAAATCGGCGAAATACTTATTATATTTTATCACATCTTGTTATAATAATCTTCGTATACCTATAACTATTTATACCTCATAATTAAAATCATTGACTAACCTCTTCCTTGAAAAGCCAAATGCGTACAATGGTATAGAGTAAAAAAACACGTCGCACATTGCATTTATAATTTCGTCAATTAAACATATTACTAAATTAAAGGATTGAATACTTTCTTTTGCGAGTATATGAAGGTCGGATATGGCATGACGGGACGGGTAGGGAGCGACGTATGGTTACTCGTTAATAAACTTACAGGCCGTGCACACACTCTCGTCCGCGACGTGTACGTATTTAATATTTTTGCTATAAACCCAACATATAAGTGGAATTGGGAACTTTTTTCTTTTAAAATGTTGGTACGTCTAATCGACATTTACGAAAAAAAATATTGTCTTTTGAAATCAATAATTTAAACAGCGTATTTGTTTTTCATTGTACACCATTTATTGAACTAACTGTTCAATCTTTAAGAGATGCCAGACGGGCGGACGGGTAGTGACGGCGCACTACTTGCTAATAAAGTTGTAAATCGAGCACGCGCGGCTGCCACTACGAGTCTTGAGATGGGAGCTACACGATATAGATTAACAATATTTCAGTGCGCCATATACGTAAATAGATACTTAGCCTTTTCAAAATTCGAGAAAAGATTTGTACATATATAATTAAAATATTTTATGTACTTACTCCGAACTCAAGCACCGAATTCTTAACAGTGATTTGTATAAATATACTAGTATAGTATGACAGTATTAGTCTATGACTTGAATCGTATAGGTATATGCCTGCCCTTATATTTGCATCTTACAGTATATATTTATGTCATCAAATTTTATCGCTTGAGCTAACTGTACTAATTTATCAGCGGACGCGTTATTTTGTACATTTTTGTAATTTATAGGTATCTAAATTTTAACAAAAGTAATATCAGTTAAAGATATAAAATTTTCGACTTTGCTGAATTATATACAGTATAGTATATATATATATAAAAATGGTTAATAATTTAATAGCTAACATTGGTAATTTACTTGTGTATTACTTATTCAAAACACGTAGTTTTAGTTCGGCCTATTATTTCGTATCAAACTTGTGCCACTTCTGCCACTCCAGTCGGCTCGTATTTAATTGCAACATTTTATTCCCGACTACTTTTCTTAATTGTTATAATTATAGCTTTCACAGCGATGTTGCCATGCGAATACAGACATTGTGTCTGCATGATATACGAGGCTCTGCTGTAATATATTGTGGGATAATAAAAACTTGTTGGTGTATTATGTTCAAATACCATTATTTTTCTCAAGTAACTATATTGTTAAACTTTTTTATAAATAATATGCAAAGAAAATATTTTTAGTTTTGTAGGAAAATTATATTAAGATATTATTAAAAAAAATAATTTGGTATGGGACTAAGGAGTCCTATTGCACACCCAGACCATGCACCGTTTATTATATTATTTACAACTGACCTTGCTATATTGTCTTGCCTTGGTAATGGCGCCCGTTTCCCGCGTCCGCTATAAAAACTACACCTGTCCGCGCCCGCTACTTTGTGGTCTCTGTCAACTGATTATATTATTATATACAAAATTATAAATAAAACATAATTAGCACTACAGTATCGGAATAATGGAACAAGAACAAATAACACTATCGTCATTAATAAATGATTCTTAACAAGACAATTGTCAGTCTTATTTCATTATTTTTTTTCGAAATGACAATATAAATATAACTAGCAGACCCAGTAAAGTATGATATATAAAAAAATGCAATTGAAAACCATGGTACTGAGCGTAATATTGATTTTTTTGTTTTAATGTATATGTAATGGATTTTTTTTTTAATATTAAGTGTCTGAACTTGTCCCCCACAATTTAACAAAATCAAATTTCATATTTTTTTTCCCTAAAAAGGTTTGGCCCTTACATTATACATACTTATTAATAATAAGAATAGTGAATGTGCTTCTACAATTAACTTGGTCTGAGCGGCATTACTTTTCGGCTAATGGCACAGCATTAGTTGACGATGACAACAATTACTATAAAATATGTATTATAGAAAAATATATATAATTTCTATGTATACCATAATATTTTAAATATATTTGTATGTGAACTCTAGTGGCAAAAGTACACTGTATTTTGCCTCTAGGCATACTATATTATAAATTACAAGATTATTTACTGAACCGAAATTACATATAGTGCATGGATATCGTGTACCTGACAGTGTACACAAACATGAGAAATTATTTATAAACGCATTACCTATATACTATTTTGTATTCCGCAACAATAATTTATAAGAAACTCGTTTTTACTAATACTATTTAACGATATAAAAATATATTATAAGTTAGTGAAAAACGCACTACTCTATTTATATAGACTACATATATAACCTTTCCTTTTCCAATTTGAGAGACAATTATATTTTTTGCAGATTTTAATGTAAGCGCAACAAATTGTAATACTATGAATTCGTCCACGTTGGATTTTGGTCGCTATGTTCATCTCGTTAAAGGCCTCGCGCGAACGTGAAATATATTTATTTGATCGTTGCCCTACAAAGAATGTTGTAAACGGAAAAATACGTACATATTATAACCAATATTTTATTGCACGTAATTGCATATTATACTCGTATTTATATTTTTTACTACAATAAAACTCAATTACGTTTCGAGAATCCAATAAATTTCCATATCTGTTTACGTTTATTGCAATTTCAGATGTTATATTTACGCTTATTTTAACACAAAATATGCTCATGTCCCTTTATATATGTCATTATAATATTCACTGTTTACTTCAGGACAGCCAAATCTTTTGATGGAGAGTTTATTGGTGTGCTTTATTTTAAAGTGATTAAAACTGAGCTCATTAAAATATTGAATCTTTTAACATTTTCTCCCAAAAAAGCGCTAGTATTTTATTGCCGAACTAATTTGTACTTGCATAATTTATGCTTGTCAGTTATAATTTCATGGTAATTAGAATTATAATTAAAATTTTAAGTTTCAAGTTAATTACTCACTGACGGTCTGACTCACAAAAATATCTGTCGACGCCGTCTATAGTTCGTTTGCATCAATGTACATACGAATATGTAGCTTTTATTATTTGATGTCGCAACGTTACGCATCGCCGGGCGCTAAGTCTATATAGGTACGTTGAAAAAATTAATATTGAAAACTTTACAATAAATAATATTCGTTTGCCAACATCGCGGACATTTACATTATGCGGGATAATCTCATTAATATTTATGACGAAATAAAAATAAATTATCCTCGCGTAGGGTCGTCGACGCGGGCCTTTACCTGTCCAGGTTGATGGACGTTCTTATTACCTGTGTCGTAAGACTCTTGATCGCACGCTCAGTTGCTCTTGTTTGTTGTCACCAAGTTGACTTACGTAAATTCATGCATTTTTTCGTTACGTACCCAGAAACCCCTTTCATTTCTCTGTTGTGAGAATAATAGGCACCTAAGCGATGTGCAGGTGCCCCGTGCATTAATATGATTAAGAGAACGGGGGTAATGAACTTGTGAGATTTAGTTTTTTTTATCTAGAGTTCAACAAATACTCCACTGCATTGTGCGCAGCAAGTGAGATTTTAACAAACCGCACTCACGCTGTGACAATTTCTGAGGGGATCATTTAGATCTTCCAATGCGGCTATAAAATTATCAAATTTCCGCTAGCTCCCATTATCATTAGGAATTGTGCCAGTTAAAAGAGCTAACTGGTAACAAACGTTACCTTTGACGTACTAATAAATACGTGAATGAGCCGGCCGGCGCTCTCGGCCTTATCACAAGAAACACGGGAACAACATATAAATGACTAAGTAATGTAATGTAATAGAATAATAAATGATAACATCCGCGTTAAGAGAACTTACGAGGCATCATTTTATATTTAAGCGACAACAATGGGCCCGGCTCGTGTAGAGGCAAGTATTATTTTACTGTACAGTCGCGTTAAAAACTGTAAGAACCAAACCGCGTCTGTTGAACGTAACGGGTGCGCGTTAAAGCGGGAGCCACTGTGGTGTCGCGCCGCAGCGAAACGCAGGCCGTCACTCACAGGCTCGCCGAATTTATTTATATATACGTTAATATAATAAAACACTAAGACTTTTTTTCCTGATGGTCCTTTACGACAGATTCGTTCCGACGTCGGACAATTAATATTAATTAAGATTTAAATTGGTCTAATTATATAGAGCCCGGCCCATCTTCCAGCTAGTAGTAGGTTCTGTAAGCGTGGACAAAGGAATATTTTAATTATATATTTTTATTTATCATTCAATTCATTATACCCGAGTTACTTGTCTTTGATGCTATCAAAGTTATCAGCAACATATCGCGTCTCGCTTGTAACTCGTCCATTTAGTTTTGGTAAATTATATATTGGAGTATTTAAAACGAAAAACAGAGTGGGTAATAAAGTTTTGTGCATTTAAATACGAGGACTAATTAGGCGCAGAAATCATGATTTACGACTCCATTATAACGCTTTTTTGACACAATTCATGGAGTTGAAGTGTTTGGCAAGACCGGGTCTTTTTGTAACTGGGAAGACTTCGACAGAATATCAAAAGATGTATCCATTTTTGTTTATTTCGAAATTAGTATCCCAATTGAGTATTTTAAGATATTATGTCAAAAATATTTTCTTTAGTGCATTGTTTGGTGCAGATACTTAGATGAAGTCATTTTTGTTACAATATACAGTTACTACTATGTATGTAAATCACTGCTTGGCAAATCTATTACGAATATCAAATTTGTCACACTAAATTTAAAAATAGTAAAAAGATTCTCGCGCGGTCGTCGAATCCAAATCAATTGCGTTAACAATCAGACGCTGCTGAATCTGATGTCACTGAGTCACGATGGCCTTTCCATTTCAAAATGAATAATGTACATACCTATGTACACAATAACACATGTGTGTATTTGGTTTTAAAATATAGAAATCTTAAATTTCATTTATTTTCATTTATACAATCACGTAAGATCCATAGAAAGTATTGTTCAGGCGCAGGTATGTTATACGATATTAATTAAGCTTGTGGTAATTACTGACGGCTTTCGTATTATTTCAATAAAAAAAGAGATCTTTAATTACAGACAGACAGGGATATTGTAATTTTTTATATAATTAAACAACTCTACAGTGCAGTAATTATGACATTTCAGCAACAATGTATATGCAAAGTCTATTCTTGTTCGTTGCCAAGTATATATTTTGAAAAAAATTGTGTTTGATGTCGTTGTATGTTAAATATTAAAAAAGCTTTTGTTTGTTATTTTTGCCTTAAATTTATATTTTCTCTGAGTTTTCAGTGTTTTGCTAATTCGTATTGATGTTGTATTTTGGAATGCAATGCCTTGATTTAACATAGTAATTAATATACAGTATAAATTATTTACATTAAGTGAATTATATAATTAAGAATGTTCTACGCAATAACCTGCGTAATGTAAACAATTACATACAAATTGTATACATATATATTAAAAATCAAATATTAACACCAGAGCTCTATAATATTCGTAGGTATATCCACAATGAAACTAATTTGTATTAATTATCACCATTGTTTTTCTTTTCAGGTAAGTTTCAAATTATACCTTTCAATATGGAGCGACAAGGTAAGTATATTTGCAATATAGAAATATCCATATAAGACAAGATTAGGAGCTACCACGTCGACTTAAATGTTCCGCTCTCCGAACACCTGTCAAAGAGACCTTAGCATTAAGTTGTACATTTCCCGTCTTTAAAAATATCAAACATAGGTAAGGCTTTTAGCGGCAAACGAGCCCCTGAATAAATACACCAGACAGAGTATATGTAACGCCTTTCAGATTGTTACACGACTTAAACGCTAACAGCTTCTTTTAGTTTAGTACTCGGGCGTTTTTGTGGCCGTAGCCGCAATTACCCCTTTCATTTTCTTCGTGTGCCAACGCTTTTATTTTATCCGCACCGTCTACGATACTTTTTTATACTCACGCGTATCGCTGTAAGTTTTAATAGCACCGACTGCACCCTTTCATCGCCGCGACAATGTACTCTGTCGCCGCGAGCTCAAAAATTACACGCTCACCTAGTGGTGTGAATTGTCTCTTAATTTGTGGCTTCACTATATTCCAACGTCAGTCGCACGTTAGTGGATCATTGAGAGCGGCAAAGCTTTGCGTCGCAGAGTTTTTCGCACCGCATAATAGCTCTAAAAATGTTTGCAAGTCGCGTGTCGCCGTACCGTTTGTAGTCGAGATAATTTGCGCGGTCGTTACAGCGCCAGCAATAATGTGTGCGGTGACGGTGCTTCTATCAAAAGATTTGCAAGGAGCGTTTAATTTTATTTAGGCTCGTGTATAGAACGTAAATTTTAATTTATTTCGATGTACTGTAACGCACGCGTAAGCACCACGAGTTTTCCGGATGGCATTACAAAGTGAAACACACACTTTTTAACGTAATTCGGTCACAAGTTTTTAAAGAACCCTGAAACAAATCATTCATAACCTTTGTGTTTAACCTTTGGCGGGCGCGAGGAAACTCCCTCCATTCGTTCGTACCTAGTTAGATTTTAGTTGTTGTTAGATATGCAAACACAGTAGCGACAGATACAAAAAATTTGCAATATACGAATTCCCATTTTCTATCTACACTATTAAAAATTCGCGCATGCCCGAATCACAAATCAAGGTTTCTTATAGGTACAGCGTCACAATAATTAAGTAGCTGTTCTCAAACGTTTCCATCGTTGCGGAGTGGTCGGGGGAGCTGCGCGGCGCGGGGGCGGATCGGTTCGCTGTAGTGCCTTAATTATGACATTTCAGTGTTAAATCTCATTTTAATGCGATGTATGACGCTCTCGGGGCGCGGCCCGCTGAAAAGGCCCTCTCATTAAATTAGTCCGGCGGTTGGAGCACTATGAATTTACTTAGCTCACGCACTGATTCACGTAAGTGTGAAACTCGCGCTCTCAGCCCTTCTGTGAATTAGCGAAACACTGCCTGAATGCCTTCTACGGGGCAATAAAAGTACAATTTTTTATGCAGCTAATTTTACTTCAACTTGTACTATGGACGTATTTAGGTGGCACGTTTTGATGATTTTAACACGAGGTTTTTTATTGCTTACTCTGAGATTTGTTGGTGCTAGTGGGTCCGTGCCGTATTATATGCGTATGTATATGTTGCTATTATTCTTACTCAGTTCTGTAGGGAATAATGACTTTATAATTCTATTTATAATCTTTGAACAGTGTTGTACATTATGTAAGCTTTCATCAATAATTATTCCTGTTATACCTATAATAAATAAAATTTGTTAGCGCTGTGTTGCTCTAAAACTTGATATAAACATTTCATGCTTCGTAAATAATACAACTTGCCTTTGAGAGTGGAGCTGTAGCTGTAGCTAAATGTACGTTCGATGTAAATCGGATTTAGGATGTAAATTCTGCGGCAAAGGAAAGCGTTTAGAAACCTTGTATGCCTGTAAGTCCGTTTTAGTAACGATGGCACGGGTTTATTTTAATCAATTTTATTTCGTATTCGTACCTGCTGAAAAATATCAAATGATTGTTGAGGTATTTTTAAAAATATAGTTATTATTGCTAATATTTCAATTGTTTACAAAGATTGTGTTGTAGGAAGTTTAATCATTACTTTATTATCTATTTTTATAAGTGTATTTTTAAAGATTCTACGAAACTCAATGTCCATGCAATAAATACTGTATATGGGCTACAACTAAAGAGAATTGTGTCTTTATATATCATACCGTTCGTCTGCCGGTAATACGTCTCACTGCATCCATTGGCTTTGGACTCGATACTTCCTATGCGAGGATCTTAATGCTTCACACAATATATCCTTCACATATATATCTATATTATAATATTCACCTTGGCCACTCCGTTAAATTATATTTCAAACTTGGCCGGAACAAAATTTCAAATCCCGATATGCATAAATTGTGCTCAATTTCCAATTCTCATTATATGACTCCGTTATAGTATATTGATAAATATATAACTATATGCAAAATAATATTTATATTTCTTTTATAATATAAAAAAATAAATATTATTTTACTGTTTTACAAATAATTATAGGACTGCCCAAGTAATTATGAAATGTTATAACAGGCGCCTAATTAAGCGTGGCGTTGCAGTGAATCGATATTAATAATATATACTATTGACGGTTCCGTCAACTTATTTTTTTTTACCATAACCTATACATAAAAAGAACCGTTCATTGCTTTTTATTATTACCAATAGGAATTCTACAGTATTTGTTACTAATGCAGTACCTACTCGAACGTATTTATACCTTTAAGTTTCATATTTGCGTAAATCTCTGGATAGTTTGCAACTTACATAGCCTTTCGCTTTATTTGTGGCTAGTATATGGAAATCAAGCGTTCCGAATTTATTGAGTAGATTTAAATTAAACTTAGTTAAGCGGGTTTGGTTAAGGTGCATTATTAATTAATTTTGTTGCTCTGCCCAAATAGTTCCAATAATATGCATTTGTTTGTTATACGCATATTGCATTTTTGATGTATTTCGTAATCGTCTGTAGAATTGTGTAGGTTTATCATAGAAAGTTTATATTAAAAAATCAATATAATGAAACATGATTGCAAAATGTATTAGAAATGAAAAGATGAAAAATGTGTGTCTCAGTTTCCTTCGTAATAACAGGGAAATGTTTTATCAGCAATATATAATTTGGTAAACTTAAGCTGTTGCCATACGAAATTTTTAAGCTATTTATTTTTTATTTTCCTAATCTGTTAGTGTTACCCCTTCACTGTATTTAGATGGGTCCGTATAGATTGCTTGTTTTATATCCCGCTCGGAATAATTATAATGGGTGCGAATGAACAATGGGGGGAGAATTTAATGTGAAATATAACTCGTAGGGTGACGTAAAGTGTATGCGCAAAACACTGCTTTTGATTCTTTGCGCACACGTCGAGCAAAATGAGCTGCGGAGGCGACCTCCGTGCTAAGGGTCGCGCTATCGATTCCCATGTAGTCATTTAAAAAATGTTTTTTGAATTTATAATTACTTCTGTTATGGAGTTTGTTTTTGCATGGCGAAACTTTGGGGAGCCGTAGTTTAATTATTGGATTGCTACAATATAAAATATATTGTGCATTTTATGGCGAGAAGTTATTTTATCTGATAACGTACACGTTTGAAGGGAAGTTTATTTAGAAGTTTGATTTATTTTCTATTACTATATATGAAACAACATTAAATGTACGTACCTATATACATTCTACATAAAATAATTAATAAGGTCATTTTAAAATTATTGAATAATATTATTATATAAATTTTAATATTCTTTATATACTCTATAAAATGTAGAGACATTGATTTATCTTTTCGCAGTTTCACTCGTATCGTGTGTGAACTGCATATATAATTCAATTAGGTATCAATTCTTATTAGTTCCAAGCTTAGTTGATTATTTTAAGTATTCAATTAATTGACTACATATTTTACTTGTTCATTAACTAACTTTAATGGATTGATGTAAATTTATTTTAAAGTTTATGAATAAAAAAATCATAACATATTTGTAATAGCGTCAGTAGAATATCTCGGTTTTGATAAAAAAGATTTACGATTTATTTCTTACTGTTGTTAATTTAATTTAGCGAAGGTTTAGGATATTTGCGATTGTATCATACATAAATATTAATAGATACCGAGTTATTTTGCTTAATTAGTGGTAACCTTAGTGTTAAGTGTATAAGACTTGTGAGTGTATACTAAGTGTATAAGTAGTAGTAATATCACTCATTCTCGTATTTAACCCAACGTAAAAAGCTAAAAGGAAACTATATTTCAGTATTTGCGTCCATGTAACGGTGCTCAGCAATTTTTGGCTCGTCGTACTGCCTCCTTCTGTCTTTATTTTACATCCCATGACCCAGACTGTCTGTCCCCTTTAAAAATCCATATTAATTTCATATGTAGGTACTTCGCTAAAAATTGGATAAATACTATCTTTGATGGTAAATTTAAAAATGCACATACCTATATTATGATGTCAACTTTGTTATTATGACGTATTCGTCTAATCTGACAAAACGCGATGCTACCCCGCAGCACACCACTCAGAAAAATATACAGGTTTTAATAATATTTTCAACTGCTGGAAAACAGTAGTGGAGAACAAAGTATCTTAACAAGATTTCTATGCCTATTCCACAATATCCAAGATACGATAAGACCATTTAATATTCCAGTCTTAGCTTAGGCTTATCACATGGCCTTGGACTACATATACTAGGAACGAAAGCTATATTTATTTACAAATTAAATATCAATTATTTAATTCATAAATAAATTTGGCTATCTGATATTGAATGTTTAACTTAAATATACCAAGTGTTGTAAATCATGTAAAAGCTAAGTAGAGTGTTTACAAATATTGCTTTTCAAATTCGATAGTTGCCAGTGATTTGTACTAAATAAGTCAGCATGCAGTAATCATTATCGAATTACCTATAATAGCCTTTCTGCTCGAATCCAAAGGACTTGACGTAGCCACTATTTATCGACATCGATTTAAAATGTCTATTCTTGATATTAATTAATGTCATGGATGATGATTATTTTTTCAGTGATAGAGATAGATTTAGATAGATATGTAAATGAAGTGTTTCGCATTTTAAGCTAATAAATACAACAATCAATCTTATTTTGTGATATTTTTCAACCTTGCTAAAGGGACTTGTATAGCAATAATTACGTTTTTTGTTGCTATTTACGTTAAATAGTTAATAATTATTTTACACTTTTTGATTTGTGACCGCTGATTGTGTAGTACATGTAAAACAAAAGTTGTACATTTAAGCATAAATATTCAATAAACATCGATAACTCTATCAAACGCTCCAGGGGTTAAACCTATCTGGGGTTGGTTATCCATTTATTAGGCATTGAAGAAATGAATCTCGGTCGTCGTTCGAGCGAATAATTTATGCGGTCAGTCCTCGCGTAATAGCGTCCTGACATTTACTTGCCACTGAAACCGATTACTATAACCGTGACATTTTTTGTTTTTCTAATGCTGCACTGCTTGAATATAAAATAACACACACACACATACCTACTAAAAGCATCGTGCCCGTTACCGTTTGTTGATTTATTTGGTGTATTTGCATAAATTTAATTTAAAGAGGAAATATATGTTTTCACAAAAGTATAAATTATTATTAGTTTATCTATCTCAACATAAAGTAGATCAAAATTTGCAATTCCAACTACGAATTGTCATGTACGCGCGACGCATTCAAGGGTCAATTTACGCGTTCAGGCGGATGTTCCTATTGACGACAAAAGATCCCTGTATATATCTTTTCTTAATATAACCGGTTATATTATTCATTTCATTGGTAATTGAAAATTGAAGTAGAGACCACAACGTTTATGAAAAGATAAAGTAACTGCACTATTATATTATTTGGCAAGCCAAAGAAACGTGAAATGACATAATTTATAACCTAAATTTTAACAGTTCTACGCTTGGATAGATTCATTTTACTTTTTTGAAGTCGTGGAGTTCCTTTGACGTTCAGTGGGCCAAAATGAATAATGGAAGTGCAGCATTTTTATGAAGCTAAAAACTAACGGTGTGGGTCGAAGCTTTCGGTGGAAGAGGCGAATTTTCATCTCTAAAACATATGCCGTCCTACCTAAGCAATAGGACGCAGATACAGCTAGAAGTGGATGCAAAATATATGAGTCTATGTTTCGAATGTAGTGAGTGGATTTCATAACGTCGACCTTCCATTAGAGTCACACGCGCTCAGAAGGTGAACCCAAACGTTCGCCCCGTTCTAGCAAAAAGAATAAGCCGCCTCGGACGGTATTGATTTAATACTGGCACATGCAGTCACCCAGCGGCGTGGGGGTGAAAAAAATAAAATTAAAAAATATGCATAATAAAAATTTGGCCGATGACTCCCCATCGCACCAGACTGTTAATGCATTGGGGTGCAGATCGATTATTTTTGGAATTACGCTTATGTGAAACGCTTCACGGCCCTTCTATTGGCATTGGCCCTATAATTAATTACTGGCTGATGTACTAACTTTTTATCGTGAATTCTTCACCTATAAATATTTGGGCAACCTGAAGCCTACATGGCAAAACGCGGTCTGTAACACTGAGCGGTAAAACGTGTCAGTTGCACGCTGTCAGCAATGGCAGATGTTAACATGAACTGAATTTTTTGCTGGCAAAAGGTCGTCTATTTAAATTAAATAAAGGTTAATATAGTGTGTAGCATAGAAGTATAGGACCATAACAAAAGGATCAATTTCAATCACAACGACTCTAAAGAAATTTTGTTTAAAAAAATCGTCCACGAACAATACAAACGGTATTAAATAAATTCTTATGATATTATATCGGTTCTCTACATAACTTACCTTTTTAAATATATAATACGTGAAGTACCTACAAAAACGACAGTTGCAATTTTCGCTCGCCACGAATGATAATTAAACGTTTGAATTAAAGTCAAAAATATTATATCGTACCACACGACTGAATGCTGGGCCTGTTCGATCAATCGCAAACTTTGATATTATAATTGGTTCAGTCCATTTGTCGCGGGTATCGAATTTTACATGGAATTTAATTCATCATTTCACTGATTTAACTGACACGTTGATAGACCTGTGACGTTAACATTTAAATTGGCATGTTTGCAGCTTTATATAGTGGTTTCCACACTCTGATTGCCTTTAAATTGTTTACGAATATTCAATTAAAAAAGCATCGAGTGTGTGACACATATTATTGGATTCTACGATTTAATAAAATGTTATAGAGTATAATATCCCGTGATGGCCGCGGTGTTGGTCGGCGATGGACATTTTTGTGCTGCGTATGACATGCGACGTGGGATCGTCAGTCGATTGAAGATGATCTCCAGATTAATGAAATTCCAATTGCGAGGGGTGCGACGCGGCCTGCAGTATTGTGAATCCGATGATTCAGTAACTGTCTTTCGGGTCTCCGCTCGTGGTTTACCAATTGACTTTGATTGCAGTGCATTGAATTTTTTTTCTTTTGACGCAATTCCAAAGCTGGTTTTATTTTAGCCCATAGAAAATATTTCATGTTTACAATATTTTTGTATTTCACTCGACGTTCCTAACACGTTATAGTTCATGCGTGAGCAGTTAGACGCCTAGAATATAAGCGAAGAATCCGGTTAAAATGTCAATTAAACATAATATAAAATTTCGTGTTGTATAAATAGTGAAAAGCCAAACGGAGAAAAAAAAACATTATTATTACATCTTATTCATCTGTATGTAAGTCCATAGAATAAAACAAAGTTGTAACGTCACCTTCGCTGTCTGTACGCAAGAACATTACAAATATGCATCGTATTTTAATACACTTATGCCTTTTTTACATATATAATGATTGATTACAATATAATAAAAGCGGACAATCGATAATTTCAAAGAAAGAAATTTATCGGTAGTAAAATACACATTTTTAGTGCTTACATTGCAAATTTACCTTAGAAACGAAATAATATACGATGGAATAGTATATCTTAAAAATGCCTACAAAATGTCCATAATGGCATTAGTCTATCTCCTAAGAAGAGCCCACAGTAACCATATAAGTGTTAACCACAGTAGCAATTGAGTGATTTTATCAATAAACATTTGTAGTTATATAACTTGACTACTTACGACTCCACTACATATTACAAAGCAAAGCCCTCCCACCACGCCTCTCTGCCTGTCTGCCTGTCTGTTAGCAATAAGCTCAAAAACTACATTACGACTGACTTTTCGAACCATTTTCACCAATACATTCTTGAGGAACTCGCTTAGAATACGTTCAAGGTGTTCAACATGTCGGAAGAAACTAATCTGATTGGTAGCTTTCATAAGAAACGCTGCGAAAACCTTTTCATTTATAAAACTACATACGATGGAATTGTTCTTCTTTTATATATGTACAAAAAACTCCGCGATATTTTTTAAGGATATCTTGATATACCGATTTTAACTTTAACAAAAAGAGTCACTAATAATGTATAATTATTGCTCTTTAAGCTAAACAATTATTATTTTATTAAATAAAAAAGTTACTGCAAAATTTTAATTACTACGAGGAAATTAAGGTTATCTGGGCTTGCACTTGCTGGCCCACAAAAAATATAGGAAAATGTAAGAGCTAGATCATTCGAGCAAAGCCGGGCCGGGTTCATAGTATATACTATTATTATGACACTTAGTCATATAATAATTAAGGAAACAATCAATCAGAGTTTAATAGTGTTATTCTTTTCGTGTTCGATTACTTCGATATAACCTATTCTATGGATTGTAATAAGTAATGTATATCATTTGCTGTTAAACGAAAATAAAATTAATAAGTTTGTATTTTTTGTTATTATTTCTATATTTTGAGGCCATCGTGGCGTACTCGGACTCTTGTTGACTGTAAACGCAATAGTTGTGGTCCGATCCCCGGTTGGGACAATCAGTACATTTTATTATTAGTGGACATCGGAGTGTAAGACTCTCCTTGGTCCACTATAAAAATAAAAAATTTAAACTATCTATTAATAATGACTATATAAAATGTTCTCTGTATATATTTTTCAAGTCTATTATATAATAATATTCACGAAATCCATCATCACATTACAAGCTGTCATTACCCACGTACTTTCTGTCTCTCTCTTAAAGACCCTCAGTCTTTGTGGGAATATCTAAAAGGGTAAAGGAAATAGGAAATACTTGTTTTCCACTTGGTGCATTTCTTCCAAGTAGCCTTTGTCGCACCACCTGCTACATTGAAATCTTAAAAATGAAATTATTACTGTAAAGCATCTTTGTAGTTGCTTTAAGGGCTTTGAAGTTAAGTAGTAGAAGATTCGTACTAAAACTTTCATAGTTATTTAATTATTGATTCACAGAAAAGTTTACGCTTTAAACGTTTTATACATTTGTCTATAAAAGGTTCGGAATATTGGAATTAAGAAAGAATTTTAAATCCATATTCAATTTGTATCAAACATTTCAAAACATACAAAATATGAGAAAAGCAAAAAAAACAAAAGCTTTTTTCTATATTTGTCGAAAGCTCTTAAGCGTTTCAATAGTATATGTTGAATATAAAACGTCAAGCACTTACCGTTTATTTTATTATGAATAATTATTTGTGTACATTTTTTTTAAATGAAATAAATTAATGAATTAATCTTAAAATGGTTTTTAAAACTCTTTCCTTAATATAAGTTTTATACATTTCTAACATTTTTTTTAAAGTGTTATACGCACACTTAGGAAATTGAAAAAGACATATTTAGAAAACTTATAAAAATTTGAAAGCAGCGGGATGAACCCGCGCCTAATGAAAACCGAACAACTTGAACGGTTTTCAAGAGGCGCGGGTTCAAATCCCGCTGCGTTTAAATTTTTATACGTTTCCAAATGTCTTTTTCAAGTATTATATATGTTTAGCTTTTCAAATAGGTATGTATTTTCCAAACAGTGAACAAACAAAAACTAACCAGGTTAATTTAATATATTTTCCCATTCAAAATTTGAACCAGCAAATTTAGTGTAGCATAAAACAAACAATTTTGTAAAATAATTTAAAATATTAAACGTTCAATACGCTTAATTTTGGAAGCATTTATTGTAAAAAAAACTGTAATCTAATAAAATAACAAATGTCGTATGTTATTTCACCATGCAACGAATACATTAAGTTCATACATTAAAACGCAACTAGTGGTCTAAAAATGCCGGCACCGGGACACGCACAGTATTATCGGGGCAAATATGTGGCTGCGTAAAAACCGTTTAATTGGCCCGCCCGGATCAACCGTGCTACGCCACACTAGTGATGGGCCGTTTTAAAGTTTCACTGATATATCTATGTGTATATAGCCATTCTGCCTCAACTTTCATTGACATGCATGAATTGCGTTATTGAATTTTCGGTTTTCAAAAGAAAATCAAATATTTAAGAATAAACCTCGTTTACCGTCTGTATTACAACAACTATTTAGGTAATATAAGGGAGCCTTAGCCTTTAGGGAAATTATATTGAAAGCATTGTTTTTGAATCTTATATAATTAGTTATTATTTAATAAAAATAATAAACAGATTTTGTAAATTACTTCGTACCCATCCGTTTTTTGTTAACATCATCCCAAGTAGAAATTGCCCTCTTTAAGTTATTTGTTAACGTTTGCACTCCTTCCACATAATTGCCTACATATATGCAAATGGGCAAAGTTGTCAGGTTAGGTCAACACAAATCCCGCAGATAAAACACAAGCTTTAGCTACCAATTGAGATTGATCAACACAGACTTGTAAATAGGTTTTATCCGATATTGACAGCGCGGCGTTTTTGTTTAATTCAGCAAACAACAGGTGTGCCGTCACATCACTGAGCGGGACACGTAAAAATAGTGGCAAATTTGGCAACCTGTTAGGCCGGCGCGGCGTGACGGGACGGCTCCCGCAACTTTTACCGACAAACATTACTCCACTCTATTCACCTCTGAATTGTTAACATGTGTTCGAGTAGGGTTTCACTTTCCGCGGATAGTGTGCTAGTTCAGTAATATTTTTTTTATCATTGTCTGAACATTTACTTATAGTAAATTTACTTAAACTTTCATTATCATTTAACTTTGAAGTAATTTAACGCAGTGTGAATGGCGATAAAAGGAGACGCCATTAATATTAAATCTTTTCTCTGCCAGTTTTTTGATGACACTTATCGGTAATCAGCTTGCCTCTCGGAAGCGACACATAAATCATAACGACAAAAACACTTAATCGGTCAATTTTGTCATGGCAGGCTTTTTAATGGTGACGATATAATATATTTTTGGTTAAGAACAAATTTTTTATCAAGGCAAGCTTTGTAATTTATAATATTTTATTGCCAAGTGTTTGATAGGGTACTCAATATTCGGCACTGAGAAATTGTACTCCGCTTATAAATAAATGTAAATTATTCTTAAAAAAATATTTTCGTTTCTATATTACATATTTATAAAAAATAGTTGATAAGCTGGAATAAATAGTCGTAATATCCTCGAATATTTAAAGTTCGTCCCATTACATTTTTTAATAAAAACTCGCTTAATCAAAAAAAAAAATATGTAACATTCGTGATATATGACTAGATTTTTCCCCTTTACATATGCGAAGCACTGAAGCACGTCGGAGCCAGACATACGAGAGAACTCTGGGATATTCGATTAAGTCGGTTGACCATGTCAATGACTTGAATTTCAATTAGAACAAATTATCAAGGGATGCACCATAGCAAACTTGATTTGGCCACGCAGCCTCTACGCTAAGGCCGGTTGGAGCTACGAATTAGTACGGCCCATTTTGGATTTGCAGCGGTTTTGCTCTGATATACGGTAGATACGAATAATCTATTTTCTAGTGTAGCCGAAATCTCGGTGAATTAACGCTGGAAGGTATGTGAAAATCGATTGCACCAATTAAACTACGCCATGTCCTGACTATGCAACTTACCTCACAAAAAAATTAATTACATTTTTTAAGATAAAATCCTATAAAATGGTCATAAGACACTCATTCGTTCACAAATTATTATAAACTTCCATATCTTTTAAATCTTTTGTTGACTTTGTTTATGTTTATTGTTGCACAATTTAAACTATATACGTAACAATATAAAACAAAAGCTTATAAATTGAAAATTATACTGAACTAAAATGACTCCTCCAAAGATTTAATGTGTCCTGCAGACGCACTTCCTCTTTAGCCGAAACCATTATACGATTTCTATAGACAATTCGTCACAAATACGTTGTTAGGGCTTAACAGAAATTTCGATCTTATTACTAGGGTACAGGTACGAAAATTTGGACAGGCCACTTGACGTAGAACCCGACCTACCTCAACTAGGAATGAAACAATCGATACATCAGTTCGTATCAGCCTTCATTAGACGTCCAATACGTTTATGTCATGTTTTACTCACACTTCAGCTTTTGAGCCGACGTTAGTTCTAAGACTAACTCACACTTATATTTGTCCTTTTATGCCACATCTTTTAGTTCATTGAGATCCACGATAAAGAAAAAAAAGAAACGGATGTTATAGTTTGACTAGGGATTATTTTCATAAAATATATGTGTATTAATTAATTACATTCGCATTGCAAATGACGATGAAAGAAAGCTCTCATTTGAATTTAAATTAAAATAAATCAATACAAACATGTACGTCATGCCACGATTTAATGGCACATGCCGATTAATTTTCCTTTGACGCTTTGTATCTATTCTCTTTATGTCCTCAGTTTTGAGATACATATTACATACTTTGTTTGTGATTGTACTGTTTCATATATCTATTATCTGCAAATATTTTACAGCATTCTTTAAATTTTATTTGTATAGGAACTGGAGCTACCTTAAGCAAGAATTGGAAACATATTTAAAACATGCATATTAATTTCAATGTGTTTGAATTCGAACCCAAGCCTCTTTAAGCCGTGAGTCTAAGAGGATATATTTCATATTAAGTGCGAGATTTTCAAAAATGCTAAAGAAATTAAGGAGACACAGCAGTTATCTATTGTATTTACGCAATAAGTATTGATAGTAACGAAAAAACACATCCATTAGAATTATGTCTATAAAAATTGTTGATTATTTTTCTTTAACTAAGAATTTATTTAAATAACCTAAAATTATATGGCAATTTTATGTAATATTTTGACTCAAAATTATGTTGGAATTTTATGAAACTTACTGTTACGCTTTTTAAACAAAGTAGAGCTTCTGAGGTGTTAAAATTATACTGTTTTAGATTTATAAATATAATTGGTCATATAGCTGCGACGTTCTTAATTTTGGTCAACTGAACTCCCTAGTAGACAGGTAGTTCCTGGAATACTTGCATGACACAAAATTATTTCGCCTGAATAGGGGTCAAAAGCCGCGAGCTCTACGGCATAGACAAGTGCTCTGACTACATCAAATTGGTTGAATCTTAAGGGGATTCGATCACTAGAAGATTAGTTCGACTGCGAATGTACGCGACTGGAGACGCTCTTAGTGACCAATGGTATGGTATACATTCATAGGTAAGGTATACGAGTATACGATAACGAGAGTTTGGCATGTGAAATTATCACAATAGATCAATATTTATTAATTCATTACATTTCTATGTATTGAATTTATTATGTTCAATATTATTATTTATATTTAAAAATAAATAAAATAAGTGATTCTAGATAATCCGTGATGCTGATGAAATCATGCAGGAATTATATCTGGGAATTTAGTGTTCATTATGAAATATGCCCGAGAGCGCATAGTTGATAACGTCTGAGTTTAATCAGTTCAAACCTATAATATGGAATTACTAGCGACCCGCTCGCGGCTTCGCCTGCGTACACTTCGCGACTAAATGCCATATCGTTCTTTCGCCCGCCCGCATTCTCATTAACTTTGCCCAAATTCATAATATTATTGAATGAAATTGTGTCAATTGACAACTCTGCTTTAAATTTTTGAATCCTACTACCAAACTAAATATCTGTTGCAATTTAAATTAATTTGTTTAGGAAATTAAAATGTAATTATCGCATATAATAAGCGACTCCAGAACAAACAAAGTAATATTACATACTATTAAAACACTTGAAAAATATTTACATATTTTTCATACATTAATGATAAGAAAAATATGTTTCAGAAAACGTATAAATTTCTTAACACAGCAGGACTTAAAACCCCACATCTTGGACGGTTACCAAGAGGCGCAGGTTCGAGTCACTACTTTCAACTTTTGATATATTTCAGGCAAGGCAGTCTCTTTAGCTTCCCGCTCTTCGCCAATTTTACTGAAATTATTCAGGTTTTGCGCCATTACCCTATTTTTTTTAATTGATAGGCCATTTATAAGTGTATATCAAAAGAGCTTTGTGTTATTTACTGTTGGTAATAAATGTTAACCGGTTCTAGTACTGTAATTATATTGTAAATAATTTGCTTCATTTGTAATTTAGTAATCGATGTAATTAGACGGAGCCCGTTTTTATACTGCTACCCTACGCGACATTAATAAATTATCTTAGTAGAATGATTAGTTATTTCCATCATCATCACTATATAGTATAAAACAAGGTCGCCCTCCGGCTCCATCTGTCTCTTCCTGAACTTTCTTCTTTTAAACCACGCAACGGTTTTTGGTACAGTTTTTACTGATATTCATTCAGTTTTTAGCGGTCATAGCGCTTGGACGGTTTTCAAGAGGCGGATTAGAATCCCAGTGCATTTAAGTTTTTATACGTCTTCAAAAAATGTTTAATATATACTACACGTTTCTTATAAATCGTTTTCAAACCTTTACTTAACTCAAATAATATTACTTTTAATATAATCTTTGATTTTGTGGTAGTCACAGGACACAAATCACAAGTACCTGTGACCGTGGACTTTCGGTTTTGTAGAAACACCATCTCTTTACTAACAGATGGCGCGACGTGTTCGTGTTGTCACCTATTCGATAACAGATGCCGCGATGTGTTCTTATTTTATGGATCGATGAAATATATCTATATTTTAAAATAGAGTATATTATAATTCTTACGTCATAGCTATACGTAAAACTTATTTATATTGTTTTTATTTTCTGATAATTACATTACTTCGTCAGATTAGAAAAAAAATTGAGAGTAATCGAGGGAATTTAAGGATGTCGGTGGAATTTTTCCTATGGGAACTACATTGAACTTCAGAATAAATTATCCTGTATGGTGACCAGACTCTAAGCTATTTACATGCAAAAAGTCGTTCATTTCTTTTCAGTAGTTAACAGTTTATATAGTAACTTGACTGTTTCAGTTTTATATTTTTATACTACATATAATATCAGGATAAAATCTCCTATATGTACGTCCGGACTATAACCTACTACCATACAAAATTTATTCATTTCTGTCCAGTAGTTTTCTCACCACCCACATCTTGTTATTTATAAAACTGTACATTTTCGAGCTTAATATGAGTAATATAATTATTTTCAATATTTTTAAAGTGTTATACACACACTTGGGATAAATCTCGATGTAAATATAATCACAATTAATAAATAAAGTTTTTTTCTAAATGACGAAAAAGAATTTATGCCTAATGTTACCGACATGAGCCACCAGTCCCTAAATAGGAACAGCCTGCGCGAAATGCAATATGTCCGGTTATGCTTACTTTATGCGATTATTGCTTGTCGACTTGCTAATTCTGCCGCTTGTTAAAGTAATTGAGCGTATGTAATTGATATTATCGCTGTAAATTTTGTTGTTTATTTAATTATGAAACCTGAATTTAAATAAGATTTACGTGTTAATCGATCTATGTACACACATAAATAAAATTACGAGTGTCTGTTTGTAACATTAACGTAACCGTTTTGTAGAAAATCTAGGTATATGTGCACGGTGCATATATCAAAATTACATTTTTTATAATTTTTGTCTGTCTGTTGGCCCCGCTGATCTCAGAAGCGACTGGACCGATTTTCACGGGACTAAAAGAAACCAATCTTACAACTACTTGTAGATTGGCTACTTTAATAAGATTGGCTTCTTTTATTTTAGAATTCCACGCGGACGAAGTGGCAGTGTTAGATAGTACCATAATAAAACAGTACAAACAGATTGTTCTTTCGCGCACGTCTTCGAAGCTACTGGACGGATTTCAATGAAACACTTCTTCTTCTTCTATAGCTTTTAAGTTTAGGCAGAACTTAGGCTATAATTGATTTTGAAGAGTGGAACACCTGAGGTAAAACCGTAACAGACTACTATAAGATATAAAAAGGAAATTACTCCTTAACAAAAGTAGGTGTGGTCACTAAATTCACGTAAAAAAATGAAGTTGCAGGCAACTACTAGTGTGACATAAAGCGAATTGTTATTCGAATTTACTATGTTTAGACAACAATTTGCACAATGAAACAGTTGAAAACATTTATTCATTGATAACCTTGTTTCAGACAATCTAGATTATTTTTAAAAATCAAATGATCCACATTAAGTGAATATCTAAACAAAATCATCCTTTTCTATACGTATATGTATACATAAACACACGGAACATATTCGAAACATAAAATACAACAATTTCCGTCATTTGTGAGAAATTACAAAATATAGAATTTAAATTAACAGGTAATAAAAGCATGAATAACTTTTTTTCAATAACATTATTTTTTTATTACAGATTAACATTTATGTATGTGTAATACATTATAACATTTGTTTTTATTACTAAAAACTATTCACTCGCCATTTCCTTCAACACAAAAAATGTAATTGCATTTACTTAGTATTTAACTCTATATTTAAATAAACTTCAACATGAATCTTTTATTCAAGCTTACAATATCCATTAAATAATTTTATTAGTAAAATTGATATTCAACTAGGAGCAAACTGACGTTTATTTAAATCCATATATACGAAGACGCGTTTGTCAGCTACGTTGTGCGAGTACGGTACATAATGAATCAGAATTGCAAAACGTGCCCGTTGTTTACGCGTCTGTATGATACTTCCTACACGATTGTTTAGAACGGGGTGACTATCGCGCGCTATCGGCGTTACACAAATTCGGTATAGAAATATAGCCTGTCAGACTGTCTGCCCTAATGCAACTTGCATTGGTAATTCCTATACAAAATTCATAGTGTTAAGGCAATACAAAACGCAGTACTCAAATAATTTATGAACATTTATGTTTGTGGATGGGCTTTCAATATTAATATTGTTAGTGGAAATAATTTGTCAGTAACAAATTAGATAGAGCCCACGGAGAGTCGTCAACCTCGCTGTTGAATATTTAGTTGCAGTGTGTGATCACGAGCGCACCAAATATTCGTCGGCTAAAGTCCGCTTATTGTGTGGGTACCCAACTCTTCTGTGAAACACATAAAGCTTCGCACACACTGTTTCCAATCGAGTAGACTTGCAGATTAGATATCCGGACCCGAGGAAAGTACGCAATAATTTCGGTTCGGGATTTCGTACTGTATAAGTGTAAGCGCTTTGCATGTGCTTAGGACGATTGATTTAATTTGGAATTAGTAGGTAGCAACACGCAGCATGAATGGATGGAGGAATCTATTAAATCGCAAAACGTTTGGTCCACTTCACAAAGCCGATTACGTTGATAATTCCCACTCCCAACTTTCTCGTGCATGTCGTCAATGTCTTTCGAAATCAGACAAATATATATATATATATATATATATATATATATATATATATATATATGTTACACTACACCTAGGATTATTTATATTAGTACAAGTTATTAATAGTTTTTTTCCTTTTAAATGCTTTGCCGATGTAAATACTATTTATTTATAGATTTTTCAAATATTAAAACCACATCTAAACGTTAAAATTAGACCACATCTCTTAACAGAAATGGGAACAATTTTAAAATTTGATTTCCTCATAAACAAATTAGAAAACATCTATAGAAAACAGCTTAAGATTATAGAGTAAGTTGTCTGAACTTTAAACATGTCGTGTGTAGTTTGATGAAATCCAAAATAATTACTCTAATAACCTTTTGATATGTCGTGTTTATCCTATATTGTACTTCAACTCTATTAATAGCCCTAATTTTAGTTTACTAATCATGTTATGAAGCGTTCGTTTGTACTTGCATATTGAAAACGGCGTTCGGCCCATGATTTCCTCACAAAGCCAACCATGAAGAGAATACCATTCGTGATTAGTACAAGTGTCATAATATAAATTGGTGTCTGCTCATTGCTTGTGATATTGGAAAATTATTTGTTTGACGTTTTGATATCTACATGTGTTCTACAAATGCGGGAATATACTGATTTAGGCGGCTGTGACCGACTGTTTTTACGTTGATTCGAACAACAAACATTCGCTCTTCGTTATCTACTATTGTTCTTGCATAACTACATATATTGGTGGACTTTTGCTTTAAAATATGACAAGTTCGTTTGCAACGTTAAGGTTTTATCAGTTTCGATTTATCAAACAATAGGTACACCAAATCTTATAATCTAGTAAAGTCAACAAAAAAAGTTGCTAAAAAAATATTGTATGCACATATTAACTAAATATTGGTGTAAAATTTACAGAAGCTTCTTTTACTTTGCAATTCATTTGGAGGCAATTCAAATTGTGAAATAATTTACGCGGAGGCAGCGAGGCTCACGTGCAGGGCGGCGCGGCGCGCAACTATCTCGGGGGCGATCGTTTTGACGCGCGGACAAGCGTCGATTAATTCACTAGCCATCAGAGGTCCTTTGAACAAACGCGTCACTATCTCGCGTCGATACCTCCAACTTTACAATCAACAATAGCAAACTTCGCTCGCGACTACAATGCTATGCACGGTGAAGCTGCCATTGTAAAAACACTTTCCTACAATACCTAACAGCCAGTGCGTCCTTTGTGCGGTTATTATGTTTGATGCTGATTTTTCAATTGATGATAATCTTTGTAATTAAAGAATTATATTTCAATCAACATATCTTTCGCATTGTACTGCGATACGTGAAGTACGTACATCATACATGACTTTAAGCAGCCTCTACTCAAATTCGCTAAAATATATCTATATTTTTATAATTATATGAATATTAGTGTGGTAAAAATTATACTGAAAATATACAGTCAAAGTTTATGGCACTATAAATATAGTGTAGTATCGCCCAATATTGGTCCTCTCAGATTAACAGCAGAACCCAGTTTACATAACTTATGTATGGGCGTTGGCCTTCCTTCCCCAACTGAAATCCTTATCAATCATTAATGAAAATTGCAATACATATAACGCCTGTGATCAAATATTTAAAGGCGTAGTTTCTCAGGTCGATTCAGGGTCTCCGGAGCTACGTAATGGTGCTTGTGAATTATTAAATCGAATTTTATGTTACATTTGTGCACTTTCATTCGTAAATAACACTATTGATTTCTAGGGTGTTTTCTATATTCTAAATTAATATGTAAAAATATTTCTTTTATAATAAAACGAGAAGATAATTAGGTTAAATATAGTTTATCAGTATACTTGTTGAACTTATATATAAAATTTAAAAGTCATTGCACATAGAAATATAAAAGAATTCTTCTTTAAAGTAATTAAACACATGCTGGAATTACCTTAAAAATACAAGGGCTTACTAAAAAAGATCCAAAATCACTTTAACAGTGTAGTGTACAGGTCCGGTTAATTATACGCCACAGGGGAGGCGCGGGTGGCGCTCGACAAATGTGCCTGATTAGTCCCACTTTGTCCCCAGCCTCCTCTCCGTTTCGATCGGCGTTAACTTCTTGTTAGCATATTTTAGGTCTATTTTTCGCAAGCTTTTAAATTCGCTCTCATTTTAATTACTAAATCTCATTTTAACTTTTAACATATTATCGGTAAATCTTTTTTGTTACGAACAAAAATTGAAGCTTTTAAAAATCAGTTCATATGAATTTACATGTATTTAATTACATGTAACATTATGGATATATGGTAATGTATTAGTAATCGAAATGATTTAAGGTCAGAGTTAAAAAAACTTTTCACATCTAGGCTCTAGCTACTGCAGCAAGCTACTGTTTCCGGGAGCCCAAGTGAATAGGTCAATTAGTTGTGTAATTAGTTACTAATCGACTGAACTTATAACAACATTACGGCTAATAGAATCAAAGACAAATTAATTTATGTAAACAATATCGACAATGCGGTGTCGATACCTATTGTTTCTAACATCAGATACCTGGCGAGGTCCTAATTCAGTTTTAGTAATGCCAGCACAATGCCCAATCAGTACATGCGGGCATCCATTCTGTTCGTTGATAATCCATCAATGTTTGCTTAGATAGTCACCTGTGCTCGGTAATTATCATGTTTAATGTAATGATCTATCTTTTTAAATGTTAATTATTGATTTAGTAAGTATAGCCAATAATATTAACTGGTAAAAGTTGTACAAAAAGAGAAACCGCTGAGTTTCCGCGCCAGTTCTTCTCAGGTGTCAGACATTAACTTTAGTGAGCCGGTGGTATATTTTTTGACGCACAATGAACCATGTAAAGTCGTTGTAATGAATAAAGTTATTTCGCTTTGACTTTGAATAAAAATTTAAACGTAAGAACATTTAGAACCGTGCCTCTCCGAATCCTTATATGCACTCAATTAAGCCAATTAGCTATACTTTCTAATCTACCCAAGTCCGAAATCTACGACGGCCCTTACAACATTTAATTTTTTAAACATGTGTTACACAAACACTTCCTAGTAAAAGTATTGCTACTATGCGTTTGACATACAGCTTTGTGCAAAGTGTCACGTTCTAACCTGTGTGTGTGTGTAAGTGTCACGCGACAACGGGTGGGTCCACTAGTGTATTTGACAGTGTCATTCACGCATTTCGGCTTTGAAAAATACTAAAATTCTGTGTAAAAATTTGAACATAACAGAATTCCAATTCGCACCTTCTAATATACTTCATAGGTGTTTTTTCACTCATTTGTTCACACAAAAAGTGTTATTCAGGAATTGTAAAGACTGATAGGTGTCTTATTTGTCGACACCGATATTAAATTTGTTATATTAATAGAATATTGGCCGCTATTAAAACCGTTACGTGAACAACGGAAAGCGAGCAAGAGCGGACCCTAGCTAACTTAGTTTCTTGCATGTAAAATGCAATTTACGCTAACCAACATTTTTGACGAGAAGCATCAATATCAAGGCTGTAAAATCTAGTAACTTTTTCATTTTCCATACTGAATATGTTGTTCATATACCATGTATTTGAAATTATGCTAAGCTATTTTAGATAAATGAGTATTCTTAGGTAATAATGGCAAATATAATATATATTTTTTAATATAAAGAAATTACGTATAAAGGCCGCATCGGGGTAATTTAACGTTAGGGGGGTAAGGTATATGTGTTGCCCTGATTTGCTCAGAAAAAGGCTACATTGGGTTCTAAAACTAAACACTCAATGTTTCTATATGGAGAAAGCGTACATGCGTCTCCCTAAGTTGCAATACCCACTACACCACAATGAGGTTAGGAATTATTCTTTTTTATTTAATTACCAAAAACAAGTTAATGTAAATAAGCGGTATTTTTATTTATAATATTTAATGAGATCGCAAACATATATACTCATAACGAGCTAGAATACTCAATATTAAGTTAGGTAATTTTATAAAATCTTATGTAAATTTAAACTTTATATGCAAAGTTGTACAGTTTTTATCACAAGATGTGGAGCTTTAATAAAATCTACGTCGTCACATAGCCAAAATTAAGTTAATACTAATAAAATTACCACGTTAAGCGTTCTTTTTGTTCTTACTATAAGATAACAATTTAACTGAAAATGGCTGTATAGAAGACTTGACTTACATTTTTCACCAGTAAGCTTGGCTCAGAAATAGTATAACGCGTATTATATAATTTAAGCTCATGGGAGTAATTAATAAAATATAAGCCATAAATGAATTTAACTACATTTCTTGTCACGGTTAGCAAAGCTCATTTTTTGGAGACAAGTACTCATGTGCTAAAAATAAACAGACAATTAGCTTATAATATTTCAATACTTTTTAGTGTTGCCGTTAAATTATTTTTATAAAATTTAAATGTTTTTATAAAATTTACATGCAATTATTTTACTGTGATAAAATATAATTTATCAAAAAGGTGATATTTAACAAATATAGTTAGGTATGTAATAATTGTTATACCCCATCAGTTATTTAGAAAACTTAAAACAAATTGTTGCTAAAACATGCAAAAAAACAAAGCTTTGTATATGTAGTGACATTTTCTGATAAAACCTATAAACATTCTTTGTTCTCGAGTGTTTATTGTATGAACACAATAGTTAACAACGCCTCCTTCGAAGTAACAAGTAACGTTAGTAGATTACTTTATGCAATCAAACCAAGAATTCATTTCAAAATGTAAACAATTAAGTTGTCTGTTGAACTTAAAGAAAGTCATCAAAGTTTTGGTTTTTAATTCACTGACCTATATATTGATACGGGAAGCGCAATATTTGTACCCCTTTTTACGAAAATTGAGCAGCCGGAGAAGTAAGAATTATAGTTTTTTATAGGAGTGCAGAATGGTTTATTTTTTAATAATGCTTAATGCAATTTTTTTTTAAATAAAACTATACTGTGTGTTAATGGCTGTATAAACTGATACTTGTTGCTAAGGCAACGCGTGTTTACTCTTGAACTTGTTTATATTATTACACATTATATTGACGCAGTGATGTAATACTGGAGTAAATATTATAAATTCAGTATCAAAATTGTTATAAGCTGATCTAGAATATTGATTTGTCACTATGTGACAAATTATACCGCCATACATTTCGTTGTGGTTGGCAAGATGAGAATTGTACATTTCGCTATTCTACTTGTTAACAGTATATATATATAGCAAAGTAATAATTATAAATGATTATCAGCAATATCTAATATACGCGGTGTTCTACGAAGGACTTATTTGTAAATATGTTTGGGTTACATGTTGTTTCTCTATCTTACGAAAGAAATGTACAGTATGTATAGTATTTATTTTGTTTGCTGTAAGTCATTTATAATATTTATTGTTACACTTCTATTAATATGATTGAAAGTATTATATGCACATGCAAAAGGGCATTTGTAAGATGTTAACGGTTATTTCAAAATAAATTGATAATAATTTAAACCAGGAAGAATAATCCGTTATTGAGCAATGAAATGGTAATGTGAACCTTTACCAGAAATTGTCTACTAAGGATATTCGTATATTAGGCCGCCTACACACGTCACCGCTTGCTCGCATTGCGACTCTCACGTCCTACACATCAATTCAATTTACCATTTGCCGAGCCACTTCCCATCGGACGGAAATTGTTGAAAGTCACCACAACTCGGGAGTTGTCCTTTGAACGATGTTATGAAAACGACCAGTCTATTCAGGTCCTTATCACTGTACGATGACGGTACAAACACGTTCACTTCTAAAATGGGTACAAAATACAATACATGATGAAATTGAAATTATTGAATGTGCGTCATTTGCGTTGACGTTTTCTCAGATTTGCTTTAAAAAGTAAATAAAAAGACAATTGCAATTAATTTACGAAGTACTTGCTAGATTAATTGGTAATATAATAAGTTTATTGACAAAAAAGAAGCATGTCGATAACAAAGACTAATAGTTTAATTGTAAATTAATTGTTTCGCTAATATCATAAGACTACAGTGCAATTGTATTTTAGGATTCTAATCATAATGATAATTATTATAATACAATGGTAAGAACGTCATACTTTTCCTAATATAAATGTTTTTTTAGTTATTTAACATTCTTATGTGAGAAATTAGCCATTTTCATACAAAAGAAATGTATGAGCATTTTATATTTATATGCAGACAAAAATCAATTTGCTAGTAACATCGTAAGTGACCATGTTTTGCGGAATCCTATCCTGTGCGTGTTGGGTACGCTGATTATTTAAAATCGCGTGATATGCGCAAATCGAACTTATTAATTGACATTTCTTACAAGACGACTGATATTGTATTTGTAATAGTTATTAATTGCTACAATGAAATGATGTTCTCAGCTTAATTAATATTTATAATACTCTTAAGAAGGATAATTTTATCGCAAAAGAATATCGCAGAATTTAACTTCATGCATTAAACATGCTGTTGAACTAAATATTTATTTTTATGTAAATAAGTCGTAGAAGAAATACCGGTCTGATCATGTCCACTTTCTGAAATTTGTATTAACCATAAAATAATAATTAGGCTAGTGATCAATGATTATAATATTTTTAGGTAAAAATAATAATTGTTTTTAGCTTTTTGCAGCCAGAGAGAATCTAGTGCGAAGGCACTCTGTCCTCCGTTTCAGTCCTGATTTGAGACATTGCGTGTTGGGTAGTGACGTCGCGCTACGTAACGTCAGCGTGATTAAATGAAAACAATTTAAATATAATTCATAACTTCCTTGAGTCCTGACTCAAGGAAATTATTATAATTATTAAACCCACAACCACAAGTAACAGTTAGACGCTGTTCCACTGCGCTACGAAGGTTTTGACAATACAATATAACTTTCTAAAAAGGAGTCACCGCGTTGCTGAATAATAAATTATTACAAAAAGCATTATTTATTATAATATGACGGTTTTAATTTAATAAGCAGAGAAACTGTTAAGTTGTGATGAGACACTTTCTGCCAATTTAAAAAGATTGCGATCTGGGGCTCTAACATTTGATCTTTTGTCTAACTAGATTATCAGAGTGTGATTTAAACTCACATCGTACACTATAGCTCATTCCATCTGTGTTAAGATAGTTGAAAAAATATGTGTGTTAATTTCAAGTTATTAATTTTTTAAGAGCTCAATATATCCCAATATATAAAGTGTAACCACGTGAGTTGTTTGCTACCTTATGACAGATTTCAACTAACAACAACTAGTATAATAAGACAATTTCCAGGCGAAAGCGCGTTCGTTCGCAAAATGTACAAGACTAACAGACATTCATAACTAGACATTTCGTTCCAAATGCCCTAACTCAAATTTGATTTTCTAAGCACTTTGCCATCATAAATTGATGAATAGGCATAATAAGGATTTCAATATTTCTGTGCTGCTGCACTTCTTGGTTATCTTGGCTTGAGTTGATTTAAAACATCGCCCTGATTGAACCCGTAGGTTGAATATATTTAAAAGAATGTACCGGTGGCTAACCAGTATTGATGGGCTTTCTTCCGTTTTGCAATTTATAGACGTTTACTTTATATTTAGATTCTTATTAGTTTAGACTGGCTCAGGGTTCCATAATGGCACCCGTGCATTCCAAATTCATAAGCAATTGAAAAGCAATTCGTTGATAAATACAATTGCCGGGCATGCCGGATGCTCTCCAATTGGACGGGATATTATCCATCTATTGCAATTCGGAGTTGCTCTATTACCTTGCGCCTACGTCAGGCGGCGACACATCTAATCAATTATAACATTCGCATTCGCGATTTCGTACGTACTGTTCTCTTAACTTGGCGAAGATTTACTCAAGCTATTACTTGATATATCTTTTAATGTTTTTTTTGTCACGTATCAATATAATGATATTATAATAGACATCTATTTTATTAATAATGTCATTAGAAGTAAAAATAAAATAATTACATTATGTTAAATGTAAATCTTAGTGTATTTGTATAATATAATCATAATATTGCTTTTAGCGTAAAGGAATTTTTATTATAGATACTATTCCATCATCTTCGCAAAATTATAAGAAAACTAATAAGCCATAGGCCTACACTGTGTCTGCTATGTAGCGGTGGGCGTCGTGTGGCTGAAATGACGATACCATTTCTATCCTGTGTAGTTTCAGCTGCAAACCGAAAAGGCCCGTTTTGTTCGTTCCCTTAGGAATTTCATGAAATCCTTTCTTAGTATTTCTCTACAACCCCTTAGGAGCCTAGGTGCCATTTTCAGCTCTCTGAGTTTCTGAGTGTTTTATCTCAGTAACTCAATAAGTAACCCAAAATATCTTATTCCTATTATATAATACATATATTTATTGTTTTTTTTTCAAGACTTACAATATTAATATTTAAATGTGTTTCACTTTTTAATAACATATACAAAACACTTACATTTAAAAATATATAATTATGACTAGATATTACGTTAAAAAAAATGTTACTAGATAATTAAGAGATTTAGTTCAGCTTAACGCTTTACAACGCATGGTAGTTAGAGAGTACATAGTGTCAACACTCTGTTTTCTACTTTCCGACTGAAATCAACGACTCACTTTATCTAAGGTGGGCTTGTTTAGAAATTTAAGATTTTTTAATGTGAAAAAATCCGTTACGATTTCCCGCCGGATTGTCCCGCCCGGACTTAGAAGGATTATATGGGACTCCCGACTGGTAGATGTAGGCCGTCGGTATACCCACTTAAACCTCACGGTGCTTCACCTTGACCGCCTTTAGGTAGGTACATACCTTATATACAAAAAATCACATAACTTAATAAAATATGGATTGAAACAGCTGGTGGTGGACGAGGTGTTAAAAATATGCAGGGATGGTAGCGTTTGGCGCTACGATCTATCTGAGACCCTACTAAGGATGAAGAGTAAAAAAAATATTTTATACAAATTCAATAGAACAATTATCTCATTAAACTTTTCCAAATAATTTACATATGCTTTATTTAAATAATTAAAATATGCTAAGCTTCTCAGTTCAGATTTTCAAATTATAATGAACAGCTCGTTTAGATTTGCCAACGGTAATTTCTGACCACATTACCAGCGGCTTCAGTCGCAGTAACATTGTAAGCGCTTTCACTCAGTATTACTCGTACGTCTGTCCGTTTCTAATTATAATATTATAACCTTGTGATTCACAATTTTATTATTTTTTAACTTAGACCAACTATATACTCATTTGCCTCCTTTTTAAATGACATTGACATTGGTTGCAAAATTCATCAAATAATCAAAAAGGATGTTCAATTCAGTCCAATTATTATCTATGTTAGCTTATATTAGCTAAGAGAGGAGAATAGTAATTTATGAAATAACAACTAATAAATTAACATGTGAAATGAAGTGATAGCACAGAAAAGATGGAACATTTTAAAGGTTATTGTGTATGTTTTGTTATGCATAAAACACATTAAGGTGCCGACCGTATGAACAAAAAGCAATGGCGGTGTCAAAGCGGTAGTTAGAGTGATAGCGGGCACGGTTAGCGCAAATAGCATTAATATAAACTGGAATCGAACGCGCGCTATCGATTAGGAGCTGGCGTTTACAACAATTAATGACCTGCATGTCCCTAGGCCGACAAAGCTATGGCAAAACAAATAGACGCCGCGCCTACACGGTATACAGCCGCTCTAGGAGTAATTAGGCGGACGAAATATTAGTGGAAACTGTTGAAACTGCACTACCTAGTCTGAAATGTTGAACATTATGTAATGTGGCATTTAAATGTAAGAAATCAATCCTTCTATAAATTTTTTTGGTTCCCTAAGATTTGTCAAAAATGTATTATTACTCCTTGACATTTGAAAAAATATTTATAGGCACATTCGTATTCTTTTACATTTTTAAAGTGTTATTCACATATTTAAATAAATTTATAACGGTTTTATACGTTTTCTAAAAATGTAGATTCATTCTAATTCAGAAGATGAAAACATCAATAATATGTGTATATACATAGATATTAATATTATAAAATATTCAAGCTAATTAATAATTAGTTGAACACCCTATATTCTAGCGGCGTTGCGGGGTGCAAGAGCTACGCATCTGTGTGCGTTAGATGTGCCTTTGTGTGAGTTAGTTTAGGCAGGGGTGCAGTGCTTAGACAATTTTAGTATCACATATTGCAAAATAATGCATTGTCATATCGCGCGGCCCTCGTCGCTTATATTTATTAGCTTTAAACTTTGTATAGGCACACTTGCCATATGACATACAATATAAACATACTAGTCAAAACCCGGATCAAACCCGGGCTATTTGTGAAATCGAAGAATGAAGAAGAATGTGCTCGGGTTGTTTGGAGACGTGGAGAGAATGAGTGATGGAAGAATGGTAAGAAAGATATCGGTCGGCTCGGTTGACCTTCGAAAACACAGTATCGATGATACTGGAGGAAGGTCGCGTAAAAATCACTGGAACCCCGCAGAGGGATGTATGAAGAGGTTAATGATAGTGGACGAGGCGAAAGGTCATAGCGTTTTCACAGTTCTCGCTAACTACCCCACTAAGGATAAAACGTGTAGCTAAAATATAATAAATAACCTGTATAATATAATAAATAAAATATATTATAATAAATATATATACAGTATTTTATTTGAAATCTTAATTAGATTTTTACATTTTGATTAGAGATTATATTTTTTGTAATATAGAAATTATATTATGATCATTAAATAATTGTAACATTTTTATCAAGCTTTTATTATATTCACCTTAGTCTTTATATCTATGTATTAACATAACAAAATGTTGCGACACTCTTGTGACCTAATTCTTACGGTCGAATTTGCTTTGAAATTTGAACACGTCCGGATCCGATGACAATACAATATTGTGATAACATAAATCTGATGTATTCGCCAGGACGACCAGGATAACGAAAGAATACTTAAATGTGTATTGTTTTTAGTTCCAAAAGCTATTAGGTATGATAAAATAAACAAAAACTTATGGTATTTTTTTAGGTTTTTGTGCAGTGATAATTTGTGCGTACTTCGATAACCACTGCAACTGTCCTTTGAGCTTTCTCTCCACTGAAGATCCTGATAGACATGTCATTTCCGTGAGCATTGGTCTAACTCTATCTGCGTACTGTCAAATATGGAAGCAACTGTCCTTTTGTACATCATACTACGGAAAGTAATGTCGCGGTTGCACATGTTCTTTGTTCTGCTTTTCATTCACTAGTCTAATATATTTTCTAGGTAACATGTCTAAACAATGACCGCTTTCAGCCTCATCATGCCGTGTTATTGCCAGGCGTCCTTAATTTTGATAAAATTGGATAGGTCACTTCAGCAGAATCCTAATTGTAAAGGCAATTTTTGACTGTAAAGGCAATTGTCGTAGGTTCCATACCAACTCGATGCAATAATTTTATTTAAACTACTTCCATTCTTTCGCTCTGTCAAGATAAAACGTGGTGTTAAGTTCCGCTTCTCAACAGCTGAGTGACTTGACACTAGATTCGCTCTATCTACTTTGCTGTGTGGAATAAAATACGAAATCGTACATTGTAATGCATATTTTTATTTAATATTATAATTTATAATAAATGGTGTTTGGTCTCATGGTTAATTCCATGAAACGGATACTCTGTCGAAATGCTGAGTTATTAATCAAAGAAAGCCGTGCAATACACTAACTCGAATCAATCAATTAGAAACGGACGTGCGAGTAAATCTGAGTGAAAGCGCGCTTACAATGTTACTTACTGCGACTGAAGCCGCTGGTAATGTGTTCAGAAATTACCGTTCGCATATCTGAACGAGCTGTTGGAAATTCAAACGCGGACCGGTGGGATTCTTAACATGGCCTCGGGGTTGAGGGCTGAAAATCTGGAAAATTCGCAAACCCGCCGCAGGTCACGGGCACTAGAATATGCGATGTGGTATTTAGCAAGCGGTTACCGCTGCATCGTTACGATCTCAGCCTCATACTTTTAGTCTCTTCTTTAGTTTTCTGAGAGCAACCTTTTAAAGCTGAAATTCAATGGTTACAATTGGCTGGTAATACAAATGTGAAGACGAAGAATTGTTAGCTTCCTACGTGACGTTTTAAAAAGAAGTACTAGTATATATAATACAGACTGTGATTTGTTTATCGCTTTTACTAAATGTATATTTTGCCAATATTATAAACATACAAACGAGATCTTGAATGTGTTAGTTATTTTATTATGCTAATTATATATTTCTGTGATTTCAGGTAAGCATTTTCCACATTAATTTCGTAAGTAGCTTTTAAAACGTGAAACAAGTGAGTTTTCAAAATGAAAAACATTATAGAGTTTATACAATATAAACAGTAAAGAGCGGAATATTCCTTTTCGACAAATGTTCAATTCACTTTGACGGATATTACTTTGTGATTGCACAATTTATAATATAAATAATATGGTTCTTTTTAATTAAATGCGATGCAATATTCGAAAGTCGAAGTGTGAAAAACTTGTAAATAAAAATTATTGCAATTGCACAAATTCGGTGGCATTTTTGTTCACTGCGTAATGGACATTCGAAACAAAAGAGCTCGAGTGTTTTGAGGGAAGGTGTAGACAGGGCAGGCGAACCTTTGTCGCTTGCACTTCGCGCCGAGTGTCACCGTCTGTACGGGGAAAGTTTTACATCCCATTTTAAACTCGGAATGTACCAACAATGTGCTTATTCAAACATTTTGATTGGCTGAAAAATATTGTACACGCTTTTTGCCGTTACTAATTATTGTATTGACTTATTATTTCAAAAATAACACCAATGTAACGTTCAAATTATCTACATTTTGATATTTGTTGATTAATTAATATTTTTTGCATTTGAGATATGAATATACAGATACATACATTTACCTACCGCGTGTACCTATATGGTGGTATATAGTTTATAACATATACATATATAATTTCGAATGCATTACATAATTAAACTCGAATTAATTACATTAGCGCAATTAATTTAAAGAAGTGTGAAATATGGTACAGCCTTAAATGGTCCGTATTTAACATACACTTTGTATGTTTATTCTAAATGAGATATGAATTTAATTAGATATTTTATACCATTATGCCTCTACGTTTTGTTGTATGTGAACACCGTCATAATAATATACAATACTGTAATAATGGCTCTGTACTATAGGACTCTACCGTCTATACACGAAGTCTATACACGAAGCGAGGCTTGATAACTATAGTTCTGTTATAGAATCTTACAAATCTGCTTCACTTGAAATTTCTTTTACAATTTCAATTTAAAAACCTTAATGACAGTTAAAACAGCTTTACTTATTAAATTTCTCGCCAGCTTGTCGACTTTTCTAGGACTGAACGGTGCCTGAATGTTTTAAAAGTATATTTTATAAACTTTGACTCGGAGGGTGGGGCGTTCAGGGAGTATAGCACAAATTATAAATAATAGGCGAACGTTATTTTTCGAATACATTTTTCATTTTATATTGTACGGAAAGGCGGGTGTCGCGGAGGAGGCGAGGGAGTTAAAATAAAGAGAAGCGCAATTGAATTTTTAATATTTTATGAGGAGGGACGGCCGTGGCGGAGCGAGCGGGGCACGAAGCAGTTTTAATGGGGCTGTGTCGCGTCCGCTGCCGCACTCGCTGCAGCGTCCGCTCCCGTCGCCACCGCCGACGCAGCCGCCGCGGCTTAACGCCAAAGCTCAAGTAAACACTACCTACCACTCTTGCGATAACTCTCCAAGTCAAACATCCAGTTAAACGTGCTCTATCAGTTTAGACCTTTTTGCTATTTTGTTTAAGTAGGTTCACACAGCATAGCATATTTATATATATGTATAACAATACTTATATTATATTATGATAATAAAACGTGGATACACTTCGTTGGCTTCTTCAATTGGGTCAAGTTCTTAAATGGCCGCGTAGAAAGAGCATAATCAAATAAAGCACTTTGACTTGGACGTGAAAGATTTTGTGATTTTAGGGACAGGTTTTTCGCATTTTAATTTCTAAACACTTTCAACTCGAAATTGAAATCAGGCTTGAGGCCTGACTTTCCGCTCCGTTCAACTTTTTTAATCAAACTTCTTTATTTCCCTGTGTATGCCCTCACGATTGCAATTTCACATCGCATTCGAAAAAGTATATCAAACATGGTCAATAAATAAAATGTAAGAAAAATTGTTTTCTAAACATTGTACCTGTAACATCACATAATATGCTTTCGCGAGACATTTGACTTTTTACAATATACACACATTGCGACAATAGATATATAAATAATAAATAGGCCGTTAGTTAATTATTTTAATTGCAAAATATTTGTATATTGCATACATTTTGTTTTATTCTTACACTATCTCTTATCAAACTCTCTTATCACATTCTCTCTTAAATTTACTTAATTGAAATCGTAAATATATTAACAGTGATTAATGAAAACATATTAAAAGTCGCGGAGCCGTGTCGTTTGTCGTTATTAACTAGTGCAACGTTAATTTCATTACTTAACGAATTTTGCTAAGTCGAATTTGATTAATATGAACAAAAAGCCATGTAAGTACATTTCTAAGTAAACATACTAAGCCGTATACAGTCTTTCATACCGATCGGTCGTTGATAGAATGGAGTCGTATTTACACAGGACCTTCGATAGACGCGATTTGCTTTTAAAATATGTAGCATTTTATTATTAATAATGTTACCCTAATATTTACTTTAAATTTTATGGAGATTTCAGAATCTAGAAAACATTAAAATAGTTTCTCCTTACATACTACATAAATCGACAGAATAATAATTTTAATATTAGAAACATAATATAAGGCATATCACTTTAAGGAAAGTGTAAAGCTAGTAATTTATTAAAGGCCAAACAATAACAAACGATTCTGTAAGGTAGGTAGGTGGTTTAACCCATTCTTTTTAAATCTGTTTTAACTCTACGTCAGTAGCAGAAAGCACGAATAAACCCTTTTCTGCGTTACTGCGATACATTCAAAGCTTATATGAGATTTCAATAACACGCAATTGAAAAATATTTTATTGTGAAACTTTAAAAGTGACTTTCATATTTTTGAACCGATATTGCCATACAGAATGGTTAGTGTACAGCAATACTGATTCAATACCCATGTCTATTGAAGATCAATAGCATCGTTATTATAACTACATTTTGATATACCTACATATTTTTATTAGCCCATAATATATGCGTTGTTGTATAATTTCTATTTATATTCTAGCATAATAAATATGCATAGGGGAACGAGAAATGTACTGGGTAGGTACATTTTTATAAAATCGCGAGGAGTGCTTTAAATGTATATTATCTACAGAAAGGGGATGTGGCTGTCGGCATATGAGCGATGTAACAGTGACCGCAGACTGATATAATTATTAACCTGTTCTTGATCGTTGAAAACAAAATAATTAACATTCAGCTTGTAGTTTCCAGGGCTCTGTTCAGGCATACAAGGCCAGAAAGCAAGTGTCAAAGCAAATTTTTCGATCTACTTTGTTCACAAAAGAATTTTTTACCTACAAAATAGAACGTCGTTCCGAGTTAAAATTGATTCTGATGCTTACACGGGATTTTATTGGAAAAATCCGACTACTACAGCTAGGCACGGGACGTTTTCAGGAATGCAGTTTCTTTTAGATTTATGCTAAAGCGGATATAAAGCGGTTCACTAATGGCTCAAAAAGTCCGTATTTTTAGCGGTGCTTTCCGAATCTCGCCCGATCATCCTCTCACAATTTTTATTGTCGCTTTATTATTAACGTTAAAATAAATAGCAATCAAAAGACAGTAGACGATGGTGTTTCATTTAAAAGTAATCAGAAACGAAATAAGTCCGTCATAACATGTTGTAAGACATCGATGCAGTCAATGTCGGTGTCGTGTACCACATATCATTCGCAAATAGTTTTGATACTCGAGCGCAATATCCTGTGACTATATTATGTTTACTTTTAGATTCAAACACAATATAATGGCCATATTCTATTCTTCCGCCTGTCAAAAGGTAATTCCAATGGTTCGCAGAAGTTATCGTTTCAGTTATGCTGCAATTATTTCATAACAATAACATTTCACATTTTCATTTCCAGAAAATTCTACGCTTGTGGCACTGGTTCTTAAACCTATAATTATTTCTTGGCGCAAGTCTTGCTTAGATTATATAGATTCTTTAGATCAGTTTTAGTTTTGCAAATGTTCTTAGAAAAACTTACATCTTGCACGTTATTAGAATAATACTTACCTAGCCTGAAAAGGAAATGTGTGCCGCTCTAAAGCCGCGCACACACCGTTATATAGTTATCACAATTAATTTTTCATTGTTCTAACTCCATTTATAAAAGTAGGTCGTTATTTCCACATTCATTAATTGTAGCTGTCTGTTCGTCCATGAGAAGGTTGCAAGGTAAACGGGTCAGGCTGTCGTCTGGGAGTCTGACCCACATAGCCACAATGGGCTTCCGTAAACCACCACGCAATTAAGCGAAACACCAGACATAAAAAATTACCGAAACAAAAGGGGGCCCCCACCCGCTGCTACAATTTATCATAGCAAATAAAAATACGGCGAATTAAAAAGAAAAGGACGAAGAAAGCGAGGCGAGAGGGAGCGACAATCGTTTCGAGCCGAACGTCCAAAATATAATGCCGTTTATTTTTTTTATGGCCGGCCAGGGCGAGCTTCCGAGGGGAGTATTCACAAAATCGATACTTGAACGTGACAATTAAAAAACGCCGTTAGTCCGATTAACGTGGGATATTTTGAAACTGCTTAAGTAGTAATAACAAGTGATTGTGGCACCTAGCCTTAAGATAATTATTAATTATTATGATACTGTCTTCTTAGAAAATATGTATAGGTAGGGTATGTGTGTACAGTCGACATCAATAAATATGAACAAAAAATGTTTAGAGTTATAGACGACTACATCAACAGAGTACTTTAAAGCTACAAGGATAACATTTGTGTATTCCGTATAAAAATAACATGAATAAATTAACTCCGAAAATGTAGTATCAATTCAAATTAATTATTTCGTTGACTCTTACACATCTCTTATATGTCTGCAGCGAAGTAAGAGTGAATGGAGGATATCCTAATGAATCTCGACCCAATCGGCTCCTCTCGTTTTGAATTGGTAATCAATTGCTATCAAAGAGCCGTCATACGGCGGCTTAGCCAATTAATTATTTGCTTTTAAAGCGTCTGCCACCAATTACTTTTCTGCAACGTACCATTGAAACTCTTCGTCTCAATAGTATTACATATTTTAACTATCTTTGAAAGTTTCGTTTGAACCATAGTTACGTTGCAATTACCTAGCTTTTCCCCCCTTTCATGAGCGTCAAGTGCTTTCATATAAGTCGCTCAACGTGTCAAATAGATTATTAATACTACGCTGTTAATTAAAATAGCACTTTCGTTGACTAATTATATAATGATGTACTTACAGTGCTTTTCAAATTTCTACCCAAAGTCATTTCTCTAGTACGTGCCACATTATAGGTTTTTTCGTATCACGGGTATCTTAATAAAAGCAGATTTTGATTGTTTCGTAATGAACTCGCAAGATATATTATATATATTATTTAAATAATTTTGTAAGTACAACAAGCACTGTATGTAATTTCCACTAGCCGGACATAGAACGTTCTGCCTTCGTGTCGCCCTCAAGTGGCGGGGAACACTTGTGGTGCAGAGGGGACAAAGTAATTCCCTCGAGAACAATGTGTTATCACAACTAGAAAGAGTTATATTACTCGACGCGACGTCACCAAAGAGTAAAGACTAAGTTCTGAACCACTGAGTACCGCTATTGTTCCTTTACCGACTACCGCCCATATTAAAACTTGGAAAAACAGTTCATCAAAATCAACGGACGCTTTTTCATATTCTTTTAACTATCGCTAGTACAATTGGCATGATGTAAATTTAAATTCACAACGTTTGGAACTTTTTCGGTGTGTTTTTTGTTCTAGTTTTGTACGTAATTAACTACCTGTGTAGTTGACTATCAATATTCGCAATACTATTGGTAGTTGGATGGAAAGAATTGAAATAAAAAAAACATTTACGCAAAACGTGCATATTATGTATATGTGTACTATTAACAATATCAGGTTGTCAATGACACAAATTCAATCAAATTAAATATACCTATGAATAATAATTAATTATATTAAAAATATAAAATAGAATTTCAATATTTAAATTCACAAAAGCTCGCTGTAATAAGTGCACTGTAGAAGATCGATACAAAGTTTTAATAAAGCCTAACATTGCAGATGTCACGCGCCGCAGAGGCCTGCGGGGCCCGTTCACCTTTGATCCCTCACGCCGCAACCTCTCAGAGGCTACTACTCCCATTACTGTATGCAGATTTTATACTTTGTGTCATTTTTTGTGCGAACGCCGCGCCACCCTACGCCCTCCCCTTCGCCCTAGCGGGAGCTTTACTTAGCTGATGACTTATTAAGAGCACATTCTTCAGAGGTGTCTGCCTGTCGCGGCAGGTTTAATGACGTGGGTGGTTGGCTTGCCGATTCTCTTCGCCGCCTGTTTCGTGGCCCACTTTTATTCGAACAATGGTATGGCGTATTGGAGACTGAATCGCATTTTTTTATTTTACACTTTGTGGACGTTTTTTATTAATAAGTGCACCGACGTCCGTACTTTTAATCCTTGTTTAATCTACGTCACATGAATTTTGGTGTAATTACTGCCAGAACGGCGTGGACGGATGACGTTTGATTAAAGTTTTATTCACTGTGTTGTTTTTGGCCTAAAGAAAGTAATATCATGGCAATAACGCTGTAAGTTTTAATAGAAGTACATATCATATTTAAAAATAACAAATCAATGTGGGTAGTGTTGGTAGTTAATAGTACATTTAAAAAATACTCAAAGTAACTAAAGTGTATCCCTAAATTGACGATGCAGACTATCGAGGTCAGCCAATGTAATATTTAACAAGTCGGTTTCGTGTCGAACAACCAGGTTAAATTGCGATGACTTATAATCCAAAGTAAAATAAACAAATTTGTTTTTTAATTATTTCCTACACACAAAGACCACAAAACAAAAACTATACACATAAACTTTGTTTAATTTCTATGAACATAAATGCTAACTCAAGTAGCAACTACTAGCCCGACCAACACATTTTAACCTACGGGTACAAAATGGGAACCCGATCAGTTGAAATTAACCCGTTGTGATATTTAATCACTTTAATAAAAGCATAAACTTGCCCATTGGCTCTGAAACAATGGGTAACATATCGAATAAAACCGTCCAGAAATTCTTCTGAAATTGTATGCATTGAATCTTAGTACAATGCTTAATTAAAAGTTTTGTTGTAAATTGATCTACAACAAATCTCAAAACGTGTGAAGATCGCATTTCATCGTTTTCAAGTTCAAGTCAATGTGGTATTTATTAAATGTAAAAAATTGAAAATATTGTAAATCGTATCATAAAACTTTATCTAAATATGTTTTATTTTTTATTGAAATGATCAGAAAATGTTAACAATTATGAGAACTCGTGCACTATTAGCCACTTTTTAGCTATATTGAAGTAATAGCGACCCGCTCGAAGCTTCGCCTCCGTAAACTACATGACTAAACTATTTCGTCTTTTCGCCGGCCGGAGTTTTCACTTAAATCACAAACTTGCCAAACTTTATAATTTAAATGGTTACAAGTTTTTTAATTATGAACCGATTGAAAAAAAATAAACACTAAATGTTAAGGGACGTTTACCAAAATACAATAGTCAAAACTGCATTAAAATTGATAAGCCGTTTCTGAGATTAGAGTGCACAAACACACAGACAAACGGAAATGAAAATTTTAAATCAATGTTTTGGGTTTTATTATATTGATAAATGCCCCTAATCATATATTTTCATATTTATATATCTTCCATGTACAGATGGTATGTAAATAATATAACTATATGTACATATACTATATCTGTAAGATCGGTACAATTTAACTTCTCATTCGTAAGGGGCGACAAGTATTTCACAATACGCTATTCAAAGATCAACGGAAGTCTACATATGACTGGATTCATTTAATACTTCCTATACCTAGTATACGTATAGGTATATACCTAGTATTGGAATTAATTTCATTGATAAATAATTAAAAACGTAATTTTATATTAAATATATCTATAATTCAACTTACATATCAGCAGCATTTTCTTCTGAAAAACCGTCAGTGAACACAAACTTGACATTTTATTTAGCAATAGTTTACTTTTACATAGCGCGTTCAAAGAATAAATCACACCAGGAATATTGGTGATAAAAAAAGCTTTTATTTCGTGTGCAATCCAATGCGCACATTCTCGTTACTCGTATATTAGAAATGCAATTCTCTAATGTCCTTTGATGAAACTTGATTTTAGCGGTATTACACTAAGGTTTGCTGGCTTTCCTATAATGTTTTTTTATTAAACTTGCATTATGATTGAATTCCGCAAGAGCATATCCCAGTCCATCAGTTATATTATTCACAGTTCAGAAAAGACAAAGCCTTCGCAATAAGTCAAACTTGTTTAGATTTATTTTTCTTTAGTTAAGCTAGTGAGCACGTATGCAATAAGTATCTATATATATATATATATTTCAGAAATTATTACCGCTATTTTTTCTATTTCGGGATTTTATTATATGTTCATTTACTGTATGATTAATATGATCTAGTAAAATAAAAACAACATTAAATTATTTTCACGATTATAAAGTTACAAAATAAAAAAAAAAAAATTTAACATTTTTTTATAGTGTTATTCAAACACTTAGAAAACTGGAAAACATTTTCAGAAACGCAGCTGGATTCGAACCGGTGCCTCTTGGAAATCGTTTAAGCGCTCTAATTGCTAAATCATGCGTTCTACATCCGGCAACGTCAAAATTGTTATACGCTTGTTTTTGTTAGCATCTCTGTAGAAATATTTTTACGTATTTCTACTACCCAAAGATTATTTTACGAATAATTGTTTGGCAAGAAATAATGCTATTTATTAAATATAAAAAAAAAATTGAGTAGTATTCACTCACTTAGGAAGTTAAAAAGACGACATGAACGTATATAAAATTGAATCCGAATCAGTCTCATTGACTAAAATCCAATTGTAGCTTTTAAGCTCTGCTTACGTCATCTTCAGTATGTTACGTATATATTTATTCGTCACATATTGTTATTTAAAAAAATCAACTTATTCTGTGTAACACATGGTCTTCGGGAGCGACTGTCAGATTTTGCTGATAGTAAAAGTAATTTGTTCAAATCGTTAACAATGCATTAACAGTTGTATAGAACAAAGCTTGTATATGAAAAAATACATGCAATTTAATGTTTACGTTTACGTTGTTCCACTTGTATCGGCCGTATTTGATTTATGCCTGAGCTGGACGTTGAAAAACGATCGCCGGGGTTGTGTTTTTTCTCAGCAGACGTCATTTACCCAGCACTCGCTAAATGACAAGTTTGTTCCCGTTCAAATTAGATATTCCACGCCTTAACTTGCACTGCTATCAAAACATATATTTTAATACATTTTAATTTAAACTTGGACTCACTTTTGTTCTAATCTGTGGATTGTTCAGTAAACGCTTCTGGATATCATGACACGGGGATACCCGGATTATTGGATACTAATCATTTGGGTTGGTGTTTGCGGAGAAGCGCCCCGCTCTAGAGGTCCGAGCTAGAGGTCATTCAGACTGATCTGCTCCGCGAGGAGCTTTTCGTCAGTAGTAGGCCTGTATCAGGATTTAGCGCGTCCGCGATGTGGAGCCCTCCTTCCGTCCCCTTATAGCGCGTCCCCGTGCTTTTTTTCGATTTTTGTTGGCTTACTTTTTCTATATGAAGGTCCACTCACTTATTCATGCCAGCGGGATTGTAGTTTTTTCTACTTTTTGCATGCGCCGTATATAGATATTTTGGCTACCTCCTATTTTTCCCCGGACTATAAAACTCGACCGGGTCGTGTACTTTTTTCGCGGTGCCCCTACTGGGGCGTTTAGGGGAGGGGGGAAGGGTGTTCGCAGTTAGGGAATTATTCATTGCCTACCCGCGCCGAACGAACTTCCCGTTATTTCTGTTTGTTATGAATTATGTCCAATGACTTTCCCAACGCCCGGCTTTCTTTCGTTTTCGCTAATTACTTTTTCTATAGAAACTATAAATCTTTTGTCGCTCCCCTAATCGAATTTCTTTATACCTGCAACGTGCGCTACTGTGAACTCTCAGCGTCTGTCTGCTCTTTCCATTCTAAGTAACATTTAACTTTGTTACATAAAATACTTAGCTCAAATTTTTATCACTAGGCATCGACGGTAGAAAAATGTGAAATAATAAATAAATCGATAAATATAAATTTCGTTATACATAGTGTGTAGTGTAAGTATAATATGGTGTACAAGCGTTTCGAAATTGTTTGGAAGCGTTACTAGACCGCAGGGAGTCAATTGACAAGGGCTTCCGTCGAACCCGAATGGCTTAGTGTGTATGCATAAATCTCACACTATAAGTGACCTTTGTCTTATCGAGTTTATCGGTAGGAGCAGTGGTGCCTCGCATAACACGCAAAATAAGCAATCAGTGTAGAACAACTGCTACGACGTAGGCCTACGTTTGTCTACGGCGATGGCTTGCTTGTGTCACGCTCGACAAATAGAAAGCGCCCGCTTGTATACCACTACTGACTGACGCTCTAAATGCTAACAAAAGATTCTAATTCACACTCTGTTGCCTACTAAAATATGTAGAACAGCTCGCTCCCGACCCGCGGTTCAAATTTGAATTTCATGTGTATGTTTCGTCTATTACGGATGCACTCATTAATATCTTAAGTGATGTGTGTAGTTATGTCGTGGGACTTTACACTTTACGACGACGGAGGTTAGATTGAGTCTCAACGATTGAAACGAGCCTCCGATTATATAAAGCGCACGCTAAGATTATGTCGGATGAAAAATGCTGCAAATTGTATGACCCTTCCATGAAAAAATGTTATCATTACTGGCACATCCAGTGTGATATCGTTTCGCATGTTAATTTAAAGAGGGTGCTTAGTTCTTCTGCGGTGTACATGTTAAATTTTACCTGTTTAATTCGTATTTTGTATAGCTACTGTCACCGTGTTGATTAGGATTTAATAAAATACTAATGTTCGTACTACGTTATTTAGTGGTCATATAATTGTTTTAACATTTAAAGTTCTGTTAGTAAACCACTGGTTTAAATGAGATATTATAAAGATATCGGTTAAACGTATTTCATTATATTCTAATCATCATGGCAAATAATATAAAGAATATATGTTATACTTTGAGTAGATATTGTATTTATTCAGTACCTATATTTGTATTGATAAATATAATGAATAAAAAACTTAAATCTTCAATGCTATTAATTTAAATGGATATAGCGTCTGACTATTGTCTCTATAGAAACGTGTATTTAGTATATTTTTAAACACGCTACTCTGAGAGGTTAAAGCTCATTCAGTCCGTGTTTGTGGAATATTATGAGCGAATGTTGCGATGGTCTTTCACGAAAAAGGATCCCGTGTTTGTCCTATTCATTCGCGCGGAGCATGACGATGCGCGACAGTACAGGGCCGACCTTGATTTACATTTGCATTTTCATATAAATTGTATTTTATATATTCATTTAGTAACGTATTTTTCTCGGTTTACATAATTTTTCATTATAAAAATAAAAACAGAGTTTACATTGATAATTTATCGTTATAAATGTATTATAAGTAATAATACGTTATACTATGAAAAAGCGACATTATAATATATTATTCCTACTTTAAGCTAACTCGTATTTTCATTTTTATGTAAGTTTCTGTGAAATTGCTGCAATTATTGCAAAATTCGATAAATTAACATAAAAGTTTTGGCAAACGGCTTGTTTTTAGTTACACTTAATAAATGTCGTAATTAAGCTTCCAATCCTGTTTACATAAGCTACAGTATGGCAGCTGGCAAAGTTTCAATTTATTTACCCCTAACCCACTTCTCCAAATATGAAAAAGTATGAGCAACAGAAATAAATTCGATTCTGTAATTTAAATTTAAGAATGTTTTTCCTTTTTAATTGAATTTTCCATTTAACAGTAAATGGAAAAATGCTGTTAAAATTTGAAACAGTCTTTCCTTTATTTTTTCTTTTAAACTTCTCTGGCTCCTTTATTCGTGAAAGTAGTTGTCTTAAACATTGCACAGACATTAGTCGTTCTAATTACTTGCACCATCACTCGATAGTTAGCGCCACCAGCGAGTCGTCCATTCACGCGTTTGCTAATTAATACATCATGTAAATGCGGCCCTGTGCGTCTTCGAGGCAGCCCCCACATTAATAGAGGTATGGCACAAGCTCCTCTGATGTTCTGACAAAGGGTTGCGCGAGACGACTATTTTTATTAAAACCTACGCCAAAGGCACACTTTTTTTAATAACTTATGTACGTACGTGCGGGTCGAGCCATTTGAATTGCACTCCGGGTGCCGTTTGCGCTCGCGCGCGGTTTTTTTTTTGAGAAAATTGTGGAGTGACTCTTTGTGAACGCGGGCTTTGCCGCCTTGAGTCGCGGGCTTGTTTCGAAATGTTTTTCTTTCAACCCTCTCTTATCTATTCTCGTCGTATCGGCATCGATTTCAATACTGATTATTTTATTTGTGACGAGTGCATTCACTTAACAAGTGCATGGCATCGGAGACTCTACGTAGATACGTAGAGGTGAAAGGTTCATTTAAAAGAAATATCTCTCATTGTCAGTTCTTGTGACTAAATTAGTCAATTACATGTATACAACCCTAAAAATTATAATGTATATTTATATTATGATATTATTGTAAGTAACACGAAATAAATAAACGTTCGCTACTGTCAATCAAAAATGAATTATTTGAAAGTTATATTTTTGATGCCAGTGAGTGGACGTACATATCAAGAGTTCTGTGTACAGTTCACGCAATGTCCCGCCCGTTAAAAGTTAGCTAAAAAATATTGCCTTTGTTTGATTACACTGAATGTTGAAAAAATACGGTTTATAATTTTTGGTGAATTCAAATTGTTAAATCGTCAGAAATTATCCAATATTACTATATATAATATTCTGTCTTGCGACAACTTCATTTCGTCATGCGACATTTAAGTATCGCCGCGTCATCTTAGTAAAATAAAAAATAACTAGGACACTCCCCTCAATTGTAACTATCTACGATTTTAAGGTGGATGTGACCACAACCTTTTTTTAGGCCTGTATCCGCGCTTGCCTTTGCGATTACGAATCGACACACTGACTTCATATATTGCAAATGAAAATTACGAAAAAAAATTCGAGAAGGATTTATAACGTTTTTGAAAACTCGTATTATTCATCTCACTTCTCTTTTTAAACTCCAAATTATATTATCACAAGCAGTATTCTTTTAAAAATCTACTAGTTGTTTTGAGCGTAAACTATTGAATTTTTGGTTAGTACCATTGTTTTACGAAGTAGATACTCACTAAGAAAGCATTTTTGCAAATTCAACCCTAAGAGTGTGAAATAAGAGTTAAAAGGTTAATATGATATCAAATTTATTTATTGAAATACCTATTTTAAATAGGTAATAGGGAATGGAAGTGGTATAAGGATTGAAAACTTGTATGGATGTGTCATTTTTGATGCTATAATTATGATATTTTACTTTTGGGCTGCTAGGTGTGGGTAGCTAGTAAGATATAAGAATGATCACTTGTCAGGTAGGTATGTCAACATTTAAACGTGTCAGAATAACGATCCCCTTGGTTAACAAAATACATTACAGATGAACATAAATCATATAGACATAAACCTACTACAAAGCGAGCTTATAAACAAGATGTGAAATAAAAAGAGAAATGTGATCGCATGTGATGAAACGCGCGTCCTTATATACATTAACGTATTCATAGGAGCGGCAGCATAACGTACACGTGCAACTAGCTCACTAAATGAAACGTCACCGACGGACGTAGACGAAAGACGCTGGGAATTAAAAGGAATCAAATATGAATGGTGTATGCATGAAGCATGAATAACTCGGGCCGCTCTTGGCAGCCCGGCGCGCGGCACCGGTACTCCGGTACTCCGGTACTCCCCAACAACTAAAACAGATACATTAATAATGCCTTTGCTTACAATGCGCTTTAAATGTAGATCCAGAGAGCGTCCCTCTCGCAGTCCTCTCGCTCGCACGCCGGCGCCGGCTCATGCAAAATGCACGCCAACGCGACTAACGCTCCTTCCCTCTCAAGATAATATCCCCCTCCCTTCTGTCCTTCCCTTGCCCTAATCAGACGATATTGATGGTCACTCATATCTCACGTATTAATTACATCACAGACAGCCCATCAACTACCAGTTTCACTAATTCTTTGTCTGTTTTTGATCTCGCTATTTTTTAACTTCTCAATGAGAAATCATAACTACTTTGGCTACAGAAGCATGTTGAAGCAGATATAACAAGAGCATTCTATCGTAATTTATTACATAATAGCGTGTTGTACAATTACTAAAACAAGTGCTACAGGCTACTTGCGGGAAACCTTGTTCACATCAAAACTTTAAACTATATAACAACTACTTAGCTTTATTTCAGTATTTAGAAACATTTTTTACACCTAAAGGCAATATCTCTGATTTATGCTTTACTTACAATTCGCATTTATTAGCCTCAAGCTCGACTTCCATATATCACCGCAGACAATACTTTAAAATTGAAGGTTTTATCTTGTATTATTCAAGTACTTTAATCTAAACGGAATATGGATTAATAACGCACAATATGATAAAAAAAATCACTATCCTTTTATTTCAACTGTAATGACACTCGTATCGCTATAGATTTGACCTTCAGCTTAAAAAGTATACGCTGAAAACAAACGTTACAACTTTGTCAAGTTTTCAAAAACATCCATACGTAGTTATTTCAGACAATTTTAATATAAGAGGCGTGTAGCGTTACTGCTAAAATAAAAACAATAAAATTCAGCCCAAAAAAATATTTCAAAAGCACGTGTTACAATAAATATAAAAAAAAAATCCACCTCACATGAGCCACATATGATAGGTTCCTGTTAATTTTATACATATAAAGCAACATTCCTATCAATACACAGTCATTTGAACTTATCACGCATTTAGTACATACAATTAATTATTATTTATTCAACCTCGTGTCTTGCAGGAAGAGCTTTTAATGCGATTACTTGTGTTGGAAGGTGCCTATTATATTTTTATTATGTTCCGGTGTTGTTTTATATCATATTTTCAATGTATGACTAGCTTCTTTATATGCATTATGTATAGTCAGTATCGCTAGCCGAGACTGGGAAATGTGAGTTTGAATAAACCATTAGACATGGCGCGTTTCACTAAATTATGCATTAGTTTTGAGTAAGTTAGGCACCTTCAGCGGTCGACACTAAGTACGACCGAATGTTTTATTTAATAAACTGTATACTTGCTTTACAAAGTTTATACGGTTTCGCCACTATTTGTGTAGCCCGTGTACTCGGCGCGATAAATTTTAATGTCGCGGTCTTATTTGTCCACTCAATATTTGACTTTTCATTCTTTGTTTTTTTACGCATTAAGTTTTCGGTTATGTTTATGTTGAAATAATGTTACCTGCATACGGTCATTTTTTAAATTGATCCCGTCTATTGTATCTTATCTTATTCATTATTGCAAGTCAATTTTTAACATTACTTACATAAGTAATTACATTAACGTATTTATAGGAGTGCACATGCACTTGTGAGTATCTAATTATGTTTATTATTAGGTAACTGCTAAACCTTTCTCTATATAAGTTATCACGGTTCATAAATAAATTAAAAAAATCCATAAAGTTTTATTTACATTAAATTTTAATTTATCTAAACACCAAATTTTTTAAATGATATAGAAGAGATTATGCATAAGTGAGTCGTTACAAAAATTAAACTTGAAGTGTTTTAAATGGACATTTTGGTGAACAACACACTATAACTGTATTGCTATTTAAGATTGCGACGACAGCGCGACTGGGACATAATTGTTTACCGCTTTCAAAGGCACGTTTTAATTACCTTTTTGTTTGATTTTTAATTATTTACGCGTTGAAAGAAAGTAGAAATCTTTGTGTTTTTGTTAGAGCAAAAGTGTTTCGTTCGTTTTTTTGTAGTCCTAAGGATATATTTTATTTGTAATTATATATTGAAAAAATAATAAGCTTTAATGTATATATATAAATATATATGCTTGGTCTTGCCAATATATAAAAAAAGAAAAAATTAAAAATATATAAAGCTTATTCAAAGAGGTATCTCCATTGGCTGCAATACAGTCCTTTAAAGGTTGAGGACCAGCTATCATTAGTAGCACGCACTCTTTCTATAGGAAAATTTTTACTGCCAATCGTATGGATCGTTTTAGGGATTCCAAATTATCATGGTGTTTATACCAAGCCTTATTTTCTAGAACTGCCCAGAAATCACAATCCAGTGGGCAAGACCATCAAGACCTTTTGCTCTGATCAGAAGCTTTATGACCCGGCGCAGTGTCTTGATGAAAGCACTATTCTTAGTTATTGAACATGGTGTTGTTAAGGGGCTTAACTACCTTCTCAAAAATGATGTCTTGATACACTTGTGCGGATATTTTAATACCTTTTTTACAAAATATGGCTCAGTCATACCTTCATAGGTAACACCCCCACCAAACTATCACTGAAGTCGGATAATGGTCACGTTGTTCCCTGTTGACTAATTGCGAAACTTCTTTAGAGCTTTTAGCAAAAATCTGGTCATTTTAATAGTTAAAATATTGCTCAATTGTAAAAATGTTCTAATGCGTAAACAAAAAATTTTCTGTGACTTTCCTTTGTTTATTCCGCCTAAATAGATGTTTTGAATTTACCACCCTATTGTTTTTTTAATTATCAGTTAAAAAATGACCAGTAAGTCTTTTATAGGCTGCAAGTCCTAAGTCATCTTTTAAAATAGGCGACATGGTGCTATCTTTTTCTTTCTTTTTTTCTTCTTTCTTTCTTTATTCCTTCTTTTTTTCTTTTTTCTTTTTCGCGCAGGATTTCTTCGAATGCTTTCCTTTACTGCTCTGACCGCCTTTTTTTCTTTACGAACACTACGTGGATGGCCAGATCTCTTTCTGTCACAAACAGAGGTTTGACTTTAAACTTAAACGTTAAACTTTAAACGTTAAACTTACAAACGTTTGACTTATGAAAACAAGCGTATGGAGGATTGCACCATAGCTACTTTATGTAATGCAATCACCGCGATTCGGTTCTCTTTACCGCTGTACTAAATGTTAATATCACAAAATATTTTACAATATATTAGCCCGAAAATAAGAAAGCATTATTTTATTTATGTTTAATTATAACAGTATTTATGGCTAGACTAAGTATATATAGGTAGGTATATTACAACATTAAAGGTTGAATCTACCAGGATTCAAGAGAAGTAAAGATAACCAGAAATTGCCAGACTGGTAGTTTAATAGTATGTCTAAGTGCAGAGTTTTGACTCTATTTAATGAGATTAGGGCTGAAATAAGAACGAGATGAAGTGTCGGTCTGAGGATTAACATTAATGCAGCTCCATTAAAGAAGTTTATAATTTGACCATTTTATTAAGCGTCTGTCGCACCTTGTAGAAGTAGGCATAACCTATATACAATCCATCGTCCTCCACTTGTCATAAACTTTAGACACTATAATAAGTGTTGGAAACCAACTTTGGGTAATCAGAGTTTATATTATGATAAACCAAAGACGTTCCTCTGAAGAAGAAAAAGCAGACATTCCTCCGAGTGGAGATCAAACCTTAACCACCGCTTGTACATTAAGATACTGTCCCACTGCCCCGCTATGGCAAATATTTATTATAACTATGCAGACGTCCTTTCATAGTATGGTAGGAAAGCATAAACGCTACACATACCTACTGACATATTTTTATATATAATATATATAGTATACAATTAGCGCCATCTAGTTTATTGTTATGAATTTAACAACAATTACGAATATTGTTGTTCTCTTAACAATAGTAAGTATAAATGCTAAACAAATCAAACTTTCTGAAATCTTGAAAGTTTTGAAACGTTGATCGATAAGCTTATTAGAATATACTAAGAATGCAGCAGCAAAGATGTATCTCGGATGCGTTTTATTAATGCTATGCCATGGTCTCAATCTTTAGGGCTTTTGCTTAAGGCAGCAGTAAGTTCTTAGAAGATTACAGTTTTTACTGTTACCTACTTATGCAACGTCGAAGTTAATAGCTAAGAACAGATAAAATATATTACAGATAATTAATAAAAACATTCTTTACAGAATATAAAAGTTACATGCTCGATTTTTCAGCACACATACATTTTTTTGTATATGTTTCGTAAAGAAACAATTAAATGCTAACCTGACGGTGGAATTGCTATGATTGATACAAACAAAAATAAATGAGCTACACATTATTTTATTGGAGCAAATCTGTTGGCCTGAAATGCAAAGTAATATAAGATTATAAACAAGAAATTAACAAAAATAAACGAGATCAAGTCAACTGTCAATTACCTACCTGTAGTTTGCAGTGTATATAATTACATATATATACATTACTACTAAGTAGGAATACAGTATTTATAAATTCAATATACGTATGATTTAATTAAGTTTAATATTCAAATAAAATTATCCCATAGTCTGAAAGCCCCATAGAAAACAAGTGGACGCGTCTACAGAGAGCAAAGGAGATGCAGGCATAATGTCGCGACGATTTCGCAGACAGTTTGAGTCAGCGCTCATAATAAAAAGTAGGCGCTGACAATTTTGCGTGCAAACAGAGACTGGGCCATAATATGCAAGAATCACGTATACCCCGATCAATCTTTGTACACAACCCGGAACCAATCAAGGCGTCGGATCCGCTTTGAAATTGGAATCATAGCGACATAGACGTAACAAGTTTCTTTCAATTCTGACGATAACACGATGGTAACGAAGTTTAGCTTTTAATTCCACGCCGGCCCGTCCTGGCCGCTTTTAATTGATCTCCGCCGTTTTCTATTCGTTCCGAAGTCTCGATTGTGCTACCCCCGGACCCGCACAGTCCTCATCATTGCGAGTTTCATTTATTATAAGCTATTACGAATATATAGCTACTGGAGCCGTTCACATAATTCTCGTTACTGATTTGCTCTCGCATGTGTAATTTCATTATAGAGTATTTACTAATAGAGTAAAAAAAATATAAATAAATAAAGAACCAGTGTTCTATGGCATCGTAACTGCTTTTCCTTATGTCGCCAAGGATTGCGAATCTATTAAAGAAAAGCGAAAACTCTCCCACACTATAAGGAAATATTTGCATTGCGTACTCGTCTATATTAGGGAATGTTGCTATACATTGATATCTAAGTACAAACATGCGCTTAATGCCGGACGAAAATGTGATTACCTCGCCTTTAAATATTTTGATCGAGTGAGCACGATAAACATAACACTTTCATATATGCACATGCATATGTATACGAAGGCCAAATACGCGATTTGCTTTCCATCTGCGGTCACACGTTGCTAAATACTAAATTCTCCAATATTATTCAAGCAATATTTAACACTGATTTGATGCCAAATGGTAATTGTATATAGTATTCATTGGCTTTCTGCCGTTACTACCCCTGCTGGTATGCACTATATGTACGTGGAAGTTATGCGTTTCAATTTTGTACTTTCTTTGACTTTTTTGTATTCATTAGTTTTTTCGTGTCACGCAAAGAAACCGCATGTTCATTTATCAATTGCGTTATGAGATCAATGAAACACGTATTTTTTGAATACCTGCCAAGCGTAAGTTATACTCATTTCAAATGTCATTTCAATTCAAATTTACAAATTTCCAGAATTACATGTACAGCTAATGTTTGATTTTAAATTTAAAACGTAATTAATTAAGTGAAACTTATAAAGTGGAACACAAGATGAATTGTTGTGATCATACAGCCCATAGTGATTGGACGTTCACTGTTACCGATTGTCACCTTTGGCTTTTATTGGTCAGCTCGGAGGGATTATTCTTTTTTGCAAACTTCAAAGGAAAACGATAAAAACGCCGCGTGTATCGGATTGCAAATTCGTTATTACAAGTGACGTGTCTACTTGGATTCGGGATTTATCAGCGAAACGCTATTTCTCTTTGTGTTGCTTTGTAAATCCGCCGTTTCTGAGTTTGGTAAAATATTTTTTCATTACAAAACCTTTTAGATGGCATGTCGATTTTTAATATTTAACGTTCATTGTGTATTTACGAATTAATTTATATTATCCAATGAATGTATGTTATGTATGTTTAAATAAATAAAACATATAAATGAAGACATTTTGATATTTTTGGTGTTTTATTTTTTTTTTATGCTTATGTAAAAATAAAAATAAAGTTTATCCTGATCATAACACTATTGATAAACTAAAATATCTACGGATACAAACTTAATATGAGATTTATATTTTCAAGAGACCATAGTAAACACGAAGATTGTGCAATGAATCCCCACTCGGGAGAGAGATTATATTTGATTTATTTTCATTTCTGCACACTGGCATAGCACCGTTTTGAATACCGCCACTCATCACTTGATAACTCGCATTCGGAAGGAAAGCTGAAAACAAAGTGTCTGGACACTAGGTTCTTTCTGTCTATCTGATATACGAGAAAAATAAAGAGTTTTTTCATAAAACCAAATTAATATTAAGTGAAACCATCTTACACATATTATATTATGTGACTAATTAAAATGAGATTTTCTTTTATAGTAATTATGTATTTAGTAATTGTATATTATCTCATTCTTAAATTAACTACTAGACAAGTTTTAAAAACGCAAGACTTCATTCGCAATCGATGTAACAATGGTAGCAATGTCCTAAACCACGTCCCGCCTAGAATACAGTGCGGGTTGAAATAAATTATTTGACACGGCAAAACAAAACGGTGAAATATGCAAAAGTCGTCCGACGTAAAGTTAACGTTTGCGCAAACGTAAAAAATACACGAGCCGGGTGCAAAACTAGCCGGGTTCGGTGCTCTTGACGGACATAAATTTAGGTGGCTACTGTTGCACTAGATTGAGATGTCATTCGGCGATTTGTAAGCCATAGTCGTGTGCAGTGCGCGTCGCTTATCCACCAACAATCATAGCTTACTATTTTAGTTCTTTATCAAATGGTGCATATTAACGTATGACTTTCTTTTTTCTAATAATATTATATACACACACACACATTATTAAGACAATCATCGTGGCATGTATGCGTTGATGTAAAAGCTTACTGTAAAATTCATATTGGAGGGCGTGTCAAGTTACAACACATTTCTTTTTTCAAATGAACTAAAACACATTTTACATTCGTAAAGTATTAAATAAAGAAGCTTATATTTCATTTCAATATATAGTAAAACAGTACGAGTCTATAACGTCAAAAGATTTCTGTATGTCGTTATTTCAAAGTAGTATCGCGTCAGATGCAACGCAGGTGAGTTCACGTCGACGCCTCTGAATATACACTTCCACTTGGCTTACATCGCAAACAGCAGAATAACATATTATTTAAGAAAATATAAGTAAGTTGTCGTAATTCCAAGAACTTCGTTGCATTCATTTCTAGTCTTAAGCAAACTATACTGGGTATTATTTACGTACATAGGTATGCTTAATTTTACTTTAAATACTTAAAATTCTATTCTTAAGAGAATAGAAAATTTTGTTTATTTGTTCCGAAATATTATTAGAACATTTAGGAAAATATTACTGCATTGACTTTCTACGTATAGCACCACCGTGTAGAAATAATGAAAAATATACTGAAAATTTCTATATATTATATATAAAAACTGTATAAAATCTCTGTTATTTCATAGGTCGAGCTTTTGAAATATAATCGCGCACACTAAGTCTTTAACATCCTAAACACTTTTATGTTCGAAGTAGTTTGCTTATTATCCAGAATTAGTTATAGTACTATATTTTTTAAATAGTGCTCGAAAAACTTTTTACATATATTATTATTAAAAGTTCTTCACTTCACTTCTTATTTTACGTTTCTGTTTTTACTACGACAACACGTTACGGAATAAACAAAGCTCTTTCTCTTAGTTCACCCAATTTCAGCGAATGGGAATAACAAGACGTGAACAAAATAGTAAAATAATTAAAAAAAGTTATATCAACCATTAAATTAACTTGAATAATTTTTAACTTTAATACGCCTTACATATTGCATGTATCGTATTTCGTGAAACGCAAAAGCCGTTAATCTTTGCCCGTTTTCAGTTTATATTATTGAAACAAATAAACGTTGTAAATAAAGTACGATAAATTCGAGCCTTGACTCTGCATAATTTATCGCGAATAATTTCATATCGATCAAACCCGAATCGGTCGCAAACGCAGCTCGGAACGTTTTTATTACAGATTAAAAAAGGGCTCGTCCATTAATAAATGTTTCGCGCTACCGATTAGCGAGCGATTTAATACAGCGCATATTTTCATCGATTTAAAAAATTCGTGGTGCAAATTTCGCCGCGGGCGATGTCCGAGTTATCTTTAATTTGTAAACCAATAAATGTTAATACATCACCGTACGCGGCCATCGCAATCGTCCGTTCAATTAAATTTTTCGTTGCCAAACTAATTTGTGAACTATACCGTTCGTCCATTCGGTCGCCGTTCGGCCGAGTCGTAATTATATTGTTTGTGAATGTTTTTCGCGGGCAAATTTTACGTGTTGAACGCAAGTCAATATTTGATCCCTACAATGCTGCGAGCTGGACCACTTTTGGATTTTAGCATTGTTTAACTTGATTTCATTTTCGACCAAATTCGCCGTGTCTACCAGTGCAGTGTACAGAATGAGTGCAGTTGTTTCATTGGGTGTTTATTAAAGTCATTATTTAAGTTTGAGGGACACTAGCGTTGTCTATTTTTTTCTAGGCGGATTGGCGTAAACAAATATTTTGTACAAGTATACGAACATTTCACAATAGCAAAGTAAAACCTGTTATATAAAAAAAATATTTAATATGATAAAAAACTGCCATAAGAAATATATATCTTTCGGTGACGGGACCTATTGTGACATTGCCTATAAAGTGATGTTGCAAAATAGTAACAAGCTTGCGGGTGAAATATGGCTACAATCAAAAAGATACACCCCTCGTACAGTCAGCTACACGACGTGGGAACATTGTTGATCGTCACATTTTATTCATTCCCGGTTCAGCTAGTATGAATTTGTTAATCAATTGTCGCAGGTCACTGTACATTGCATCGGATAGATTTCATTGTATTTCGCGCCTCGTTAAATACGGTCCGGCGATGTGTAGCGATAATTGTAACACCTTTTTTTTTACAAAACAATTCAATGTATATTTTTTTTGTTTAAACTTTTTATTATAGGTAAAATATAATTTGATAAATTCTCTATTGTCACATAATTGTTATTTTGTACGCCGCTGGTCGCTAACCTTACCTTGCTTTAGTTCTCCTGGTACGTTAGATATTACGATACATTTATCACACATTAGTTCACAACATGAAAACGTATTTAACGTTTTACTGAATCGTATAAAAATATTTGACGAAATATTTATATTTATTTGTATCATAAATAAAATATACCTATGCTCTAAACTAAATATGGACAAATAAACTGGAAACATCGCAATATTTTTCACTTATGTTCGGGCTATAGTTAGCTAATTCATTTATTTTAATTTCTCTTTCCGATACTTGTTTGTGTGCATAAATTATATTTTAGTATAATTAATAACATATAAGTATTATTATAGGGCTATATCTACTCCACATTTCGACTATACAACCATAAAATATACTTATAATGAGTTACATAACAGAAAACATTAGAACTGTATCTTTAAAAAAAAATTGTAGCGTAACAATTACAAATAGAAGGAATAACTTTTGCAAAAGCTTATTATTTCTAGACGCGTTCATAATAACACTTATATTTAAACGAAGCACTTTTTCTAACGATATCTACCTATACATATAGGTAGTATTTGTTGAAGCTGTTTTTAATTTAAAAATTTCGACGACAGCCATTGATAATATATGGGTTAATGAATTATGCCACACGAGACCGAAAACAATTTTGCCCGACGGCGACGATAATGCGAATTTATTATATCATTTAAATGTTGAATGTTGTATTAACAAAACGATTGCTGGTAACACTAAAAATTTTCCTTACTATGCTTATGTTATATGTAGTTACATATATCTATTTATATCATATATAATTTTAATAGACATTATTCTTATATATTGGGTGTATTTAAATATTTCGTATACGTCTTAAGCATATTTTTCATCCGTATAGAACTGCTTAAAACTCAATAAATTATTCATACTATTGACGAATGTGAAATACGGAATGGTATTCGATATAAAATGGTATTCTTTTTTTATTCAAGGTTTATTTGTTGTAACGCTATCGAATAGGTTCATAGTTAGGCAAATATTTAAAAATGTATAGAATAAACACGGCCGAAATATAATGAAATAGGTATATGTAGATATGCAGTGATAGCTTATATTATCATAAATAAATATGTATTTATAATTTTAATTTGTATATATTCGAAATATTATTAAAATGGCGATGTTCATGACCACAATAAAATAATCGAAAGCGCGATAAACCTGGCTACCGACAAAAAACATCCGAAAGGGAGATTTTGATATCTCGTAGCTGTAAAATATTGAAGTAACATCTCATTATTATGGTTGAAAAAAGATACATTTCATGCTCTTTTAACATATTTCCTATAGTAAATAAATGCGGAAAATAATAAATCGAAATCTTAAAACGTGCCTGTTTCTGTTGTAGCGTGTCACTATATATTTCACGATACATCATTACTTTTATATTATAGCTTAAAAACATCGTGAAAAATATGTTTACTAAATAAAAGATTCGCCTTCTAAATACAATTTTCCTTATATTTTTGTTTATGGTGCCTACTTAATCCTCTTTTTATTTCTATCTCTAATGGAAGTTATCAAATATATGGGTTAAACATATTTATGGTCGCAGTTTTATTACTATTGCTAAGGAAATAAACGTTCAGGCAGTCGCATATTTATATTATTATATATTATATTATTATTAACTTCTCTATGTGCACATACTTGACCTAAAATAATGTAAATAGAAAACGTGTTGTGTTTCTTACTTCTTTAATTAAAACTGAGTATGATAAATAAAATTTGTATCCACATATAACATTATAACACACTTTTGATATATTACACATTTAATAAGCGTGTCAATATAATATATAAGTATATATACACCTAAAACGAAGGCAATTAACGACTCGAAGCTTTTGCCAATCTAAGAGCACAGAAACGCAATATACCCGAGCGTTTGCTGCGTTTCTTTCCAACAAGGTTTTTTTACTATTCAGAATCCAATATTTTCGAATGTGGCGAGTGCGCGTGAACGTGCAACGTTTCGTTTTTTAATAACGGGATAGATAGGTCGAAGAGTCAACATTGGACAGATTTGAGTGAGACTAAAAAGTATGTACATAAAAGCCTATGATCCACCGAGGTTACCTTGGGTGAGGCGGGTAAGATCGTTTTACGCCCGGATCTAGAATGTTTTAGATATGGACATTTTTGTATCGTGCGAAATATTGTTAAACGTACCTAAAATTAATTGAACTACTAACGTATTTGTGGAATGTATTTTATTAAATGTTTTTTTGTGCGTAATATAGTACTATAGACTCGTTGACGCGTAAAAGAGGGATTGCCTTAGCAACGTATATGTCACGTTGTATAAAATTGTGTGTCATTTGTTTTAGATAATAAACACATTATTTTCTTCAAGTATAAGTCTTTGAACGCTTTAACGAAGTATCGATGCGTATCATATCTATAATAAGTTTTAGGGTTCCGCGTCGCTGGACGACGGGCTTGGTGGCACAATAATTGGCTCGGCCAATTAGCGGCGTATCGCGGGCACTCGCTTCAACCGAGTTAGTTTTTACCGCAAACTTGATACCTGATACCTATCAGGTGTCGGTTTGCAAAAACCATCTAATCCAAAGCGTTACTTAAAAATTGTAAGCTGTTTCAGATTAATAGCGCAGCGTTTCTCTTTCTGTGTTTGGATGTTTTGTGCAAATGTTTTTACTAATATGTATGTATGTGTTAGATAAGAAAATATTTCTTTTAAATTTAATTCCCCCACGTGTAGTATTGATAAAGCATTTAACAGCTTAATAATAAACGTGACAGATATTGTCAATAACAATAAGTAATTGATAATACTAGTATAAGTGGAGCAAATGGTAAATTGTGTTTCATGTAAAATAATTAGGGGTGGGCCTGTGAAATCCGATGCTTAAAACTCGTATTGATGATAAACGGTTTAATTGTTTTGGCAATTAGCGAGGGACGTGGGAGCCTCTAATAATAATTAGTAGACAGTTACCATACAAACATATAAGTAGCTTTCCGCTCGTCTAAGTGTGACGTCACCTAAATATAAATTCACTAAGGAATATTGAGACGCCATAAATAATATAATGAGTGTTTAAAATACTCTCAACAATCTGAACATCTCTTACATTATGCATTTAACAATTACATCCACATTTTTAATAGTAAAACATTATCATCAAAATGTAAAGATAAGCAAATTACAGTAATTAGATAAAAGTCTCAGTGATAAACAATGCTTGTCGGAAATGTATTACAATGTGGAGCTTTTTGCCCGCGGGGAGCGACGGTTCATTCCAAAAAATACTAGCGAAACGACGCCAAAGATTTAATGTGATTAAGTGCGAATGCATCCTAACTTTTTGCACGATTATGATTTTTTTCCATAAAACTTATACAAATATAGTTCTTATTTTATAGAGCATTTGGTAGGAAATGAATAAAAAACGTGAGGCAAGAGAAAACAATGAATTAAATTGCAACCATAGACTCCTGTTTGTTTAAATGTTACTTAATTACATATCGGGCTATAGACGTACGCCGTATTCATTTAATCCCCCTTACTCTGTGTACGCCTGGTTTGTTTCCATCGCTATCTGTTTAGATAGATTATACTGCGACTTATTTATTCATACAATTTGATTAAGCTTATTATTCCCGTGGACATTAATAAATCAATGAATTATAAATATTATAAGAATTATATTTATAATTAATTGGTACGATACATTAAAGTTATTTTAAATAAAGAAAGACAGTTTAATATTTTTACAATAAACCTAAATACAAATAAGTAGTAGGTTAGCAAATATTCTTGAAAGTAGTCTAACATAAACATCTAATACTTTTACGTATGTATTTAATTCACTTACCTATTCATACCATTTCATCATATTTTCTTGATAAAATTCATTATATTTTATGTATGGTATAGTAATATAACGTTTATCTAAATTTAAATATACTTATTACCTAAACTGGTAAACTTATAAACCAATTTTTAATATCTAATAAAAAGTCAAAATGTATACGGTATATAAAATAGAAAATGTCTGAGTGTTATGACTGAGTATGTGATATATAACCATGATAATGACTGAGTCCTGGGCGAAGTGAGGGCGAATCGCTAGTTATTAATATTGGTAAGCATGACAGGGCGTCGACCCAGTTCTTCGCGAAGAAAAGATAGCAAATACACATTAACATTTCATGTGTTATTCATATATTTCCAAATACCCGGGAATATAGGACATAACAATGGGTCGTGTGTTGCAAAAGTTTTCCTTTGCGTAATCACTTTGCATATCCTTGGTTAGTATTTTCACTAGACACACGGACAGACAGTACGGTAACCGAGTTTCACAGAGTTGACCTAAAATGGTCCGCCAACGACGAAACGAGAATTTTATTTAGCAATTTTTATTTTTCTAAAAATATATACCTTAATGTATATATGTTAATGTAAACGATTTCATTTTCAGCAACCTTTTTCTTTTATAAATAAATTTCGTTTTACGTGTGTGAAGTATGCGTCGATTGGTACAAGTATTATTTTTATTTTATCTGCTCTTTGTTTGAAAAGTAAAGTAAACCTTTACGAATATTGATGCTGGTTTTAAATAGCATTCAATTTAAGAATTTAATTATTCGATAACAACATATAAATGATGAAAGCCTTTTAAACATAAAAAGCTTTTAACATCCTATATGAATTTCACATACTGTTGTAATTCTATTCGTTTTTGCCGGTTCGACTTGAGGTTATAGGTTTTGATGAAATGAGAAATTTATTTATCAAACTTCTGATACTATAAGCATAAGCACAGGGTCTCACGTATTCACATTTGGATGTCGTGTTGAAATAATACCAAATTATGTTTTAAACGTACAGTTTCCTCTTTTTCCATGATTTAGCGAAAGTCAAGTATTAAAAGGTAGGCCCGGGGGAAAGGTATAAAAATGAAATGCAATAAGTTATCTTTCGCTGTGTTGGCGAGCGCACTTTGCTGTTATTAAATTTTAAATTACGCACTGAAGTGGGGCATCGCTGCATGAATAATGCAAAATTACAATAGAAATTGAATAGAATACAATTAGATTGTTTGTTTTGCTTACCAACAATTTTGCTATAGAGGGTAAGGGTAATCGAACAAATCGAGCCTCTAACGTACGTCAATATCTGTTTCCGAGTTGATTATAACTCCTGCATTTATAATTGTGTTACGCACATATTACGGTCACAATATATATACATACATATTGAGTATATATATATTGAGCTTATATATATATTTATTTATATTCAGACCTTGCTGACAAATCCCTCAATTCCCCAATATTCATTTATTACTCATTTCATTATCATGTGTAAATGTAGGTAATATATATACATATCTTTATTGTCAAACTATACTATCGTAAATCACAAATTTTCCATCGACCGTTTCATACCAGTCTCACAATAATACAATAGATTGTTTGAAAATGGTATTAGTATAACATAATATCGTACTCACTACTTTCACTAATTTTATAATATATTCTTTAATAATCTAATATGTTCTTTATTAATCTTAGGCCAGTAGGAAGGAAACAGTACATAATATGTAGAATAAATTTAAACTACATTTATATGAATATGCCTCGATTTATTTGCTAATATTCACTAATTCATGCATGTAGTGCGTTAAAATATGCTGAGCAAAGTATTATGGTAATAATAATTCGGACTCTAATACAGTTCGATATACCTTGGCTATGGAGCTTGCATAAAGTAAAGAATTGAAATAGCACTATGACGTATACCTGTCTGTTGCTAATCCGTCTACTGTGTATATGAAGAATATTGACAGATGATGATAGATAGGTCCCTAGAGAGATAATGCCACAGACGAGCTCTTTGATAAGTCGATTACCATGGTCAGTTTTTGTGTGGAGTTAGATTTTTTCATAATATTTAAATTTTTACAGAGAGTTCAATACTTACGCGTAAAATTTACGCAAATTATCTTGAACGTACATTCTAAAATGATTATATATCTAGGGTTAACTAGATTTGTCGAAAGAAATGCAAGTTGCGTCAAACAAACCGTACAATTATAGAATTTTTGTACTAAACATGTATTATTAAAGAAATATTAGCGATTTTTAGTCTCGCAATCTTAACGATATCTAAACATTCCTGGTCCGCACGTTACCAAAGACATGTAACATATTCACACAATTTCTCTTGAATATTTAAGGTGGTTAATGCGAATACAAATTTGACTTTGCAATTTGTATCCACTTTATATACACACCGGCACGAAAGCGAAAAGTACTCAATAAGGATCTCTCGATGCACCTCATAAATATCGACACGTACTGCAATAATTGGTTTCTTTTTATTACAATACATTTACGATAATAAAATAATACTAGACTATAATAGAATAGTTGCACAAATTATTGTTTATTACATTCAATATTGAACTATAGTTAATTTGGACCTTCACACTCTGGTAGTAATTTGCTTTTTAGCATTATTATAGTATTTGTGCACATTCTTAATGATTGTAGACACAATCCGAAATATATACATTAAAAACGTCTGCTCTACACACTGCTCTCACAAATAAGTCACGTCTGATTGGTGATCGAACTGAACACAAAACCTAAGATTCGTTCCGCTTTATAGTTTATATACATTTTTTACTAGTTGTTAAACAATCCACAGGCATCATTACATATAAACGATAATTATAACCGAGGGTTAAAGAGTGGATTGAAATTTTTTTTATGTAATCCGTAATACAATGTTTTATTTATTTTCATTAAATGTAAATTCAATTGCATTTCAAGGAGCTATGTAGGGATAAGTTTGTGGTATCAGTAGCAATTTAATGAACTCTTCAACTAAGTATTATAAACGACTATTATAACTATACTATCGTGAGTTCTATTTAGTTTACTTCCTGGCCCCCCTGACTGATTAAACATTTATATAGATTATATATATTTATCATTATATTTTTAAGGTTATTAAAACATTTCGTCTACATACATGTAAAATATCAAAGAATCTTACGCCCAATTTCTGAATAACTATTAACTAATTCATAAACCTATCCAAAAACATTTGTTTTATAAGTACACTGGACCAGTTTATAAAATTATTTCTTCTTTATGGGTATCTGCATACAATAATTTAGAGAGCAATGCCTAAAGACAATTTTTTATAGGACGAATAATGCTCATTCGCTTGGACTAACATTTCAGAGAATCTTAAATCTTAGTTTCAGTCTTAAGTTAAATTTACATAACATCTATTAAGTTTTTTTTAAATAGTCGTTTAATTTGGCAAGTAAATGAGTCGATATAAAAATTGATAATATATTTATTTTTTTATATTTTTGTTACAGGTAAGTAAATCCGAATAAATCTAAACACTACACTAATATTTTCTAAATGAAATCGCATTATTGAGTAAGGTTAGTATAAAACTGTTAATATACAATAACTCCTTCAGGAGGTACGTAACTGCTGTTAAAAAACACAGGTTATTTCCGAACGTAAGAAGAAAAAAGAGACAACGGCAGGAGGCTGGAGGCTTCCGGTCCGATATTATCTTCAAACTCACTAGGGACAGAGAAGAAACGAGCTTTGTAAATGACTATACAGCAGAATTTATGCAATGAATTAAAAAAAATACTCAACTGAAAGCATAGAAGATTCCATACACGGCACGGACACTAATAATCTGTGGCGCGTAAAAAAATAAAAGAAAAAAAAACAAGACATCTACTGTCTTTACAATGAATATGCGATACAAATGAAAATTTTCAAAACGAAAGATAACGTAAAGCAAAGCTGTATATCTTCTAAGCTTAAAAGTCAACCTGTTTCATGGTGATGCTTAATTGAAATTAATTATCGCTTAATTATCGGTTCGTATTCGTGCAGTGTTTCCAAATACTCCAAATAAGACATGCCGCGCAAATTAGGCTACCACGTGTGAAGTAAGGCTAGGCCGGACAGATAAAAAATGCGCTCCTTTTTACCGTAACGATCGATTGCGGACATAAAAGGAACAAATTCGGAAGTGCACGCCTTTTTCGAAGGGTGGTGGCCCCCACCCTCTGGAGGCTTTACGCTTCGGAAGTGCATTGGGTGGGTGACGAAAAGCGTCAACGACGTAGCGCACCGAGAATTAGCTTTGAGAGCGACGTTTAACGCAATTGGGATGGCAAAGGCTAACCTTATTTTATATTCCTCATTAGGCTCCACGTGTCCGTGGTTATAAGCATCTCACTGATAACTTCCATCACTTCGATATACATTTTTATTCCATTTTATTCTCGTTAAACATTTGTGAGCGTTCATTTTCATTTTAATATTTTAATCGGTTAATGAGAAGTTAGTTCTTAATGAATAATACAAGGCTTATTTAAATTTACATACATTACTACCTCACTTACTACTTTATATTGTTTTTTATTTTTTAATTTTAAAATGACCCTATATGCACTTTGCCAGGTAAGACATCTATAATAGATTTATTTTACTAAGCACAGAACAGTTCTAATGAAAAAAAGAAACGAAAATACAAAAATCGCACCTGCATAAAAATTCTGGAACACAATCGAAATTGGAGAGGAACACGAAGTAAACACCGTTACCGTGGGCGGTAGGGTTAGGTGTGACGTAACCCGTAACTGATGGGATTAAATTTCCGGTTATCCCTACGTGCACGATACAAAATATAAACAAAATATAAGTAAGATACCTACACCTGATATTAATTGCTTAAAATGTTTCATTTAACTATGTCGCATTTCGCTTGTTAGACTTATTTGTTGTAGATATTTCGTTAAAATTGTAATTGGTTCATGCATTCAAGTTTGTACCATGGCATTATGAGAGGCAAAACATCGATTAATTATTTTAAACAAAAAACACAATGTTCTAGTATCTCGATTGCCTCACACGAATATATACTTTATGTAACTGTCATATGGACTACAGTAATGCGACGAGGGTCTAAGTGCGAGAATTGATGATGCTCTTATATTGCGGGTGTGAAAATCACGTCACGCTTCTAGATGGGTGCCCGAACTACTATAATTGGCCATCTCTGTCACTCTGAGCACGTGTGAGAGGGATGTATTGATTGAATGATTATTCGGGCGATATACCGTATACCGATATATTTATAGTTTTATTTATAGTTTCATTAAAACAGGTAGCAGACCGCGGATGCGTTTTTTCGCAGTCTCCGCGTCTCGTTCCGGATTTCTTCACAATTTTATGTTAATTATTGTTTTATATTGTTTTCTCATGTTTTTCATTACCACAATCAATAATAGTTTACACTTCACTTGAGAATTGTGTCTAATAACTTTGCGCTCTTTCTTTCAATGTAGCATATATTTATTCATTATATTTATTGCGATCTAAATGGTTGAATTAGCATCTGTAGCCTGCAAAGTGACAATGTTACAACTTAAAGAGGTTAAACGGTGTGCGATCATGTCCCTTGTAGCTGCAATTTAAATTAATTGCTTAACCTGTCCACTGCTTCACCCTTCCTTGGGATATCCTATACCGATCCTGTTAACGCAAGTACATATTTAATTATCATCACTTTATTGAAAATATGGTTACATATTTTGTATGTATATTTTATTTGTATTTATTATTTTGTAATGTTATTGTATTAAAAATTACTGAATATTTTTAAACTAATATGTATATTTCAGTTTTAAACATCTTCACACGACATCGTTTTATTAGTGAACACAACTTTTCTATTGGCTGAAGAAACTAGAACAAAATACTTTTTTTGACCTTGCAAAGAGCATGCGTTAGATGCGATACTGAAACCTGGTCAGATAAGACTTTTAATTTAGAAAAATAGAGAAAAGTTAAACAGTTTTAAATTTAAATTTATCAAAAGCTTTAACGATAGTATTGTAAAAAATATAAGTTTTTGTAAGAACTGTATAAATATATTTCTCGTTACGGTACTTGTCGATTTTGTCAACCTGATCTCTAAAGTGCTGTGTTGCATTTCTCGCCATCTCGCAGTCAATGTCTCGAATTTAGGCGGAAAGCGGGCGGCGCTGTCTTAACACTAGGTCCTCTCTGCCATCTCAGTTTTATGCAAAAGACTCGTGAAGTCACAAAAATACAACATTCGTTAACTTATTAAATCTAAATATTTACAAAACAATCAAACATACATTTTAGAATTATGTTCTAAAATATTTCAAGCTATACAAAAAGTCTGTTGAAATAAGAATTATCAAAACATATTTTCTTTTACTTTTTATAATATTAAACAAAACCAACTTTCGATCTAGTTCAAAAACATCTCATTTATAAAACGATATAATGTATAAAAATACAATAACAACGAATTATGTACCAGAAACATTTTGCATACATTAACCGTTAGACATCAATCAAATACAGACTGCGCGCAAACGCAAAATATAAGACGGGAACGTAGAATAAGGCTAATTCAGTTATTAGCCAGTTTAGCTGGACGGATGCGGATCCCGGTCACTTTGCACGTCCTACTTGTCCATTTCCTCAGATCTAATCGTGCAACATCTGTGATGCCGACGTTTCCGAACGTGGAAATTGCAATTTTACACCTACACCTGCATTAGTCATTGAGCAAAATGTTCTCGCTAAATATTTACTAAATCATCCATTCATTGTCCTTCGTGAACTTCGTACCGGATATTTTGTGAGTCCAGGATACACGAATAGTATCATGAACTGCTTCTATGTATTATGCCTATGAAAATATATTTATTTGCGAAGTGGAAACTTCAAGTAAATATTGAATTTGTAACTTAAATTATTTATAAAAATACAAAATTAAAAAAAAAAAATACTGTACTTAATTTAGGAATTTTCCGAACTCAATTTTAGTCATCTTTTGTATAGTAGTAATATTTTGAAGGACAACTATTCGATTCTCTTATTCTGCACCAGACCTCTCTATATGCAGCGATTGAAAGGTCTTTGTGATATCAATTTATGGTAAAAAGCCATTTACCGTATTAAAACTAGAATATGAAAGCTGAGTTAAGTGTTATTTAGAATAACTTTTAATATAGAATTGCCACTTGATATAGAATTATAAAAAACTAAATGATACACTCAAGATAAAAAAATATCATATTACTAAATATGACGAAACGTATAACGAATGCAATTAAAGTAACTAAATTAAAATTTCATCTCGATTATAAGGTTGTTGCGTTTGCGTCGCGTTGCAGTCCCGTACTCAGGGAAATTTGTATTAAAATTAATGCCAAAGTGATACAAAACGTACCAAAAAGTATTATAGAAGTAAAGTAAAAACACCTATTATGTTAATTTGTTATGATAACACAACGTACATATAAACAAAACAAGGGAGACGGGATGGGTTATAGGTATCCCCTTCGCGATCGCTGTATCCTACGTCTCAAGGTGAATGCCCGAGTCACCCTCCCACCCGCGTGACCCGCCCAGCACTTGCGCTAGGTCAGGGTCGCACCAGTCTCACTAGACCCCCGAACCACAAACTGAGGTTGGCAAACGGAGACCAAGCTGTCCCGGCTGATTCCAGTCACGCGGTCGCCTGATTTTTCCGTTCGAATGGTTACCGATAAGTCCATTCTGTTGACCCTTGAGTCAGGTCAAGGATGTATTTCTTGATGTTTTTGTATATTTTGGCCACGTGAAACTTATTTAATATAGTTGCAAACGTATCATATACCAAATATCTTCTTAGACGTTTACATTACAAAGGTATTATTTTTAATAAAGTGTTCAAGAAAAATCTTATAACTGTTTCTTTTTCGAACTACCAATACTTCTGGTGTTTTAAATTTCGATCTAAAGATCAAAATTTAAATCTGAAGCTGAGCTGAATTTTCATATTAAATAACTGAAAGAAGCTTTGCGAAACTGACAAATAATATATAACTGCGATAACTTTTCCGTTCTTACATTTGCGTCAATTCATATTAAAACTTGTTTAAGGCCCTCACAGTCTTTCTTTCAGTAGCAATTAAGGAAAGTCAGTGCAGACGAAACATGATATTACAGATTCTAATTAATGCTTTATTCGATGTTATATTAAAGTTCTTTGTAGTTTTGCTTCTGTGGGTACATATTATTACTGCATAGTCTGTACATACACTAACATAGTCGTATCTAACGAAAACATTTACACATATTACCAAAGTAATTCCAATACATCTCATTTTCAATGTAATCCGGTACGAATGAAATACATACATAGAAAATTTGAATCGAATTTGAATAATTCAAAACAAAAGAAGAGGCACGAGAAAGAACCTAATTATCATAGAGATGGCGCGGGCGGGGCGTTTCACATTTTGCGCGCGCGATTTGTGTAACATTACGATTTTATTATTAATTTAAATATCGCGTACGGAGCTGCGGAGTGTGCCCTAGCAATTTCATTATTATTTCAATCAACTGAATGTAAATTTATTCAACAATCTCACGAGGTAATTGCGAGGCCGTCGTCTCGCTCGCGCGCGCCTCTCTGTCGGACCCGCGGCGAACCCCACATTCTTATGCGTTCAATCAGACGCGAGTTGCTGGTGTGGCGCGACTTTGCTTATATCTGCGGCTATTGTTTGCCGCCTTTGTTTCATTATTATATTTAATGTTGACGACCGGACATGTGCCGTTAGAGGAAATATCTCATTTTCTAAATCCGCTTTCATAATGAACGACTCCCACGAATCTCTTAAGGAAGAATTACGTTAATAATAAAAATATAAATGAACTTTTATTAAGTACACTGTAAACACTCGATGAGATTGAATAAAACTTGGTGAAAAGCTCTTGAAAGTTTAACATGTAAATCTCTTACCGCAAAGTTTTCCGAAATCTTACACAAAAGCTACGCAGAACGAACTAGGAAGAAGAACTTTTAGCGTACAACTACAACTTTAAATATCACTAATAATATTAAAATACTCAGCTCGTAACAAAAATTGACAAGGGCTTCACAGTAATTTTCGTATCTTACGTATATTTGTTTATACATATGCCAAACGGCACGAAAATATGAAAAAACAAGTGTTTCTCTTTTTAAAGCAGCTAAGTTTCATCCAAACCGTGTATTAAAAACATCCGCGATGTCCGCGTTTCAAGTCTGAGCGCGTTTGCCGGTCCTTAAATATGAACTTATCCAAGTCTTTTCATTTAAATTTTTACTGTGTTATAACAGTTTTAATTTTGAGTATCTGTAGTTTAAACGTACGCTATACGTTTTATAGGCTGAATCGTTTAACAGGAGCGTTTCATACTTTATGAGGCAGTTTCCGGCGAGAACAAACCGTATTGCTATTTAAATAGAGACGTTAATAATACAATATTTGATGCATACACGCTTATCCGCGACCGTTTGCTCGTTGAATATTCAGCTATAATTCGCTTACGGCAAGATATTACTTTAAAATGCAGCGTAATGAAATTGTAACTCATTTTTTATTCCCTGTCTTATTGTTTGTGCTGGTTCCTTGTATAATAAATAAACAACACTTGAGATAAAATATACTAAGACTGCTAGATAATATGCTTACAGTGTCCGTTTCAACTGTAAAAAGACAAAACATATATTAAATAGAGAAGGTGTGTTCCTTAGTTGTGTTCCTTAATTTTTTGTAATTAACCGACAATAGGCTAAATCGTAATATTATCGCCCCTTATTTCCCGCCTCATACCACTTGTATCTAGGTCACTGCATTTACACATAATAACATATGTAAACAACGTAAACAAAACAGCGAAATCTATTTCGTAGAGCACACCGCTCGTGAATCATCAAGGCGAGTGCGCGAACGAAATTTATCGCCCGATTCGCTTAAATATTGCGCCCAATATGCAGCTCCGATTAAACACTCAAATTACAGTTAGGCAACTGACTTTGCCCAATTTTATCCTCCGTCCTTTAAATTAAATTCATTATTAATATTTACGCGTAATGATTAGAAGAAGCGGCATATAAATATTTCGTCGAGCTTTCGCTAAGCTTTTATTTGACGTGATACACATAATTAATTATTATATTTACTTAAATTAAAGTTTCTGAAAAAAGATATTTTATAATAACGGACATAACATACTTATATTGTTTTGTTCTTCCAGTACTATTTAGTTTTAACATTTCCGTATAATTTCTAATGTTACAAAACAATAAGTTATTATATAAAATGATGAGAAACAATATAGAAGTGAACTATAATTCATATACATTTCCTATTATGCTTCTTTGATGATAATAACTATTAATAAAATGCTTTCTTACCTTTGTTCATTTTATAAATGTAAAATAAGTATGAAGCCAGCATACCTACTATTTACTTTGGAAAGTTAATTCCTTCTAGTCGTTCTCTTCTTAATTATTAAATTTCAATAATTATTTTTCCAAGCGCCTCGAGCTGCTGTTAAGATAGGCAAAGTAATTCATTTTATAGCGTAAGGCGATAATTTAATTTTTACTTTTCCTTTGCTTGAAATGCCACGACTGTAATGTGTAGTACTGAAAATTGTTCCGTATTAATAATTAACATTCTTTAGTTAAACCACTTTAAATGTTAGAAATATTTATGTAGATTTTAATTACATATTAAGAATAAAATATTTATTTGCTTATACTTTACAATATTGTATTTGGTGGTCAAAGTAGGTTAATTACATACGAAATTGTCGTTACGTAATTGATCCATTCAGCTGACATCAGTCATAAATTTTCATATTTCAAAAACTCGTCTGGGATATGAGTTGAAACTCAGGCTAATGTAAGGGCCCACCCTTGTATAAAACCAAAAAACATCAAACTATAAATATGAATACATAGATATACGTAATATCATATATATCTATAAACCACTGTGAATTCGACAGGAAATAATGGGCTAATAGGTGATTAGATTTCAATATAACTATTTACATATATTATTCTAGCTAGTTGTGGTTAGGTTTGTATTGTTTTAATTCACATAAAATATTTCTTAATTTTCATTTTTATATTAAATTTGTATTGTAAATAAATAACCTTTCACCCACCACTGTAATCGACAATGGTACAACGGAAATGGTAACAGGTTTTATTATTGTCTATTAAAATAAATTAATTAGGATGACTTAAGATAATTTTATCAATGAATAAAACGATGGTTGCGATTATTACCAGACTGATTAAAACCTACGCTATGATAATTATTATGTGGAAAATATTACATATATATTTATAATGAGAAAAAAGTATTTGAAGTGAATATTTTATTACCATATTTAAATAAATCAATCCACACAGACATATGTACTTTATAGTGGCCATTTTCTTTTACGCTTGGGCGTATATCGTTTTATTATATTAATAATTGTGTATTTATATGTATATACACCTATTATGCAGTCGCATTTAAGTATATTTCTTAAGAATCCTCCACCGCGGCGTAGTTGGAACGTATCCACTATTCTACTATAATAGTTCCCACAATTTAATTTTTTTACACAATTCATATCATTAGATTCTATTCACCTTGCCGCGTGTTGCGGACGAAATGCGAGGGTGATAAAATAAAAAGCAATGCCGAAACGGCTAAGTATGTTCAATTCTTATTATCTGAATTATATTTGAAATATCAAAAGTTAAAAAGATATAGATTAAAATCATATATGTACACTAGATACTCACATGTTTCTAACAGTCCCAAACTCGTGTAAACGACAGAAATATGAGGACTAATAGATGATTAGATTTCGTCACAGAAATAGTGTTGTGACCGCCCACCACCATGGCTCTTTAGTTGACGTTAAAGTGATTATTGTGGTTTGACGTATAATGCTAACAGCGTTATATGCGCTTTATTGAATGCCTTATTTCATTGTAGCAAAATTATTAATATAATTTGCTTTTCATTTTTAATATTCATTTACTTAAAGTCTACTATTAAATATTAACTTATGTTTAATATAATTTCCACAGTTCATGGAAATGCAATAATAACTTCCTAATTTAATCAAAGTTCATTCAGTTATAGATTTTAAAAAAATCGTCTACATAGAAGAACTGTAAATATTATGGTAAACGCAAGTTGTCTTGTACTAGTTGCGTGTAGAAAAATAATTATAATAATGACAATAAAACGTACATATGTACATACAAATAAACATAATACAATAATGTCAATTACTTGGTGAATTATCCTGTAGTTAAAAATAATTTCTTCCATAAATATTCAAGCTCACATCTCCTTTGAAAGTTCGAATAAACTCTGTCGTAAAATTTTCTTATGTTTCCGCGTTAAATAAACGTCTATGAAAATGTGCGCGTAATTGATAAATCATCTAATAAATTGTGCCGTATACGTGGTACGAGCTATATGTTTATACCATTACATTCGCGATAGGTCAGGAGCCGTGCGCACTCGATAGGAAACCGAGGGCTAATGGATAATTAGATTTCATCGTGTCTCGCGTTGTTGACAATAGACTGATTCTTGTGTTATAGAATGCTGATTGAAACATATTACTTTTATTATGGCAGGTTTATTTTATTTTATAGAAACTTATTGTATTTTTTATATGAAAGTAATAAATCTATATCATTAGATGTAGATTTAAGAAGGAATTTCTATTATTGATTCAAAACGTAAAGTTTATAATGTTATATAATCAAGTAATGTACAAATATATCGTTTCTTCTCAAATAAGGCTAAAAATGTTTCAATTCAAACTTGAATATTCTCAACCACTAGCAATTCACTAGACTTTCTATGTCTTGTCAAAGCTTAAAAGGAACACAGAAACAAAATAGAAATATCTTTGACTTCACATTCGACTGCGATCGTCTGGACGATATTATTGGGAAAGTAAATAAAAATTAGATTCAGTTCGCTCGCGTCTTGTCGGTAAGCTAACAGCCACAAAGGAAAATATGAAATAAATCGTTCCGTTTAAGTTTTTATCAAAGGGTGCGCGGGGACACCGTTCCTTTTCCATTTGTCTAAAAATGTTGCAATTGAATGCATTTCGGTATGGAATATTGAAACCTCAGAGTGGGTGAGTGTTTCTCATCCGTGCACGCATGGGGGAGGGTACAGAGCACAGGAGAGGAGTACAAAGGGGGCCCGGCCGCCACCGTCGCCTCCCTTCGCCCCCGCGTCTGCTTTCTAAACCTCCACGCAAATAGTACACGTTTGCTTGGCAACATTTCATGCTTAGTGTATACAAATAATGTACGGCACGGCTACAAACTGCGCAAAGGGAATACTAATGCGAGCGAACACAGGCCTCAAGTTAAACATTTCGCCAATGATCATTTGTATTGTAATGGCCTTTATTTACGTTCCGAAATTCAGAGGACATTTTGAGCGTCGTTGGACATTGATTACTACAACACCGAACTCTGCCACTGCCGTCTTTGGTTTATGTAGCCGCAAAATCTTCTCGATACCATAACTATTGTTGGTTACTCAACTATGGAAACTATTGTTTCCCTTATAGTAAAAGTGGATGAGACAATATTAAATACACATACAATCACATACATATTGTGTTTTGAAATACTTTTACGTTTTTATGAAAATCAAAAAAAATATAAAGGTTAACTGGTGTTAACCCCCTTTGCTGGTGCAAAGGGGGGCCATCTGTCTCGCAGTGTGGGTGAGATATCACACATGGTAACATTGCTTATTTTGGGAATTTTTGTGAATGATATCCATTCCACAATGTTCAGAATGTAGATCATTCTGCAAGACTCTTAAAACTATTTGAGACAAAAAACTCTTAAACCATTATATTTTCCTTTTAGTTAAATAATATTTTTCCCACTTTCTCTGCACACATTATTGTCATCATCACGTTCGATCCAATCACAGTCCAATGACTTTGTATAATTTCTTGTGAAAATGAAAATGATGTCGCTGCTGTTGCACTAGCTATTTGAACCATTGATACGATAATGGCATAAAAAAAAGTTCTTCGAGAGATCCGCAGTCAAGTCATCACTGGTCAGTAACATAGTAACAAGGCCTCTGAGCTACTTAAATCTCTCGTAAGTCGCCGTCTCTTCATAACATACTAAGTTAGCGTGGGGATAGAATCTCTACTCAGATGGCGTCTCATCCACTTTTATCCTATATTCATAAGATAATTTGAGATGCTCTTAAAAGAAACGATAGACAAGATTTCAACACGATATTTACAACCTAAGTAAAATACGTTTATAAAAATATATATAAACAGCCACAACTTTGATAAGAAGCTATAATAACGCGAAAGTGGTATCTAGGAGATTGATCGGCGCTGAGTCGAAGCGGCGATTTCATTTGGCTGCCAACTCACGCGAATGCTTCCCTTAACGTAGTTTTGTGATAACGGGGGCCATTAACGTTTTAGCCGTGGTCCCGCCACCGACAATCCCCAAGTGCGCTGACAATTTAGCAAAAGGCTGGCCCCACAATCTGTCGGTGACGGCGTATAAACACTAGTACTCCCCAGTCGCTGTTCCACAAAGTCCGACTGATTCGCAATGCAAAACGCATCGGCCTGCCCACCTATCTAATATTGCCTGATGTATTTTGAATAATTGCTGGGTACGCCGGCGGCTGATTGCGCTCGTACAAAGAGGTGGCTGCAGTACGGAAAATGTCTTGCCTGGGATTTGTACGCAGGCTCTTTGTAACAGCGGACCGACCAAAATTGGTACGCACTTTCAGATTCGGGGTCGATTGATTTATATCTGTATACCGTATAACGTGGTCGTCTACTGCTCACTGTTGGACTTGGTAACCGTCTGGTTTATCACTGAATTTGTTATGCCGCTACAGATTTCATTGGCTTGTAATTCATATTTCATGTCTAATAATAAACTCGCTGCACAATTATCATATTTATTGCGTTTTATACATCACTAATATAAGCGTTGCATGATCAGTATTTTCTTGTTTAACAAGAAATTGTTGGTGTACTACTTAATATTTTAAGTAATTTCGGTTTCACTCTCCATTTCTAATTATAAATTATAAAGTTATAGATTGTGTTTTCTTACCAACGGTCGTTCAGTATTAATATTAATATTATATACTCCGCTTCTTTGATTCTCTCGTTCCGTCAAACAATCATGAAACCGCTATACCCTATTTTTTTATAACAAAATGTTACATTAACACGCGATTATAGAATTCAAATAAAATGGCGGAAGAAATATATTGTATCTAGTAATGATCGTAAAACGGAATTATACAGCAATTATGCGAAATTCATGTCATGCAACGTCGGTGTAGTAGAGTAATACAACTTTATTGAGCTCGTCATCAATATAATATTTTCAAATATCGTTCTTATATCCGATCCCGTTTATTACATCACAGTGACACAAACGGCGAACTGTACCCTCCATACTCTACATATACAAATGCTAAATTAGTGCTATCTGCACGCGACTGCACTTACGAGCCTAATGATCTACTTATACGAAACAAATGAACATAGTGCAATTGCTAAACAATAAATAAATCTAGATATATTTATTTGTTATTTTATATATTTATGAAAAAATTAAAGTAATTATAAGCTTTAGATAGAAGACTAAAAATAGCCCTTTATATGCAAGGAATATATTTTAAAACCCACCGTAGCATATATATTGTAATCGCTACAGTAGTCGGTAACTGTCTTTTATCGGGCGCCTATGGAGTTTCCGCTTCACGCGGTGTAAACTCTTTGATGATTATATCAAGGCCATTTATAACTTTCACGCCTTTCCGATATCTTTGTGATGTAAGCTTCATATAAAATATGAATACTTAATCACCATATTTATTATAATTATATAATGTAAATAATATTTAAATTAATTAATGTAACTAAATTTGTTTACGACAATAACAGTCCCTGTTTTTATTTTAATATGCGATTGGCAAATTTATTATTACAATTTATGGCCATATCGAGTTTAAAAAATGGTTATCACAGGTTTAATTACATCTCATCCATTGCATATTTCTTGAGTTATCTAAAATATTAAATTAAGAAAAAGTGCAAATTATGAAAATTGAACGGTACCATCGTATTTAGCAGTGCGAGTCTAATTACCACGAAATAGGTAGGATCGATCTGCCTCCACCAACCTCCTCCTCCCACAAGGCAGTCAAGTCAAAATTGTTGATTCATCATTTTGCGACCTCACCGTAACTGATTTTCGGAAACGTCGGCTCGCTTCGAGGCATGTAGATGTTTGTATGAGGCGTGGACTGTGAATGACGTTTCAGAAATGGACTTATTATTTGAACCTCTTCTATTATCTTGAATTTTGAATACATTACAATATATTATATTTCATACTGAATGTTTTTATAAAAGTTAATAATAATAACACTTTATTGCACAACAAATTACAATTTAGACTTAATAACATAGTTAAACTTTAATTATATGTACAATTAATATAAAGATATTGAAACTTATGTAAACTATTTACAGAAAAGTTATTTCATTTCTTTATTTTTATCATATGTTTGATACAGTTTCTGTAGGAAAAAAATCGTATGGTTTGTCGAAGCCTGTCGACGTTATCTGTTATCAGTACTTTGCCTAAGTAATGTAATAATTTCTTTTTATTAATTTTTGCTTTCAATCTATATTCTCTGATAGATCAGCCATGTATCATGATCAGTTTTCTTAAAACTAATAACTAATTATTTTAGCACTTAGTGTATGAAGCTCGGTATTGGGGGTTCATTTTTATATATATTTTAATAACAATATTAATTAATACGATGTTAAATTGAAAATAGTTGAATTAACAATTGAAGCGTTAGATAACCGCAAATCCCTAGGTTTAGTATAATAGCACGGCGTAATATTAACGGCTTTAAATCCAAGCTATCCCAGATTAGCCTAGACCTGTATAAAGCCTATATTCAGTTGAGCTTTGTTTATGAAGAGTAAACTATTATTGGCTTAAAGATGTGGCCCTAATTTGACTACACCACCTGTAGCTGAAGTAGTCTGTAACCTGTCATATTGCTATTGTCTACAAACACTTGTTATTTCTTTGGTAGTTTAGTTCTAATAATTATATCCAATCAAACGCATTACCGCCATTACAATTGTATTAGAAAACTTCAAAAAACATGTAATATTAGTGCCGTATATACGTAACTTGATAAATTAACTAAGGGCTAAGCTGAAGTTTAATAAAACAAGCCTTAACTTTATAAATTACGGGATCCGCTATAATAATAATTTTAGCTTAAAAAATTTTGTTTGACGTACGTTGAAACTGCTAACAAGGTGGATACGAGGAAACATTTTTATTAAAATACTCAGGGTCGGAGCATGTTGAGCTATTATGATATTGGTTTTTATAAAATTTTCTGTTATCCTGTATAAAAATAACAAATAATTAAAGTAAATTGATAACATCGCTTCAATACTAAAAAAAATGATAACAAGCTGTATGTATAGTGAGTAAGATGTATTTTTCTTTTGATTAATTGAATATTTTTATATTATTTTGTAAGAAAAGCTCAGATCTGAGTTTTGAGTTTTCTGAGTGAAAGCAATTTTTAAATCTCACAGGCCGTTTGATGAATCTATTGAAATGATTAGACAAACTATAAAGTACTTGTTTGTTTAAATTAAATTGAATATCCGATTGAAAGTCATTTTTACTTACATGAAAGTAGATACTTAGCATAGTAATTTAATGTTACGATCACAGAAGGTAGTCTCCCAATCAGGGCACCGATGATACATTTGGTATCTCATTATAATGAGCTATTTGTGTTCACTTCTGCCTCAGAACACTGTTAATAGATGAAGGTCCGCAATGCTGTCGAGAACAACAATCCAATTTCCGTGAAAATTGGAACTATTAGAGATCCTTTGTGTCATCGAGTCATATGTAGCTGCTGGATAAATGTGTCCATCCATACCAGAAAGTACTAACTAAACAGTCCACGGGTCAACCAGCATACTCTGACCAAAGGCTCATACTAAATTATATCCACGTACAGTTTTGCAATAACTAAGCAATCTTGTATTCCGACGTTATGGCGTTATGGCCACGATGCATCAAATCATAAAAACCGAAACAATAAGAAAGAGCAAAAGTGCCAAGTGCCCCTTTCTAAGTGACTTCACTTGTGCTTTGTTCGGAGTAACATACGATAGCGGCAAGCGGGCAAAGAAGTGTTCTCTTACTGCGGCCGGCGACATAAAGTTCATTAAAGGCGAGCAGAGCGTGTTGGAGTGGCCATCGGCGTGAGGGGTCGATCGGTGACCCCCAGAGCACACGCCAACCCTTCGCCGCCATCTAATATTTTCTATATGAATATTAATAAAAGTCTGTGACGTCAGTAACGTCGACGACACATCTGTGTGTCATTCTAGGGCGCTTAATTTCCGACTTCGTACTTTATGTCAATTTGACATTATTTGTGATAGGTAAACTTCTCTTGCGAGTTTACTTAATCACTATATAAAAAGTACACTTTAAAGAGAAAAAAAATAAATTCTAAAGTAAACTATTTCATATAATTGTTTATTAATTGTTAACTGTAAATGGCAATTGGTTTTGTTTTATAAACAAACCATTGTCGTATTTTATTAAAATAAATAAGGTTACTTATAAAATAAAAATTAATATAAATAATTAATTTTATCTTTTTTTTTTATTATGTTTATACTTAGCATATTTGTGCCTTTCTACATACGACTATGTTTGTATGTGTGCATACATATACTTATATTATATGTTTTTATATATATATATTATTATTATATTAAATATTATTATATATCTCCTGTAATATATACTCATAATGGTTGTGAAATTCAACTGACAACTCCTGATATCTCAATTTTATCAGCCCCATTTAACTTATTACTAAATATCTTAGCTGATAATAACATTTACCAATACAACAAATCAATGAAATGTATTTATATATCGACACATTATGCGAACTGTAGCAATGTGCACACTAAATACCAGTTAATTCGAATCTAACACATTACACTGGTAATGTTGTCAAAACTGTCTTTGAAAACCGACATTTAGGCCGGCGAGGCATTACCGTTTTAGCCCAAAAACATATATTGACATTTGTGACATGCATTGACTTTTGATTAGGCTTTAATTACTACTGAGCAGATGTTGCATTATTAACAACAGCGCGTTTAAGTTTAACTTTATATTGTGTAATATAAAAAAAACACGTAGTAATATTTACTTTATACATTATATTTATTATTAGCACTGACCCTGTTCACTATATAAAAAATAGAAGCAATTAAGTATCAATAGAAGCTGGAATAGCAGGAATATGGTAAACGGGAACAGGTTACCTAATGAAATTGTCAGAGCTACTGCATGAATGTGAATCAATAGTCCCACGTGTTAACAAAACACGTTCACGAACTACATCGTTATCAAAATCTAAGCTCTATAGTGTAAATGCTCTGTGCTTTTGTCAAACGCCACATTTGGCGTCCCATGGTTAAATTGAATCATGCTGACAATAAACAATACCTTCGCAATTTAAGCGGTTTTTTCATTTTATTCTATTTTATAGGTACTTCTTTTATATTTAATTTTCATTGATAGTTGTAGTCATTGATAGTCTTTTTTTTACCGTCACGCTTTTTCCCGCGTACTAAGTCACCTACCACTCGACTTTCCGTCTGAAATCGAGACATTTCGTTTTGAGTGGCGGAACTGAACCAGAGCGGACTAATTAAAATAATTCAAATATAATCAATTCCTCTGAGCGGGAATCGAACCCACAACCAATTAGGTTTACAGTCGGCCTCGTTGCTATATTCAATGTAGTAAATATGATCATTACAAATTTTATGCCCTTACTAAATAATCTATAATGTTAATTTTCTTTATAAGTTTCACTTTTTCGAAAACTTTATATACATGTGATGTAAATAATACCAATGGCCCCTTTATAGATGATATATTTATATAAATAGAGGATATCTTTAAAAAAGTTTTAATGTTATAAAAATAATGTTACTTGTTAAAATATCACCTATATGAATAACGTCAATATAGTTTATATTATATAATTCAAAGGCTGCAAAAATACATGACTGTAACCTAGTGAAAATCGAAATAAAAGCAAATTCTCCATTTTTAGACCGTCTTTTTTAAAGGCACAGGCTTGGAGTACCCGAATAGCTGGCACGTACATAATACAACTAGTGAAGCACTAATGGCTATGCACGAGATTTTCCTTTTGCATTTGCCCTCCTAATATCATCTGTGAGTACTATGCCTAGATTCACTTCATATTCGCACCCTTACAGACTTGTACCGTATTAGTTAAATGTTGCAAAGGTGTCTAGTCACAGCTTCGTGAAAGTGTCAACTTAAAATTAACGTGGTTGGCTTTTTAATTTAGCGTTTAGTGTTTATTAAAAGGGACCGTCTAATGGTTTTATACTCATTAACATGAAATTAAATGTTATATCTAATATTGGCCTAGTTTACGAGACTTAAAAAGCATTTATATTTGGTAACGTTATTTTGAGATGTAGTTATTCTCAAGCCGGCTGTTATCGTATCATTACGCTTAACATCACTCCAGACGGGCCATAGGTATTGTTTTAGACAACTCGATAGTTCCGTAACGTAGAATCTCCACAGCTCAGTCAATACAGACGCACTAATTCTCAAATAGGCTTATACGTCTTACGAATACAATTTACCTCAATCAGTATTCGGACTCATCCACATAATACGGGGAGAATTACGAACATTCAGTTAACTGTCACTTCATTCGATGTCTCTGAAGACTCGCTACGTTGATGGCCTACACCGCCGAACATGACATACAATCATACTTAGTACATCGAAAGAGAACATGGTTTTTAATTGGTTATGGAAAAAGTCGCTAGTCTCAGGTGACCTTTTTTACACCTAAATATATATATATTAGTCTATAACGTCAAGTAAACACTTATTAAAAGATAAGAATAAACTAATGAGAAAACTTAGTTTTTTTTTATTACATTTTTTTTCTATCTTCATGCATCTATTGCATACGCAATCCTGGCATATGCCAGGATAGGCAAAGGAAATATAGTATTAAAGCGCATCGTCCTCAGCTTTTCGTCCTAATTTAAGAATTGCGGGCTGAGTGGCGAACTCACCGCTGCATTTTGGCAAAATATATTAATGAAGAAAATGAAAACATTTTAGATTTATGGGAAATGCAATAAGTATATATAAGTGGGGATCGAACCCACAACCCCAGTTTAGTTCAGTTACCCCAGTTTAGTCAGACGTTGTCCTCAGTGATATATGCTGTAAGCCTCAGGCAAAATAATCATTTATTTTGCCTGAGGCTTACAAGATTTCTTTAATTTTATATTAAAATATGCTTAAACTATAGCATAAAGTCAAAAGTATAATATTATTTGGAATGGTCAATAAACACAAAAATGTAAAAAAAATCATAAAAACTACAGATAATATAAACCTGCGATTATATCAACCCTATCGCCGTAACAAATACCTTGCTGCAAAATATTAATCACCTATACAAAGTGTTTTGTTTGTCTAACATTTCACATGCCTATAGTCGAACCCCAAAGGACGTGTTTTTCAAAAATAAACGAGCAGTGCCTTTTAGTGAAGCGAAAACACGCGGATTTATGTATGACAAAAACTACCTCAAGTTGTAGTGTATATGGTTCTTTCAGGACAAAAATAAAATGAATCTATTATATTTTGCTTGAACGTTGTATGGAAAGTATAATATACAAACAAAAATCTAAACATTTTAATATTAACGATTTAAATTCAACGTTTCAACAATTTCAATGTAGTTATGTAATATATAGTTCTCTTATAATGTTTCGTCTCTCCATAAACGTTAAGCGCGTACCGTAACTAGATGACCAAGCTTCGAAGCTCAAATGAATTAAATCTAGCTTGTAAAGCTTATAACGACGCCTTTTCAGGCACCGTCAGTCTTGAGATTAATTTGATTCTAGTGCATTTGAAATTTCCTTTAAGAAAAAAATATATTTATTTATAATTATTATAAATAGTAAATTAAATATAAAAGGAAAGATATATAAAAATGTCGTTATATAATAACAAAATACAGAGTTGAACGAACGCGACGCTGCGGTGCTTACGGTAGGTAAAAACACAAACTCTAATTAATATAAAGTTTCATAAAAGTTTATAATAAAAACTATTGAACAGATATTTCAATAGCTTTTAAACAATAGTTTAATAGCATTACAAGCGAGAAATCCGAACTGCCCTCCACAATGCAGGCAATTTTCGCGCGTCCAACTTGCCGTTTCTACGAAAATACGACCGATTTTCGTGAAACATTAGCCATCGATCGATCGAGCAATTTAAAATCCACTTAAAGACAACCACAGACTAATCGAAAAGTTTGCTTCGCGAATAGTGGAAACCTCTAATTGCTTGTATTAAAATAACTGGCTGATGTCAAACATATCTAGGGCGCGCGCCGGTGCCTGGTACGCCGTTTCACATGTTAATAATCATTATGATAACATCAAGTATGCGATAGCCGGCTTTATTCCCCTCCGTAGGGCTGCTGAACCCCCGAATTGTTTCACACTCCCCTACTGTTATTAAATGCTTCCTTCGTTTGTATAGATTTGGACGCATTAGCGAATGCACTACGATAAGGGATTTGCCACACTTGAAGAAGGAGATGTAGGCAACTCCAGACTTCAGGCTCAGGCTTATTAATGCATTACATAAAACTGGCCTAATCATCCTACATCGGGCTATACTTAAACTTAAACAGATTAGTATGAATAACAATAAATTAAAGTTATTTTTCGATTATTCACTATTAAGCGATGTTTAATTTATAAATACAAAATTAATTCTTTAATACTGCAATTTGTTTTCAAACTAAGTTTGTTATCTTTAGTGGTTAAGTTGTAATTTGAATATTATCTAAATTGAAACCATTTAAATATAATTCATTAACAGTTAACTTTCCGCTGACCCTTTATTTTTAACCCTTTTTCACGTTAAAATCAGCGATAAGTTCAACTAGTTACATTTTATTACAACTTTAACATTGTACTACGACCACAATTTAATTTCACACGAAATTATAAAAGCTACATTTGTAAAGTTAAGATAATATCAATTGTGGAATAATTTAGTTACTTAAGAGAAATCAATACTTTTGTCATATAATATATATATATATATTTTTTTTTTTTTTTTTTTTTTTTTTTTTTTTTTTTTTTTTTTTTTTTTTTTTTTTTTTTTTTTTTTTTTTTTTTTTTTTTTTTTTTTTTTTTTTTTTTTTTTTTTTTTTTTTTTTTTTTTTTTTTTTTTTTTTTTTTTTTTTTTTTTTTTTTTTTTTTTTTTTTTTTTTTTTTTTTTTTTTTTTTTTTTTTTTTTTTTTTTTTTTTTTTTTTTTTTTTTTTTTTTTTTTTTTTTTTTTTTTTTTTTTTTTTTTTTTTTTTTTTTTTTTTTTTTTTTTTTTTTTTTTTTTTTTTTTTTTTTTTTTTTTTTTTTTTTTTTTTTTTTTTTTTTTTTTTTTTTTTTTTTTTTTTTTTTTTTTTTTTTTTTTTTTTTTTTTTTTTTTTTTTTTTTTTTTTTTTTTTTTTTTTTTTTTTTTTTTTTTTTTTTTTTTTTTTTTTTTTTTTTTTTTTTTTTTTTTTTTTTTTTTTTTTTTTTTTTTTTTTTTTTTTTTTTTTTTTTTTTTTTTTTTTTTTTTTTTTTTTTTTTTTTTTTTTTTTTTTTTTTTTTTTTTTTTTTTTTTTTTTTTTTTTTTTTTTTTTTTTTTTTTTTTTTTTTTTTTTTTTTTTTTTTTTTTTTTTTTTTTTTTTTTTTTTTTTTTTTTTTTTTTTTTTTTTTTTTTTTTTTTTTTTTTTTTTTTTTTTTTTTTTTTTTTTTTTTTTTTTTTTTTTTTTTTTTTTTTTTTTTTTTTTTTTTTTTTTTTTTTTTTTTTTTTTTTTTTTTTTTTTTTTTTTTTTTTTTTTTTTTTTTTTTTTTTTTTTTTTTTTTTTTTTTTTTTTTTTTTTTTTTTTTTTTTTTTTTTTTTTTTTTTTTTTTTTTTTTTTTTTTTTTTTTTTTTTTTTTTTTTTTTTTTTTTTTTTTTTTTTTTTTTTTTTTTTTTTTTTTTTTTTTTTTTTTTTTTTTTTTTTTTTTTTTTTTTTTTTTTTTTTTTTTTTTTTTTTTTTTTTTTTTTTTTTTTTTTTTTTTTTTTTTTTTTTTTTTTTTTTTTTTTTTTTTTTTTTTTTTTTTTTTTTTTTTTTTTTTTTTTTTTTTTTTTTTTTTTTTTTTTTTTTTTTTTTTTTTTTTTTTTTTTTTTTTTTTTTTTTTTTTTTTTTTTTTTTTTTTTTTTTTTTTTTTTTTTTTTTTTTTTTTTTTTTTTTTTTTTTTTTTTTTTTTTTTTTTTTTTTTTTTTTTTTTTTTTTTTTTTTTTTTTTTTTTTTTTTTTTTTTTTTTTTTTTTTTTTTTTTTTTTTTTTTTTTTTTTTTTTTTTTTTTTTTTTTTTTTTTTTTTTTTTTTTTTTTTTTTTTTTTTTTTTTTTTTTTTTTTTTTTTTTTTTTTTTTTTTTTTTTTTTTTTTTTTTTTTTTTTTTTTTTTTTTTTTTTTTTTTTTTTTTTTTTTTTTTTTTTTTTTTTTTTTTTTTTTTTTTTTTTTTTTTTTTTTTTTTTTTTTTTTTTTTTTTTTTTTTTTTTTTTTTTTTTTTTTTTTTTTTTTTTTTTTTTTTTTTTTTTTTTTTTTTTTTTTTTTTTTTTTTTTTTTTTTTTTTTTTTTTTTTTTTTTTTTTTTTTTTTTTTTTTTTTTTTTTTTTTTTTTTTTTTTTTTTTTTTTTTTTTTTTTTTTTTTTTTTTTTTTTTTTTTTTTTTTTTTTTTTTTTTTTTTTTTTTTTTTTTTTTTTTTTTTTTTTTTTTTTTTTTTTTTTTTTTTTTTTTTTTTTTTTTTTTTTTTTTTTTTTTTTTTTTTTTTTTTTTTTTTTTTTTTTTTTTTTTTTTTTTTTTTTTTTTTTTTTTTTTTTTTTTTTTTTTTTTTTTTTTTTTTTTTTTTTTTTTTTTTTTTTTTTTTTTTTTTTTTTTTTTTTTTTTTTTTTTTTTTTTTTTTTTTTTTTTTTTTTTTTTTTTTTTTTTTTTTTTTTTTTTTTTTTTTTTTTTTTTTTTTTTTTTTTTTTTTTTTTTTTTTTTTTTTTTTTTTTTTTTTTTTTTTTTTTTTTTTTTTTTTTTTTTTTTTTTTTTTTTTTTTTTTTTTTTTTTTTTTTTTTTTTTTTTTTTTTTTTTTTTTTTTTTTTTTTTTTTTTTTTTTTTTTTTTTTTTTTTTTTTTTTTTTTTTTTTTTTTTTTTTTTTTTTTTTTTTTTTTTTTTTTTTTTTTTTTTTTTTTTTTTTTTTTTTTTTTTTTTTTTTTTTTTTTTTTTTTTTTTTTTTTTTTTTTTTTTTTTTTTTTTTTTTTTTTTTTTTTTTTTTTTTTTTTTTTTTTTTTTTTTTTTTTTTTTTTTTTTTTTTTTTTTTTTTTTTTTTTTTTTTTTTTTTTTTTTTTTTTTTTTTTTTTTTTTTTTTTTTTTTTTTTTTTTTTTTTTTTTTTTTTTTTTTTTTTTTTTTTTTTTTTTTTTTTTTTTTTTTTTTTTTTTTTTTTTTTTTTTTTTTTTTTTTTTTTTTTTTTTTTTTTTTTTTTTTTTTTTTTTTTTTTTTTTTTTTTTTTTTTTTTTTTTTTTTTTTTTTTTTTTTTTTTTTTTTTTTTTTTTTTTTTTTTTTTTTTTTTTTTTTTTTTTTTTTTTTTTTTTTTTTTTTTTTTTTTTTTTTTTTTTTTTTTTTTTTTTTTTTTTTTTTTTTTTTTTTTTTTTTTTTTTTTTTTTTTTTTTTTTTTTTTTTTTTTTTTTTTTTTTTTTTTTTTTTTTTTTTTTTTTTTTTTTTTTTTTTTTTTTTTTTTTTTTTTTTTTTTTTTTTTTTTTTTTTTTTTTTTTTTTTTTTTTTTTTTTTTTTTTTTTTTTTTTTTTTTTTTTTTTTTTTTTTTTTTTTTTTTTTTTTTTTTTTTTTTTTTTTTTTTTTTTTTTTTTTTTTTTTTTTTTTTTTTTTTTTTTTTTTTTTTTTTTTTTTTTTTTTTTTTTTTTTTTTTTTTTTTTTTTTTTTTTTTTTTTTTTTTTTTTTTTTTTTTTTTTTTTTTTTTTTTTTTTTTTTTTTTTTTTTTTTTTTTTTTTTTTTTTTTTTTTTTTTTTTTTTTTTTTTTTTTTTGCTAATGTTATAGATATATTATAAGATAAATGAATACTATAATATTTTGCTTAGCTTTATATTTTGCTTGGTTACACGTGGCACCCCTGCGGGCCCTCGCGGCCACCCACCCCAAGGAAAGGTTCACGCTAGTACAGGAATTACTTGCGATTACTCCATGTTTCTAGGTGTTTTACCCCAACAATCCCATTATACAAAAAATACTCACATTGTTAGCAACATTAAAAGAATAGTTAATAGCTCAACGTTCGCTTTGCAAAGTAAATTCTTTAATAATGAAAGAAACAATTTTTTGTCGATAGCGGTGCCATTACAGAAATGTCAAGCTCAATACGTTTTCTATATCGAAGATGCAATATAATTCGCCATGTAATTAGATACTACAAACAAGTCTCTACGTATAAAGTTAAAAAATATATAATAATGGTTTAGAATTCCGCTATAATTGTTACTGGACGTGGCGGAAGGGGATGGCCTTTATTGCAGCTCTTCTATCTGCCGTGAAACTCGGTGCAATCGTTGGCAATTAATTAACATCAATTAACAGGTACGTCGATTTTTTTAAA